>ML780454.1:643551-685429 GCA_009831015.1 Picea engelmannii | reverse complement strand
CTTACAGCCATGACCAAGCCATTCCAGCTTTCTGGCAATGAGCACAAGATTAGAAGAGCCCTAACCTCATCATCAAAGTCCACTTTTACAGAACTTAGTTGATTAGTAACAGTATTAAATTCATTTAAATGATCTGCAACAGATCCACCTTCTGACATCTTCATATTAAATAACCTCTTCATTAGAAATACCTTATTCGGCGTTGAGGGTTTTTCATACAATTTGGCCAACGCATCCATCAAACACTTTGTTGTCTTTTCTTTCGAAATATTGAAATCCACCGACACTGCCAGGCTCAGCCGTATCGTTCCTAGAGCCTTTCTGTCAAGAATCTCCCATTCTTCATCCTTCATGGCCGCTGACTTCTTTGCTACTCCGCTCAATGGTAGGAATAGATCCTTCTGATATAAATAGTCTTCCATCTGCATCTTCCATAACTGGTAGTTTTGGCCATTAAATTTCTCGACCCTAAACTTTCCATCTTCCGACATTGCTACCACTCGAACCAGGAACCCTTTTTTCCTGCGAGTTACCTTACGCTCTGATACCAGTTGTTAGAAAAACAGGACCGCGGAGCAATAAAATAAAACAAATGCAGAAACAAAACACAAAAGACACACAATACAAGAGAGACACAGATTTACGTGGTTCACCCAGTGTGGGCTACGTCCACCAGAGAAATTGCCAGGTCATTCCTTTATTATTAACCAGCAAATGAAGGGATACAACCTACAGCGAAAACCACTGGAACTTCCTCTTCTTTCTCTCACAGTCTCCTCTCTCAAAATACAATATTCACCATCATCCATAGCTGCAATACATTTCCCTCATAAAAGAGGGTTGCCTTCTAGGGAAAAAAAACCCTAGCATAATCCCTACCGTTAGATCTGCGACCTTATAATGAACGATCCATATTTACAATGAAATTACAATATACTTTTACAAGGAAATTTTTTCTTTGTGGGATTCTCCCCCGAACCCCCGCTGGGGGCCCACTTGCCCCCAGACCCCCCAGTCGGGGGGATAGCCCCCCCGGACCCTGCAGAGGGGGTACCCCCCCTCTGCACTCCCCCGCGTGGAAGAGTGTACATACTTCTGTGGTGTAAATACTTCATGGGGTATAAACACGGCTAAAAGCAAGGACCTCTGAATCAGGAAGATAATCAGGCTCCACAACCAACACTAGTAACAGTGCTCTGAGGACTCTAGTCTATTCTGACTGCTAGGTATTTTTGATACAATAGGAGGATTAACGTCACTTACTTCAGTAGTTTGCGTAGTTCTTGAGGTTTCTGGCTCGCTTTGGAGAAGTTCTTTAGCTTCCCCTTCTTCTGTTCTGGTGGGCTTTGAATGTTCTTCGTTGGTTATATCTACCTCTTCTCCACTGTAGAAACCCTCTTCTCCATAGTTTTGCTTAAACAAGTTCTCAAGGTGAACCCCTCGGAATACTTTCCCACTATGTGTATGTCCTGCTTCTGTGTCACTGTCTCTGTCTGAGATCTTGACCATTAGCCTTTTCAGGTCTGACCAATCTACTGTATCTTCAAGATGTGGTTTTCATGCAAGATCATCTTGATTCTCATCTTTTGAAAGTGCAAAAATTTTCCTCTGGGTCCTTTGAAAAAGTATCTCTCAGCTTGGCTATACGATTTTGTTATGTCAACAACAAACTTGGTGATATACCCTCCAATGGTACTATCAAACCAATGATCTACTGCTCTGGATACATCGTTGTCAACTCTCTTGACCTTCTAGCTCAGTGTCAGTGTCCAAACCACAGGAGGTCTAGATCTGATTTCAAACTGGGTATCGGCTAACCTAGCCAACCACTCAAACAAATCCTGGTATATTCCTCCAAATAAGATCTCGTGAATGTCGGTGAAGATGTATCTTTGTAGCCAATCTTCAATACTCAGTTTAGGGTTCCTATTCTGGGCTTCATCGAAGTCCCTCTCTTGATCCTCTATCCACTTTTGAATCTTGGTCTTTGATGGGAACCACCTTGACATTCCCTTAAAATGATTTTTGTCCCGGCAACGAAACCATTTGTTGGCATAGGGTCATACCCAGGGTTCACTCCAAGAGCGCACCAACAAGCCATCGCTACTGGCCCTTTCAGAAACACTTTTGAAGCAGATGCAGTCTCACCCAAGGCAACTAAGAGGGGGGTTGCAAGACATAGATGTCTACAACCAGGGGAATATCAAGTGGAACTAATACATCAATAAAGTAGCATTCATGTGTCACTTATCAACTAGATATACTCTACGCAACTATAGATCTGATCTAACACAATAATGCAAATGACAGCATAACAATGACAGGAATCCAGGCATCAATCACACATACAACACAAAATGTACATGGTTCACCCTCTCTCTAGGGATATGTCCACAAAATTGTTCTTATGATATATTAAGATAAAGATTATAGTTTTAATCTACACTCTGGCCAATATATCCTCTCTCTTCTTCCCTCCCCTTCCTGTGCACCCAACTGTAGGATCTAATCTTCGCACCCAGCTAAAGATCTTACAATACTAGAATACTCTCACTCTCAACACTTCTCTCTCTCACAGTAAAATAATCTCTCAATCAATAACAATACCCAATGCTACTACTCTCTCAACCTCTATTTATACATTAAAGTCCCTCACTGACAGCCTTAGGTCGAAACCTAGGTGTCAAAAACCCTAATTACCCAAAACCTCAGGTCAACTTGACCCGCATTTTCTGGGCTTCGCCATCCTATCTTTCTTTCCTTGTCGTGCGGTGCTCCAAAGAATCCAATGGTGGCTTTATCTGCTTGTTGATTTGTCCATGATTCTTTTCTCCGGATGATCTATCATCCTTAATCTCCTCATTCAAAGGCTTTCTTTTCCATACTTCGCTCCATCTTTTATGTTCTTTTGCTTACTTCGACCCAGTGACAATCACTGTGTTTCCCTTGCAGTTCTTGTTTTACCTTTTCTTCCTTGATCTTCACTTCCTTCCATAACCAAGGGCCAACAACAGAGCTTCAACACATTGAAACATAAAATGGTTATTGCACCTATTTTGGTTTTCCCAGATTAGAGCAATGAATTTCATGTGCATGTTGATGCATCTTCTATTGCAATAGGAGTAGTGTTAGAACAACTAGGAGCAGGGGATATTGACCACCCGTTATCCTTTTCTAGCAGGAAGCTCTCAACAACTGAGATAAATTACACCACCCCTGAGAGAGAAGGTTTATCCATGGTGTATGCACTGCAGAAGTTTCATCACTACTTGTTGGGAGGCCATTTTAAGATGTTCACTGATCATTCTGCGTTGAAATACCTAGTCAACAAGCCGGTGTTGGGGGGAAGAATATGCAGATGGCTACTGTTATTCCAAGAATATGATTTTGAGATTGTGGTCAAGCCAGGGAGAATGAAAAAGGGACCTGATCATTTGTCTAGTTTGGAGCATGGAGAGGAACCTACTAGTTTGAAGGATACACTACCTGATGCATAATTGTTGGCCATTAGAAGGGTTGATGACCACTTCGTTGAGATATTCATGTTGTTGTCAATAGGAATGGAACCTAGTGAATATACAATCATCCTAAAGAAACCGCTAGTAGTGCGCGCTGCAAATTTTTCACTTATAGTTGGACAACTATACAATATGGGACCTGATGAGATCCTTAGGAGATGCATTATGGAGGCAGAAAGACCACTGTTTTTATCAGAAGCACATGAAGGAATCGTTGGAGGACACTATGCAGGGAAAGAAACAATACATAAGGTTCTTAGAGCTGGCCTATGGTGGCCTACTTTACATAAAGATGCCAAGGAATACTATAAATCTTGTGATATATGCCAAAGAGTTGGGAAGCCTTCTTGAAGAGATGAGATGACTTTAGCACAACAACTGACTTTGCAAGCATTTGAGAAATGGGCAATTAATTTCGTGGGACCTATAAACCCACCATGGAAGTGCACATGATTTATATACATCATCACTGTGACAAAGTATTTGACAAGATGGGTAGAAGCAAGAATAGTTAAGGACTGTAGTGCAACTAGAGCTGCACGATTTATACTTGAGGATATCATAACTAGTTTTGGATGCTCGAAGGCCCTAATGAGCGATCAAGGCACACACTTTATTAATAAGACTATTGAACCTTTGACTCGGGAATTTGAAGTCTTCCATCAGAAGAGTACACCTTACCATCCACAAGCGAATGAGATGGTCAAAGTTTTCTACAAGATCTTGGAGACAGCGATGCCGAAGATTTGTAGTGTGAACAGGGATGACTGGGATTTGAGAGTACCAACATTGCTATGGGATTATAGAACTACTTGCAAGAAGATAACAATGCATACTCCCTTCAAGTTGGTGTATGGCCTAGAAGCAGTTTCCCTTATGGAATACTTGGTTCCTAGTCTCAAAATTGCATCATTCACAGATATGGATGACATTGGCGTTGTTCAAGAGAGGCTTGAGTAGTTGGTAGAACTAGAATAAGATCGATTTATTACAAGATTCCATCAACAGGTACAGAAGGAACGAGAAAATGCCTATCATGATAGGCACATCAAGAAGAAAGCCTTCAAGCAAGGAGATCTAGTATTGGTATACGACAACAAGTTCATGAAGCATCCAGGGAAGTTCAGGACACATTGGCTTGGGCCATATGAGGTTGTTTACGTTACAGAAGGAGGAGTTGCGCAGTTGAAAACTTTGAATGGAGAATGGAAGGAAGGTTTCGTGAATGGGAGCCAGTTGAAATTGTACTATGACAACCAGCTGCCTCATAGTTCTGAGTAGAAGCATGAGAAAATGGGTCTAGGTACCAGTGCAGTTGAAAATGGGTACCAGACATAAAAAAGACAGAATGCATAAGGAAAGAAGGGTGGGATAGAGAAGAAATCCCAGGATGCCCTGTGCAGTCTAAAGACGAATAAAAACAGAAGGTTCAGACTTGAAGTGCCTCAAGACGAGTCACATGTGAGTGTTGGGGGCCTGTTGGCCCTTGGTTATGGAAGGTTGTGAATTTTAAGGAAAAAAGCATGAAGTGTGAACTATGTGGAAGACAAGTTGACTGAGATTGGGTCGAAGTGGAGAAAAGAGAAGAAAAGATAGAGTGAAGTAAGAGAAAGCAAGTTGTTGGATGGGGAGATCGAGGAAGAAATATCAGCAAGGAAGATGGATTGTGGAGGACTCAGCAAGATGAAAAAGACACCAATAGATGCTTTGGAGCACCTCGCAACAAAATAATGAAAGATAGGTCGGCGAAGCCCTGGAAACGTGGGTCAAGTTGACCTAGGGTTTTATACACCTAGGGTTTTTGGTATTTAGGGTTTTGGCACCTAGGTTTCAGCCTAAAGATGTCTAAGAGTCATTGTAATGTATAAATAAAGGTCAAGAGGACCTAGGATTGGTTAGAGAGAGATTATGTATGATGCGTGATTGTTTTTATTGTTGAGAGAGAAGTATTGCGTGGTGAGAGAAGTTTTTGTTGTAATATTTTCAGCTGGGTGTGAAGATCAACCCTATAGCTGGGTGGGCAGGGAGGGGAGAGAGGACAAGAGAAACAAGGAGAGAGATATGCAAGATAAGAGTGCAAATAAAACTGTATGATTTCATCTAACATATTACAAAGAAGAATTATGTGGATGTATCCCTAGAGAGAGGGTGAACCACGTATATCTTGTTGTTGTGTGTTCTTAATGTTGTGTTATTCTGATCTCTAATATAATGTTAATGCAATATTGTTTTAGATCTAAGATAGAGTTCATGCAACAGGCTTAAGAAAGATAAAGAATAACTATATCTATGTGAGAGTGTTTCCCTGGATCCCCTTTGCATTTCCTCTGGTTGTAGACACATGTGTCCTGCATCCCCCTATAGCTACTTCGGGTGAGACTACATCTGCTTTGCAGGTGTTGCTAAAAGGGACAATAGTCAAGGCTTGTTGGTGTGATGTTAGAACTGAACCCTAGGTCTGCCCCTCTGCCAACAAGCCTAATCAAGGATCCCAAATCACATGCACTCACCATGCATGATGGAAAATGATCATCCAAACAGAACAAAAAGAATAAACATAACGAGAAGGAGGGATATTCCAAACCCTTCAACAATTCTTCAAGTTCCAAAAACTCTTTCGATTCCAAGAAGAAGAACAAGGGAAATCATTACACTTACTGCAATAAACCAAATCATGAGGAATCTACATGCATGAAGAAACAAATCGATCTTATGGCATAGGTACTTCAGCAGAACAACCTTGGAAATTTCATTCCAGAAGGATTCCAGAAGTAGAAGGAAGAAGATCTTTCTCCTAAGAAAGGTAATAATCATTCTCTTGTTGCAATTAATTCCTCATCTAATTCATGGATTACATATTCTAGTGCATCACATCATATGGCAGGGAAAAAAGGAAGTTTTTACTTCTCTGAGTTCATGTTCAAGACCCCCTATTCTCATGGGGGATGACACTCTAGTGGAAGTAGAAGGAGAGGGGAGAGTGAAACTCCATAATGTAAGTTTCGAGAATGTTTTACATGTTCCAAAGATTTATATGATCACCAGAAAGGTAAAAAAATTGAATTTACATCAGATTTAGTTTATGTACTTGACATGCGTGACAATTCTCTTATTGCAATTGGTAAGGTGGATCACAAATCAAGGATGTAAAAATTCACTAAGTTTTCTCATGACGACTCCTGTTTTCTACTTACACATAAGAAGAATACTTTGCATGCACCTCCAGTGAAAAATTCAAATACTCTTGTGCTTCCATCAGTTCTATACGTCAGAGATGATTCCATACACTCATATTATCTACATGGAAATAAGAAGGTAGTACCTCCAAATAAGGAGCCAACATCGAAGCTTTAGCATATGCCCAAGAGGGAACAATCCACATGTTAGGTAGAGGGTTTTCTTTCATGGAATCCATTGGATTCAAGGAGGACTCAATCTCATCGTGAGGATCCTTCTCATTCACTTTCATCTTATGAACCTGTCATGCCCATGCATTGATATATGGTTCAATCTACTAATCCGTAGACCTACAATAGGGTTGTTGGAAATACATTATGGAAATCATCCATGCAGAAGGAGTATGACTCACTCATAAAGAATTATACTTGGAATCTGGTTCCACTTCCACCAAAAAATAATATTTTTAGGTGCAGATGGGTCCACAGGATCAACAGGTACAATGCTATATAGGTTTCCAAAGGCCTTCATCATATCCATAAATATTTCTATATCTTCACGAATACTTTGAGTAAGTAGAAGTTTCAGACTTTATGGGATCGTCTTGGAGGGAAGAACACACTTTCTTAGCAATTGCCTTTTCTTCTTTTGATGCATTGTTTTTTGAGGGGGGGTTTTGTTCCCACGTGGTTTTCCCTCTTTCCTCATTTTTATTCAATGTTCATTAGTTTCATTTTAAATGAGTACCTAATATGTCCTAATTGTCGCGACTCTTTTTTTACTTCATAGTGATGTTCAAGGGGGGTGTTGGAGAAATTTATATTTTCAACATACTAGTTCAGTGGGAGTTAACTCGTTAGTTCTCTTTTAGACTTTCTATTTAGACCATCACTATTATGCATGCATTCATTGGAGTAGTGTGAATATATTTTCCCATTCTTCCATATTGAATCTCTATTCCTTTCTTGATAAGTTTTGTTTGTACTTTCTTTAGCTAGATCTCCTATACGGGTTTCTGTAAAACATTGACAACCACATGGCCATATGCCAACCTATTATTAGTTGAAATATTCGAATTGTGGTCAGTTACTTCGACTTCGACTTTGCCCGGTTTAACACTTCGAACGTTGAATTTCACTCCCAACCGATCCACCTCAACTAGAATTTCACTCTAAACAAGATAACAACCCAACAAAATCTTCCCCCATATATAGATATTTGAAATAGATACAAGTTTCATATAAAATATAATCGAACCGAGTGATATTATCACCACTATCAAGGGACATTCTAGTGACATGATTTCAAGGTTGTCTATCCCAAGCCTACTTGTGAAAACTTTTGTGTCCTAATCACCACCTTTTATCCACAAACCACGGGAGTTAGCACCGTGCAACTTTTCAACTAACTCACACTCCCTTCACAAAAGAGAGATATTTATCTCTCAATCATCCATTTCCATTTGAAGGGAACATAATTGTTGTAGTAGTAGAGATTCTCATTCTACATATGGAGAGAAAAAGGATCATTTAACCCATTCCTTAAGTTTTCTTTTAGTGGATTTAATTTTAAATTATTAAACAAAAGAAGGGGAACCTTGAGTCAATATGTGCCATACTTCCTCAATGGATACATAGATATAGATTCATTTATCCAAAGGGGGTTGAACATAATAGCATTTGGCCTAAAATTCTATTTCACCTTCATAGAGAGAAGGATCAAAATATGATATACAACCAATCTTGGGAGAATTGATCATACTATTCAAATACTTTCCATAATAAAATAACTATGTTGGATCATCCACGCTTGCACACATATTTATTAACACTGGGGGTTTGAAGACCCGGGGTTTGTCTATAGTTTACCAACAAAAACCCTAAGGAATCAACATATCAATCCCCAACCAAATACTAAATAAGGTCTCCCCCAAGACGCCATGAAGATCACATAGACCATATGATCTTGTGTTGATGATGATGAAGGACTAATTTCACAAAGTACCATCCAGGTTGGTATTCATACAATAGTCCACTGAAAACTACTTAAAAACTAACACTATGCAACAACACATGCATTCAATTGACACATGAGTAACAAATCATAAGACTAGAATCACTATAGATTTATTATCTTGATTCCACCATCACAAACAACATTAAGCAACTCAAAAATTGACAGCAACAAAGCCTTGATCTATTATACATTTGACCAATGTTACATTACATAGTGTCATGCTCTTTCTCTTAGACTCTGCAATTGTGAAAGACATAGACTTAAAACAACAGACATTATAAGACATAGGATCAGAGCGATCTCAATGGCAATAATAGCCACAACTATCAAAATATCGACCCATTGACTAATGAGCTAACTATGTTTTTGTTGTTTTTGCTCCCTTTTATTTTCTTCTCGGCTCTGGCACTCTATCACTTTTAGTTCTTGCCCACTCCCTCCTATGACTTCCAGTCCGACCTGCTTTGGTCACTCTCATGCATTCCATGTAGCCTTTTTGGAATTGTGGTAATCTCAACTACCTTTCCATATCATCTTCTTTATTCTCCATGTTCCCTCATGCTTCCTGTAGAAATCATTCGACAATATTTCTTGAAGATTCTTTTCTTGATTCTGGTGTGCATGTGGTGTCTTCTTGATTTTTGGCATGCATCAAAAAACCCAGAATGGCGTGCATTGGCAAAATTCAAACTGGAATGCAATAACAAAACATTATCTAATGTGTGTGCCTCTTGTCACCCCTCATGCAACTACTTGAGTGCACACATACTCTTTGTGCACATGTGTGATATTTACCGATACTCTTTATGCACATGTGTGATATTTACCCAAAACTTCAGGTTCCAACAGGCCCCCACCACTATTATTTGGCTCATCCTTGATCCAACTACCTCATGGAGTGACTAATGTGATGGATGGAACCATATTTTGGATTTCTTGGAAGAAATCTTTGAACTGGCAATCAGCCTCATTGAGGTTGCCTTGGAGTTCCTTGGTGAGATGAAAAACTACACCGACATTGGCTATTGTGACATGAGGAGATGTCATATCCAGTGTTTCCATTTCCTCAATCAAGGTGCCAACAACCACGTGTGCGTCTATCAGTTGGGTATAAAATATTAAGGCCTTATCGTTCGCAGTAGTGATGAGCTCTGATATGATTTTTGGCTTAGTTGGGGCTGCAATGATATCTCTTTTTTTGGATGCAATAGTTTCCATTCCATCCATGTGATTTCCTAGAGGTAGAGATTCCAAGATACTCTTCTTTTGTGCAACCTTAGACTCAACTGCACGAAATATATAATTAATAGTATATAATTCTAGGGGAGTTTGTAAGTGGGTCCATAAAGTGAAGATATGATCTACCAGCCCCAAAAATTCATTCCGTCTATTGAGGCCATCATGAATGGTTTCTTTAGCTATGGAAACCTTCTTCTGTAACTTTATGTCCTCCAACATTAAATCTTGAATCTTCACGCATAGTTTTTAATTCTAAGAATCTAGGAGATGAATATGCTCATTAACCACTCTAAGTTTTTGTGGTGTCGGGATCTCTGACTATACGTGATCATTCTTACAAACCTGGGAGTAAGCCTTTTCTAGAGAAATGAGTACATTGGTGATATTGTATAGAATCGATTCATACTAGGATTTACTTTCTATATGCGTAGAAAATATGATTTGCAAGGCAAGGATCAAATCTTTCGCTGTCGTTGAATCTTGCGAGATGATGATGGCATAAATGGCTTTGTACATGCATGAGTTTTATTCTCTGGGGGCATCGTGCATACTCTCGCGCACCCCTACATCAATGTGCTCATGGTTAATTGGTTGCAACAACCCCTAATAGGTCATGACTCTTCTTTACACGAGCCCATCTAGTTAGTTTTCATCATGGAGGGACTACACTTGGCCCTTCTAGATATGGTGGCATCCACTAACTACCCACTACTACCTTACTCATGCAAAAATCGTCTGTATTCTCAATGAGGTTGAGTGGGATTGAGCATGAGGACGTTTTGTCTATTATATCATATGGTGTATCCATATCCATCCTTCCTATACTTGACTCCCTTACTTGTCTCGTGGAAAACTGAGGAACTAGGGAAACAAAGTTATTTCTCAGCCATGCACACTGGACCTTGAGGTATCGAATGTTCTCCTTGCGTCACTAATTTTCTACCCAACACCTTTCATAGAAAAAATATACTGATGGCTATCCACTCTTGGCTTGAACCTTTCTCTTAGTGGGCTCTCCATAACTGTCCATTCTAGAAAATATTCTTGATGTGAAACCCACCATTGTGTGGGTACTCCTTTTAACATTGTATCAAGAGTGCAGACTCAGTGGTGTTTAGGACTATGTTTAATCCATTAAATAAATAGATTCATTGGATCCTACCCATCGAACCGGTAGGATCCAAACTCTTCTTCACACACCTCAGTGGTAATACGCATGCATCTCCTTGTTGAAACTTCATAAATATTGTTCTTCCACCTTTCCATGGTGTCATATGAATCAATATTGTATGACTTCATGCTCCACTATATCAGTTTCCCATCCACCGTGGGATTAACATAGTCTTCCCTATGCCATGTGATCTTGCATATATTATCAATAACATATCTATGTGCATCCTCATCTACTGAATCGTTGTATCTATCCCATTCATTAGGATCTAAAGGTGCAATCATGTGCAAGGTGTCAGTCTCAAATGAAATATGTCACTTCTTTAACTTCAACACCACATTATTGTTAAAGGCTCTATCAATTCCAAGTAGGTTAGAGTATGGATTAGAGTCATCCATAATATCTATCACTTCAAATTCATCCTTCATATTCACTCATTCTATGTTCACTTAAACTTTCTCCAATTGGCCTATAGGGTAGATCCTGTATTGATTTTCCAACCGTGGTTGAATGGGAAACCAACCAAGCTTGGTTTACCCATCAATTCCCATGACTTTTCTGGCAGGATGTTCATGTCAGAACCTAAATCCAATATGACCCCATCAATTTCATAACTACTAAGTTCAGTTGTCATCTTGAACTATTTTCTTGTGTGCTTCTCCTTACTCACCTGGCACATATTTCTTTCTCGTAGGGGCGATGATATAAATCTCTTTGTCCCTTCTTCCCCCATGTAGCTTGCTAACATCTACATCATTTTTTTTTCAACATCAATATCACTTAACAATATTAAATAACAACATAATAAATTACTTACTTGATCCTCGGTCTTTGTTTCACGACACAAGTCACACAGTGCTTCTTCATGCGTCGTGTGCTTCAGTTCCTCATGCACATATCCCTGAATTGTTCTGTGTTCGACACATTTTATCTCCTCCTATCTACACCCTTATTCCAATGACCTTTGCTCCACACACTATATTTCTTCATGCATGCTCGGTTCCTCTAATGACCTTTGCATGGTGCGATACAATTCTTCATGGGTGCAAGCCTTTTCCATCGACCATTGCATCACTCATTGAAATTCCTCGTGGATACAAGACTCCTCAAGTAACCTTTGTGTTGCATGTTACATCTCTTCATGTTCTCATTATTCCTCTATGTACCTCTATGAATCGAACAAAAAATTCTTCTGTTGAGCGACATCAAACTTAGAAGGGGGTTACAACTCCTTTCTTATCTTCCCGTCCAGCCTTCGACCTAAAATTTCACCATGCTAAAATTCCATTCCCATATTTTCTCTGCCTCGGGTTAGTACCCATACATATACTTCATTATCCTTTTTTTTATTCTTTCATGGATTTTCATGCAACATATTGCAATGTGCCTTTTTCTCTTTCCACTTCTTCAGTAAGTTAGGAAAATCCTTTGTAACATGCTTAGGGATATATAAGTACCCATAAAGAGTGTGCGGTTTGGTACAAAATCTTGACATGTGGCCTATTTATCCACAGTTAAAACAAGTGGGGGGTTTACACCCCCCCCCCCCCCCCCTTCTCCATATCATCGTCCCTGACTACTTCCATAGCCCCCTATGGGATCTCCCTGATAGCCACCTATTTCATCACTACCACGATAATCACCCTTTTGTTCCTCTTGAACCCAAAATACATCATGGGTATGGTCTTGCAATAGCTGGAGTGACCAACAATTGTTCGCATCGTGTCCCATGGACTTGCAGAATTCACAGAATGGAGTATGATATGTCTTTGGATGTTTCTTCAATGTTGGGAAGCAGAGTGGTATATGTTGGATTACTAAGAGGGGGGGTGAATCAATAATAGATCAATATAATCCTTTTTCACCATAAAATGCAAGTGTTATATCAATGTAGGATTATCATCCAATAGTTGCAGAGTAAATAAACAATGAAAAAATGAACAATCACACACATACACAGTACACCAGTGTTTTACGTGGAAACCCAAAGGGAGAGAAAACCACAAAATGTTTTTTCTAATATTTATTTAAGAATTACATTCATTGGAAGAACCAACTTCCTTTTTTTCCCAACTGCAACTGGAAGGAGGCTCCAACCCACTAGTTTCTCAGTCTACAACCTGAGGGAAGCTCCAACTCCCCAATTCTCTAGCTATAACCAGAAGGAGGATACAATGCCCTATATTCTCTGACTACAACCGGAAGGTGACTACAACCACGTGTCCTTTCCCCGTCCAACCACCTTGACATAGAAGTAGAATTATGGAACCACTGTCACACTATCACCATGAGATATACCACTGTAACAACCTGTAATCAACATGTACCATAAACAATTGCATCAACCATGCATCAACCTGTAATCAACCTGTACCATAAACAAGTGCATCAACCATGCACCAACCTGTACCTCAACCTATACCATCAATGAGTGCATCAACCATGCAAAAAATATGTACCAATAATGCATCAAATACACATAAACTATGACTCATCAAGATGTGCGAACATCATCAACTATACACCTCATGTATGTGCCAACTCATCAACTACTTGTCTCAACCATGTACCCAACATGTACCTCAAGCAAAATCCCTCATCAATTTCATCATCCAAATATGGTTTGTAACTCTGTAATAGACCTGGTGTATATGATCACATACCTTCAAACCTTCCTTAACTTTAACAACAAGAGACTACCATTTTCATCAAACTTTACTTTAGTCTCACATGACTAATTTTGGATTAGTCAAAAACCCTAACTTGCAATAATCATAACTATGTACTTGTAATGAATAAAGATATGAAAATGGTACATAATGTTATTCAGTGTATTTTATGCAATTTGTCTAGATTTCACTACTTGGAATCTCTCAAAAAGGGATTTATAGAAAAAATGACATACCTTGTTGAATTCTGACTTATTCTAGAGAGCGAACTTGTAGAGCATACCTTGCACAAAATATTTGTTGTATGGATCTAAAAATTGTACAAAGAATACTAAAGAATGTAATCTAACCAATACATTTGGTATTACTGCATTTGGATTTTTTATGAAGAAGTTATGATGTTTTTACCTGAAACACCTATTTTATACTAGTTTCAAGACTAGCCACAAACCCTATTTTCCACGGCGTGTAACTCCAAAAATACAATGACCCACAAGCTGAAATATGTATCACAACTACTTGGATATGTTTTCTCAATGGCCTCCCAATTTCATGGTCTAAATCATTCTATAAGAAAATTTATTGTGAAAATGGTGAGATGACCTGTAAATAACATACCTTAGAAAGCATCATCAAAAGAATTTATCCTCCCTTGAATTCCGGCCTTCTTTACTTCACCTTCCCTATGAAATTTGTCTTAGATATCCTTTGGTTACCTCAGTAACCTGTATATATTCAATATTATCAAGTGTGATTAAAATGATAGAGCCTTGTCTCTTATTTATACTTTCATGTAGCTTCCTCAAGGGGATACCTTTTAACCATCTTAACCCACTTTCCTTATTTTAAGGTTAACCCACTTCTAGCCACTTGTCCACTTAGTAATTTCTCCATTAATTTTACTACTTAAATAATTTATTTTGTATTCACTTTGAATTATAGTACACTCATCACTTCACTTTATTATTTAAATATTTTTTCCTTTGTAAACACTTTGACTACTTTGACCTTTTGGGGCTTATAGATGACTCATAAGGGTTCTCCAACTTCACATGGAAATAACTCTCTAACCGTGAGGATTTATGTGACGTTCTACATACCATCGGAAATGGCATGACATGTGCTATCCATATAGAATTGTCTTACCTGCAAATATATCAAAACTCATACCATTATCTATCAAACAACCTTGGGTTCATTACCCAAACCTTTGTGCTACCGAAATTCGCTACCTAAATTTCTTCAAGGGTTGACATCAATGACAACCAACCCAATTAATCAACATTATATGTCCCCAATACCTACAATTTTTTCATGAATCTGTGTGAGGTCCAACAAAAAACGAACCCGACGCACCCTTTGCCATATAGTTTCCTAGTATAGAAACTAATCTCTACTATTTCCCTCTGATATGCATGTTGTGCACCATATGTGCTAGCGCACAAATTGTTTCTTTTCCATGTCTTGCAATTACATCAACAGGTTGGGCAGCTAATGTTGTACATGTGCCAACCCTATGAATGTTTCTCTGCCTCTGGGTGTATCCTCTAAGTGCATCGTAATATCTATTACTTCTGCATGAGTAGTCACTTTTTGTTGGCTAAGAATGACTTAGATATGGGGAAAAAACCCTACAATGAACCATTTTCTATGTTGCATGTCTTGGATCTAGAATGCTAGCCTATCAAACAAAATCTTGAACCATTGATCATAATCCCACATGGTTTCTCCTGGTTTCTTCTTGATCTTCTTAATCTTTTTAATACATTGAGAATTTGAATTAGGCCTTTGTAATACCTTAAGAATATCTCTCTTGATCTCTATTAGGAACCTCATATGTCCCATTGCCGCAGCGGCCTTCTACTTAATATACCATGTCAAGGCTCTGTCCCTAAATGTGGTCTCCACATGCGCAATATTTGATGCCTTTTCTGTGATCCTCTTCACAAACCATATCACCTCACAAGTGAACCAATGTGTCTTTGCATCATCTCTACCTATTTCATGGAACACAGGTAACCTTAGGGTACTATCCTGATCCACCATCCTCAATCTTGAGTTATTTCCTTTGAATTGACTGTTAGGTTTTTAGGAACTCGGTACCGATACTCTTTCTGGTGAAGTAGCACTAAATTCATCATATTCTTCACTCATAACTTTCATTCTCTCTTATCCTACTATTTCTTATACTCAAATCACATCGTTTCCCATTGTTCTTTCTTCTTGGATACAAATGCACAAGGGGGGTGGTTCAAAGGGGGGGTAACTCCATATTATTCTAGCATTTCTTGTGAGGTAACCCTGAGAGTATTATAAATATAGTCATGCATTATCATCCACTATTTCTAACTCTTCTCCTCCACCACTAGGGGATCCTCCATCTTCCTCTCCTACTTATATGCCTCTTCTTTGTGTCTCAATTCCCCTGAGGTTGGGGAACTCTACAATAAACAAGGGGTTCATACTTCATCTTCTAGACCCCTACTACCACTACTATTGGTATCTCCATTGGATAGCCTACTCTCAATGACACACCCCTTCGTTGGATTATCCTCATATGTGCTCCTCTCTAGCACAACACACTCTTTTGCACTTCCTCCTAGTGCAGTCTCCTTCCTCTTCATTATGGGATTTATCCCTCGTTGTAGACCCCTTTATAACTTCCTTCCACTTATTTTTTCCACTCTCCTTATCAACTCAACTCTTCTTGCATACATTTTGACTCTATCTCTCCCCTTGTCTTATGGGTCCATCCTATTTCTCACCTCATTTTAACAATTTTTGGATCCTCCTCAAAGGATCCATCTCTTCTCTCACTTTTCCCCCATCTTTTCATCCCCCCCGAGTTCTAGGTGAGTCTACTCATCCATCCTATCGAGATCCATGTGCATCAACACATTCTCCATGAACACCATTTTTATCTAGAGTGGAATTTATTCTAACATCCTTCTTCTAAAACCTTCCATGAACTTTCTTTCATCCTCACTGAAATAGTCAGTGTATTAAACAAAAAATAAATTATATATCCTTCCTTCACCTTAGAAAACCAAAAATTGATGGATCAATTCCACTTTTTATCTAATTAATTCATCCTATCGATCGTGACTTGATCCCAGACCAAGGGTTTTTGCAGTATCAAAGAAGTATTAGTATTAGTCTACCTCTTTAGCCATTCATACAATAGACAGGAAAATTCAACAAATAAAAATTTGTGCATATCAAAGTAGAGATACCTATCCTTCCATCGCTTTATATTAGCATTCATACCTTGATTTTCCCTCTGATCAAAATCACCTTCCTTTGCAGTCAACCAATATTGAATTTCTTCCTGAGATGGATACCACCTCATTCTTCACCTTCATCACTCAATAAAAACCTTCAGGTCTCAGAAACAAAACAATTTTTTGGCCCATCCATGCTTATGCATGTATTTCTTAATGTTGGGGCATTGAAGACCTGGGCTTCTTCTAGAGTTGACCAAAAAAATCCCCAAAGCATCAATATATCAATCCTCAGCCAAATACTAAAGAAGGTCTCACCTGAGACGCCATGAGGATCACAAAGACCATATGGTGTTGTGTTGATGATAATGAAGGATTAATTGCACAAATTTCCATACGGGTTGGAATTTAGACAATCCATTGAAAACTACTTAATAAATAACAATATGAAAACACACACATTCAATTGACATGTGAGTAACACATCATAAGACTAAAATCATTACAAATTTATTTTATTCATTCCACCATTACAAAGATACTTTAAGAAACTCATAAATTGACAACAATAGATCCTTGATCTATTTTACATTTTCCCAGTGTTACATTACCCAACACCATGCGCTTTCTCTCAGACTCTGTAAATGTGACAGAATTAGACTTACAACTAGAGACATTACAAAACATAGGCTCAAAGAGATATCAATGGAAACAATACCCACAAATGACAAAACAACAACCCACTGACTAATGAGATAACTCTGTTTCTATTGGTGTTTCTCCCTTTTATTTGCTTCTTAGCTCTAGTGCTCTATCACTTTCTGTTCTACCCCACTCACTCTTATGATTTCCATTCCTGCACAGTTCTACACCTGCATGCATTCCACATAGCCTCTTTGGAATCGTGGTAATCTCAACTACCTTTCTAACTCATCGTGTTTCTTCTCCTTATTCCCTCGTGCTTTCCGTAGTAATAATTCAGGGATATTTCTCAAAGATTATTTTCTGGATTACGACATGCATGTGGTCTCTTCTTGATCTCTAACGCACATCAAAAAACCTGGACCGACATGGATTAGTAGAAATTGAACTGGAATGAAATAACAAAACTTGATCTGATGCACATGCCTCATGTCACTCCTCACGCAACTTCTTGAGTGCGTGCAAAATTGGAATAGGCGCACACAACTTCGTTTATGCGCATGCATCATATTTACCCAAAACTTTGGGTGCCAACAAACTCTAAAGAAGGAAGTGAGTGAGTCTCTCAGTGATATGTCCAAGACATAATACCCATTTTTTCATGTTTATTACCTTCTCTTTAGTTTGGGATTGAACAAATCCCAATCTATGATTAACTCATTCACAATCTCTCTAAAATGGTCATGAATGAAAGTTACCCCTTTTGTTTTTCTTAGAGAGAGAAAATTGTTGATATATCCATATAATTTCCTATTGGAGGTAGGAATGTTGTTTCTAAAGGATCTCAACGAATCCCTATAATCCTATTTTTGTTTTCTATAGGGAACCAAAGCATAGGTGTTAAAAAGTTGAAGATGCTTACCAAATGATTTATGGGGAAGAAGAATGAACACCGAATGTAGAGTAGAATGGTGCTATATAGGTTCAAAAGTTGATGAGTCCCATGCAATATAGATGTCACCTGACAACCCTTTCATGATAACAACTAATTCTTTGTTATGCTTCACATTTTCCTTTCAATTTCATAATTTTCCATTTTTCTACTTTTTTTCCTTGGATGAGGATTATATCTAGGTTCTCTATATGAATTAAATTTCTCATGGCCTCTTGTTTTACTTGACTTCTCAATCCTCTGCAATATTAGGATAACACCTTCATTATTTATAAATTTGGATTTTGAAACCACTACCAAAGGTAGTCTCAATCATTGGTTAAGAGCCAAAGTTATTATATTTATTTTTGCTTCTTCCCTTTTTTCTTTATTTGTTTTCGACCTTTTTTTTGTTATGTTTTTCCCAATTCTTCTTCTTCCTCCTCTTCCTGCTATTGCAATTCCTTTTCCTTATCATGATACCACCATAAAACAATAGGAGATATTGAAGAGGGAAAAAAGGGTGGAATGAAAGGATAGACAAGAGGATCTAGATGAGAGAAGGAGGGGGGATTCAAGGTGGGTCATGGGAAAACACTAACTCGCAAGGAGGGGGTTGAAGAAGTAGGAATAGAATTTTGGAAGGAGAGATAAATGGGAGAGTATAGGAATGAACAAAGGGAGACACACTCTATGGTGTAACCTCAAGATCCAATGGGGGAAGGACATAATATTTATAATAAAAAATAAGGGTATTTCCCTTTGATGAGGGAGGGACTAATTTCTTATCATTATAGGATTTGTTAGTAGGTTCCCATTCATTTAGGTTTTCATAGAGATATTGGGGAGGGAAAATGAACTTACAATCCTTGGGAAAATTCCTATATTCATGAAAAGAGTTACATTTGAATAGAATTTTCTCATAGTCAAGATTGTAGAGATGGGTCCAATACTCTACAAAAAGGTTAATCACCTCAGTGAGCCATTTTTTTAGGTATACCTCCAAAACTATTATTGTGTGGGAAAACATCATAGAATTGGACCAAGACTTATCAATATTTCTCCTCGAGTTACTCAAGATAGGGAAACCTCTGTCTGGAAGATGTGGGTGACTCTTATGGTGGAGGATGTTGCATATTGTTTCAGAAACTTCATCTCACTTGAATCCAAGGAATCCATGATTCCCCTAGAAGATGAGATCAAAATTATAAGGGATTTCCATGATGATGAGGATATGGAAAAATAGGTTGGAGATATTATATTGGATCTAGGCTACTTGTGAAATCGAGATACCAAGCTTTATAAGACTTTGGAGCTATATTGAAATAACAAGAAAATGGTAGCTCAAGGCATGTTTCCTAAGAATTAGGATTACATAAAATTCAACCAGCATTTGGAATATCTAGAGAGCCAGAACAAGTTGCTTCTCACCATGGTATCGTGGTTGTTCAAGAGAAATGGAATTTATCTCCATTTGATGCATGAAGGTAGATCAAATTCTAGTTCTCTGCGACATTCTCAGAATGCAGGAAATATGATAGGGGCCTCTATGCCCATTCCACAGGTGCCCCACTTCAATGGCTAAGATTATATCCACCTTTTCTTGGAAATCATCTTATAAAACCTAGAAGACGACCGGATTCCACACAGAAAACACACTTATGAGGATTTAAACGTATCTGGTAGAACCGACAGTGAACGCAAATAGCCCGGAGGTGGGTTGGGTGATCAACTCTGCGCATAGAATGAGTAGGTAAATCGTCCAAATAGGGTTGAACGATATGCTTGATATCATGAAAAGAATAAGACATAGCGCGTTGAAAAGTTGCACCCACATTCTTAAGCCCGAAAGGGAGTTCCGATAGGCAAAAGTACCCCAAGGAAAAATAAAAGCAGTCTTATGTTGATCCTCAGGAGCAATGTTAATTTGATTATAGCCAGAGAAACCATCCATTAGAGAGAAGATTTCACTTTTGGCACAGTCATCAACAATCTGGTCGACGAAGGGGGTAGGAAAGTTGTCTTTGGGACAAGCTTTGTTAATATCCCTATAATCAACACATACACGAATACTATTTCCTTTCTTGTCAATCAGAACAGGATTGGAAACCCATTCTATAAGAGCCACAAGATAAATAAAGTCGGCTTTCAGAAGTTTCTCAACTTCGAGCTTGATAGCAGACACTTTACGTGGGTGGACTGGACAAAGGCATTGTTGAATGGGTTTAGCTCTGGGGTATGTCTTTATCTCATGTACAACAATTGTAGGGTCGATACCGAGCATCTCTTCGTAACTCCAGGCGAAGATGTCACGAAATTCTTTGAAAAGAGATGTATAGGTGATGATTTCGTCAGAAGAACATGAAGCTCCAATATGGACATTTTCGACAATCACAGGTTTAATGGATATGCCAATGGGAATCGTGGGTGAGATATTGCTTAAGTTCCCTTCAACAAACAACTCCTTTCCCCCCCTTATTCCTCCTTCATTAACTTCCCCACCTAATATCTTATCCATTATTAAATACCTTATCCCATTATTAAATACCTTATCCCATGATTAAATACCTTATCCCATTATTAAATATGTTTCCATTTTCGGGAACGTAACTTAAATTAGTAGTATATTTTATTATTCACTATTAATTTAATGCTTTATTAATTAATGAATTAATTAATAATTAATCAATCATTAACCATCATGAACACTATTTAATAATAATCAATTAGAAATGTTATTTTAAGACATAAAACTGTTTAGCTAATCTTTTAGGATTACATTAATAAATTAATTATAATTAATAATCAAGGGTCGTTATAGGAACCGTCGAGATGACAACAATGGTCGACGGAGTTGAAATCTGTTGGTAGTTCTCAAGAGTATGTTTCTCCAGAAAAAGTATGGAACCATGATGCCCATCATCCCAAGGGGTGTCCTCCATGATGGACATGATCATCTCGTCAGTGGGAAAAATAACACGAAAAGGATCGGGAGACAACTCATCAAGAGAGAGGGTAGAAGGTGTTGTCGATTGAATGGCCTGATAGGGAGATTTAATCGAACTTAACAGCATTGTGTCGTCAAAACGAAGATGATCTCCAGGTTCAGGGACAATCCAAGGGTCCTATGGCGCAAGAAGTTCGTGAGGCACGATGGAGATCATGTTGATAGAAGAAACTGATGAGCGTGGAACATCAGGTGGTGGAATGGGAAAAGTACCCATTAACGAGGAGTCCTTTAAAAGGCCTACACCGACATTCTCATAACCCGGTGGGGTTTTAGCAATAAACGGCACGTTGCCAGTACAGGTATCGGAATTGAAGAAGGCAAGTTGGTCAACCGTAACAACCTTTCCTCAATGAGAGAAATGTACTAAATGGAAAAGTTTTGACACAACGACGTGCATGGAATCGATCCAGCTACAACCAAGTAAAAGATTGTAATCAATGGGAGCGTCAAAGACTTCCACTTCAACTTGGATCGTTTTACCTTCTAACATGATGGGCAATGAAGGAAGAACACCGTAGGGCTTAAAACTGGATCCATTGAATGCTTTAAGAGTGTTCTGGGATTCATTCAAAGGAGGAGAGCCAATGGATTTCCAACAAGCAAGAGACATAACACAAGTTGAGGCACCCTCGTAGATAACAGTTCGGCAAATGTTTTTGTCGGAGACAACCACTTGTATTTGAAACGCGAGTTGAGGGGGTAACCTTGGAATGTGATCTTCCAAGTCAAAGACTATTAAATTCGTATTTGTCAGGTCAATTCCACCGATAGATTTCAACGGTCCCTTCCATTGTGCAGGACAAGACTGAAGGACTTCAAGGGCTGACATCGTTGAAGGTGCTTGGGCCAGATCTTCAACAATACTGTAGTTCTGGGCCACACAAGCATGAGGATTGAAAGTCAATGTCCTAATGACACGTTTTAGGGGTGGTCGCAGAACTGTATCAAGGCTCGGTCGTTCGAGCTGAAAAGGACCGTTGATAGTTGGAGTCACTAGAGAGGGTTGTACTAAAGTAGGAGGTAAATCGTCAAACTTCTCCTTAGATGGAGAATAATCTTTGGCTCGAGTCGTGAGTGTGACGTTGTTCTGCTTAGAATCACCAGTACACATCAAAACATATGATGTGGTAGAAGAAGAGGGTTGGTCGTGAGTGACCAACTGAGCCTATTGTTGAGACAGGAAGGGTTGGGACAAGACATTCGGTGTAGAAGGTTTTGGATCTCCTTGAAGGAACTTAGTGACCTCGGCACGTTGTGGAAAATCCTTCATGTAGTGATCATCACCATAGATAAGGTAAGGGTATCGTGGTTTGCGCTTATCCCGATCATCAATAGGAGTGGTTTTAGTTTGCTCTGCTTGATTATTATTTTTTCCCTCCTTATTCTTGCCTCTCCCCTTTTTAGATTTGTTTTTACCAGCTGGGGTATATTGGACAGCATTTACCTCAGAAGTCTTGCCGGTGGGAGTGGCAGGAAATAGAGCATTTTGAACATTAGAAGAAGCAGATTTAGGGGTCATGCTTGAAACAAAATGTGATTGGGCTTGGGCAGTACCAATCACACCGTCAATTGCATGCAAGGCAGCAGAAGTAGTTGAAGTAATGGAAGTATTAGGACGAGGTAATTCAGGTAATAAATCGTAAAGGGTCCCCATTTTCAAATAAACAAGATCAAGATATTGAGCAAGACTTATAGCCTGCTCTTCCATGACAACACCACCCATGGAAATGTCCTTACAAATTTTGTTCATAAATGATTTGGTAAACCATTCTGCTAGTAACTGATCAGGAAGCTCAAGTTTAATGAGACGTCATCTCCTTTGCCACTCATGGATATGATCAGATATATGAGTGCCTTTAGTCTATTTAAAGGAATTCAAAATCTCAGTCCCGGTATAATAACGGATTGGTAATTGGTAATGCATAAGGAAAGCCATAGCAAGGGTATTGAAATCAGAGAAGAAACCTCGTGGCAATTCAATATACCACTTCGCAGCAGAACCGGTAAGGGTTCGTTGAAAAAGACGTAAACGAATAGAGTCATCCATCAATGAGTTGGATGAACACCATAGGTGAAAAGTAATAACGTGATTGTTTGGGTCCTCTCCCACTTTGTCGTTGAATTTAGGAATGTCCGATGGAATCTTGGCTAGAATAACAGGCCATTGGGGAGAGTGACAAATAGGATCATTTAAAATCTTGGACAAATCTGGCAAATCCAAAGTAGCAAGAAAAGGTAACCGTCGATTCACCTGCGGGTACTGGTGGTTTTGGGGTGGAAGCCCTGTCGAAAAACCAGTAGGACCGTAAGCAGTCTATGCATAATGTTAAGACCCAGGCAGATTCGGTGGTGGTTGGAGAGGATAGTAGCTCCAGGGATTGTAACCTTGAGCGAGGACATGAGTTTGAGCATTCGAACCCCAAATAGGATTGGGTATACCTGGATATGGTTGGCCTATAGTAGGGACAGGCAACTGCTGCCCCCCAGTCGTTTGAGGAGGATTTTGTATCATATGATTCCAATAATGGGCCAAAGAGGGATGTATATTTTGTCCAAAACGTGGTGTTGGTCCCCCTATCGTAGGTGGTGTTCCAATCGGAAGTTGTGTCCCTTTCGAAGGTTGTGTAGTAATTGGAATATGTCCGGTAAGAGGAAGTTCAATCGTACCACCTTGTCCACCAACGGGAATCTGCAAGTTTGGTGTAATGGATGGGATAGTGCCACTAGGATTAGGATTGCCAGTGGAAGATAATAAAGGTCTTCCAGAAGGAAATTGAGGGAGTGTCGGAATAAAACTGGGAATAGGGTGCCCAAGAAAAGAAGGACCACCTGGAGAACCGAATGGGGTTTGCGGAGGTGTTGGAATAGAAGCATTCAATGCATGGTATCCGGGTGGTAGTGTCGGAATGACATTAGGCATTTGTTGCATGTTTATAGAAGAAAGACCAGCCGCAGTGAACCCGGTTGGGACACTCGTAGTGTTCGTGAGATGGGCCATTTCAGCAGGGATAGTAAAGTGATAATTAGTAGTCAATGGTATAGTCTCTGTCTCAGAAAACATCGGAGGGTTGATTTCGGAGACCAGAGACAAACCAGGACCAAAAATTTCCCTTCGAAAAACACCTATAGACCAAAAAGGATCTTGGCCTTCTATGCCGGGAAAAGGTCCAACGGATGATCCAGAAGATGTAACAACTAATTCTCCAGAAGAATTCAGTCGCATAAATGGTAGCTCAGAACCAGGGTGAAGTTGAAAGTCCTCTCGAGTATTGGTAATTCAGAAAGGTTCTAGAGAGTCAGTTCATTCCACTTGTGGTGTGGTGACAACTGTGGCTTCACTTTGTCGAGGAGAGCCCTCAGGGGTACCTGTAGGCAAGGGGTGAGAACCTTCCAGATTCTCTGGAGATAAACCTTGCATTCTACGTGAACGATGTGGAGGAGCTATTGTAAATGAGTGACAAACTTTGTGAAGAAAATCCTATGGTCAACTTCGAGAAACAAACAACACGTGCTAGTAAACAAAATCTAGGAAGCAAAACCAACCAAACAAGACCTTCTAATTTTGAAGCCACTAGTTGGTGATGAAATCCAACGTCGCAACAACGAGATGAGAAGGGGCGGGGCTAGGGTGGAAAAGTTACGCTGACGACCTTCTTAACGGACTTACACCCTGGTGCAAGCTCCCACATATAATCGTGGGTATACCCTCCAAGGAGCCCGAGTGAGTTTGGTCAACGTCAATTCTAGGTACCATGAAGACTTTTCCCTCCACAGTCACCTTGGGTAAGAACCTAGAAAGATAGGCCACTAAGGTCACCACCAACAACAATAAATCCTGGGGGAACAGTCAACAGTCCGATCCACACGCAAGGGCAGGGTATCTAGCCCGAAATCAACTCAAAAGGCTTCCAATCATCATTGTGGGTATACCTCTGAGTGATCCCCGTAATACGTGAAATCTCTACATTGATATCAACAAAGCAGGGTGAGTAACTCTGCCAATATTAATGCGACCTACTGTTTGACCCTTGTGTGAGAAGGGATTCCCAGGACAAGATGTTGCAAATGTAATTTAACACTCCCTAACACAAGATGTTATTGTGTGTTTTGTGTTTTTGGAGAGTGTATCTCTCTTCCTACTCCAAAGAGCTAGCCTAGCTAAATGTTGGTGTAAAAGAGCCTTCGAAAAGAGTTACTAGATCAATTTTATGATTACGCAGTGTTATTAAGAGTTGTTGTTTACTCAAAGGTAATGGAAATGAAACTTATGTTGTATGACTCTGACCCAACAATGCAAGGATGAGAATGAAATACATCACTTTTCATTCAATGAATCCTATGTATGGGAGAGAGAGAAAGTTTTCTAGATCAACCTTGAAGTACAATGCAAAATTTCCTTTAAAATGCAAATGCAAACAATCACTTATCAAATGACAATTCTCTATTATGTCTTTTTCAAATACTTCAACAATCTCAATAATTTGATTTTCAATGTTTTCTAAAATGAAAAAGAAATTTTTTGAAAGAAATTTTTTTTTTTCACTTTTCAGAAAGGACCCACACTATGACAGCGAGAGTAGAGAAAATCAAAAACCAAATGAACAAGCAATGATAAACACCCAATCCACTCTTTCAATGAAAGAAAAAATAAAGAGCAAACCAATTTAGTCTTTTCAAATGCAAAAGAAAATGATCTTTCAAACCAATAAGCAAATGAGAAAAACCAAGCACTCAACTTTCAACCAATCATTGGTTCTTAACTAATCAAACACACTCAGATTCTGAAGTCAAAGAGAATGGTTTTGCCAAGAAAAGTCAAGAAACGAAAGTCAAGCCAAATATGACAAGAAAAGCCTTGAAATCGTAAAATTGTTCATGCATGCAAACGAAGACAAGAAAGATATCAATCAATGGTCCAAGAAACTCTTATGAGGCAATCAAACTAATCTGGGCAGTTGAAAATACTAAAACTCAAATCCAATTTTTTTAAAAATTGAGTTCGCAGGCAGGCAATATTACACAATGCGAGAATCATTGATTCTCGCAGGTGACCCTTGAGCAGGGTGCGAGAACCTCGCACTGAAACCTGAAGGCAGAGTGAAAACTCTACCTATTCTCATAGGTTGCAATGAAGTACAGTGTGAGAATGTCTGAACATAATCAAAATTTTGGAAAATGAAGCAAAATTGAAAAAAACCTCTGGACCCAAAGGGTCTATTAGGATATCCTGAAGACTCAGAGATCGATAGGACAGGAGAAAAATGAAACCAGAGAAAATGGCCACATAAAAATATCAAAAGCCACAAAGAAAATAGGTTAATCCCCAGTGGAGTCGCCAATTTTGTTATTGGATAAATCCATAAGTGCGGACACAAACCGATCTCCCTAGATCCACCTGGATCTAGAACAAAGCGAGACAGAACATGACTCTTTCCCTAGATTTTAACCATTGAATTAAATAGGAGGCAAGAAAAAATGGCGTACCTTATGATCGCTTCCTATGGTCTTTGTTTCTCCTGCTTCGCTCCAGTTCTCTCGTGCAGCCAAGACCAAGACAACACAAACCAACCAAAGTGAAGAAAGCACAATCTATTCAACAATCAATCTATGTATATGATCAAGTAATTTTACAATAAAGTGGAATTAGATTTATGGGAAAGGGACATATTACTGTATCATATTAATGGAAAGTAAATATTACAACCTGAGCCTTGATGTCGCAAACTTCCTTTCGATGGCCCTTGGCTCCGACACACACACTTGCTCACTTGCATGAAGAAGATCAACTCCTTTGGATGAACTTGTTGGAGTCTCCAAGCTGTTGTAGCATCAGTCCTTCACACAATTCTTTTCACCAATTCTCTAATGAATCTTGCTTAACCTTTTCCATGATAATTCCCTTAATATATAAGAGAGAATGAATTGGTTACTTGGATAAGAATGATCCCAAAATATTAGGGAATCCAGTACTAGGATAACCATTCAAATGCCATCTCATCCTTCTAGAAGATTCCCTTCTAGAAGCATCAAGAATTCATCTTTTTCGTTGCTTTAGAAATAGTTCGCACCCTAGCAATTCAACACAGTGCGAACTTCTCGCACCCTGGATTAAGGCAACCTACGAGAATCATGCATTCTCGCAGGAAAATATACTAGAAGCCTGCAAACAGTCTTCAAAAAATGAGTTTTCTGGAAGAGATGAAAATAACTTTTTCTCAAGAGAAAGTTCTTATGAAGAGCCTGAGTACACCATCATCAATACATCATCATGATGACCAAAATCATGGGCAGCATTAACTCAAAGATGACACAAGGAATGACCTTGTAATCCATCAAATGAGAGACAAATGAATTTCCCAAACCGGCTTCAAATGATGAATAGGGGGTGTCATGTTCAAGAGCGACACTTACTGCCAATCAATATGAAGATGAAAACATATCCCTTTCCCAAATTTGCCCCCACCATTTCTAGCAAGTACCTCTTTATTTTTACGCAAGCTTGAGGAGGATAACATATGTTTGTTGATGTAAGCTCATCCTTCAGACGAGTCCCTCGGAGTATGTTTAGCGAACCCTAATAAGCAGTGGTTCGGTCCCATCATGGGTCTGTCAATGTTTGTTTAACGAGTCCAGAGATAGAAAACTCGAAGGTTTTTCAAGATTATAGAGTTTGGAAAAACACTTAAAAGAGAACTCTCTCAGTTCTTTTTTTGTAAAATAGTTTGAATGAGACCAAAAATGAGATAAATTATCTCTCACCAGACGCTTACTTCAAATAATTTATCGAGTGTGAAAATAGCAAGGTCGCTCGGCGATCTTTTCATGTTTAGAGAGTCTGAAAAGAGTTTAAAGAGGACTCCAGGGGGGTTCCTTTTTCGTATAACCTTGTTGAGCCCAAAAAAGTGATAAAAGTATGCTCGATCGCGTTCTCATGTA
Source organism: Picea engelmannii (assembly GCA_009831015.1). Classification (NCBI taxonomy): domain Eukaryota; kingdom Viridiplantae; phylum Streptophyta; class Pinopsida; order Pinales; family Pinaceae; genus Picea; species Picea engelmannii. Next base: position 656,899 of record ML780454.1, on the reverse strand, counting down.
TTTACGAGCACAAGAACGGACAAAGACCACGCTCGAGGTTTTTATATAAAAACCATAAAAAAAAAATCAAAAACACACGATAACAAAGAAAAACATGTCCGTAGCCCTGTATTTAATCATCAAAGTCATCACGCCTGCAAGAATTACACTCAACATGACATTAGGGACTAGGGTTTAATCGATAAATAATCATAAAAAACCAAAATGATATAGTAAAAGTAAATAAAAGGAGTAAATACTCTTTTTACCACACCATTTTTACATTTCCACTATTGAGCTCAAAAACCCCTCTTTTACCCTCCAAGTTCGGCGTCAGATTGTGGGAACTACAAGAGACCATTCAACGAGTTTTCTGTGATAGTTAGGTAGGCTCTTCATCCTTAACACTTTCATGGTTTAATTTTGTAATTTCATTGGTTAAATTTGCATTTTTAAGTTGATTTTCCAAGCCCTACATGCGCGTTGTCATTCTCGCAGGCAGGCTATACGAGGCCTACGAGAATGAGGCGTTCTCGCAGGTAAGACTTAGGCCACCTGCGAGGTTCTCACACTGTGCACACAGGGCACCTGCGAGAACCGCAAAGCCCAAAAATTTTTAAAATTTTTACCCAATGAAAAAGATCAAAAGCATGAAAAAAGTTGTTAATCCTCTTATTGTGTTCCTTATGCAGATAATTGGCCATCAACATGGTGCTTGAGTGGCGCAAAAGGGAACATGAAGAGGATAATGCAATGGCTGAAAATAATCTTCCTACTATAGTTGCTTTGAGAGACTGTGGGCTCTTGAAGTACTTTTGCATTCCGGGCATGAAGGCCCAAGTCAGACTATTAGAGTACCTGGTGTATATGTGGGACCCTGATCAGCAAGTGTTTCATGTGGAGGTCCACACACTATCCTTAGACATTGAGGACATTTACTTTTTGACTGGTTTGTCATGGTGGGGGTACTATGTGAGCCTGACAGGTAGTAGAGGTGGTGGGCTAAAGATGAGTGAGTACTGCAATTTACACTGTGTTCTTGAGGCTGAGAGAAAGAAAGGGAAAGTAGCTATCTGGGGGGTGCGAGACTTGACCCTTCGTACTATCCTTTTCATTATAGCTCAGATGGATGGGAGTTCTACTCATCATATGGCGTTACAAAGTTACTTCCATTATGCTATTGAGTGTACTGAGCCTCAAGTGTTCAACTGGGCAGATGTTGTTCTTCGCAATATAAAAAAGCAATTGACCAAATGTAGGCGAGGTGACCTGAAGCAATTCAGGTATGGATCTTTGTTGGTATCCTTCTTCCTTGAGTGGTTCCCATTACTGAGGTTACAGGTGGAGTGGAATTTACCAGCTCCCAAGGATCCGCAGATGCTGAGATGGTGTCGGCTCATGGCCCGGCACGTAGCAGGATCGATCATCAAATATGATGATACTTTCTTTGACTGGCTTCAACCAAAGATGTTGATGGTTGATGACTACGCTTATGTTGGGCTGGATTTTCGAGGAGATCTAGATTTGGTATTACCAGAGGATTCTCGGTGGGGGGACCTTGGTAAGAAGTACACACATTTTCTCTTTTTAACTGTTTTTGAATTTTTTATCATATTCAAATGTTTTTGTTTTATATGTTCGTCGAAAGACTAATACAAAATTGTTTGTTGATAACACAGATGTTGGACCTTACAGACCTCCCGACACTTCCCCCATCCAGCGGAAAGGAGAGGTAGTGGTACCACCACAGTATGTTGAGGATTATCAAGTGGTGGAATAGAATCTAGAGGGCCTAACTGCAGACATTCCAGACATGACTCTGGAAGAGGTTCCACAACGCGATCAGCATCATACTTTAGGGGTATCAGCATCTATGAGTCAACTGCTTTGTAGGGTTGCTAGGGAAGTCGTTTGTTACCGTGAACATCATCCATGACATCACTTTGTAGAAGCTATAAGCTTCAAATTTTGACATTTTGGTCTTCGGACAAACTTTTTGTAAAAAACTCTTTTGATCGTTATATATACAGACGGCTTCTACCGGTTTACTTTATATTGTGTGAATTTCAATGTGTTTGATTTATAAATGATTCAAATGTCTGTCCAATACATAATTAGCCAATGCATCTCTTAATGTATTTATACATCTAGGAATATGTTGATATTCAATGTGATCAAAATAACGTTCCAAGAGGCGAATTCGCAAATACACCCGTAACAAAGTAGGACTTCGAATAGAGTAGATATTACTTAATTGTAGTACTACAAGCTGCGAGTCAAGTCACACAACCAAATGACGAATCCCGAGCGAGATAGCATCAACCAATAATTCAATAACGATGTTATACTCTGCAATGTTGTTGGTCGCACGGTCGAGGCATACACCTTGTAAAGATACAAGTTCGTTTGTTGGGGCATAGATTGCCCACGCAATGGAAGCAAGGTTCTGAGTACTATGGCTAGCACCATCAGCGAAGCCAATATAGGGTAGCGAAGACTCTGACATCTGGAAATCAAACACAACATCAAATAAGGGTAGAGACCAGATAACGAAAAAAGAAAACTATAGTAACACACAAAACGTATGATACAATAAAATACAAGTACTTGTGCACAGATGATTTATGCATAGTACTTCTTCAAGTACAACCCATTCTTGGGTTTACTCAAAGGGATACCATCGTAATCTACCAACTCATATGCTCATTTTTCCAAAAATCGATGAACAATATAAGGACCTCACCACATGGGTTCGAATTTCCCAGCTCCTAACATATCTCGATCTTGTTCATAGAGAAGAACAATATCACCTTCGGAAAAAATGCAAGGCTTGACATTCTTGTTGTATTGGGCCTTGGCACGTTTTTTCTGAGCTTCTATCACTAGGGTGGCATCATGTCGAGTTTTGTCTAATCGCATAAGATACAATAGATGTTCTTCTTCAGCAAAAGTGTTGGGTAGGAGTTCAATAGCTAGCTTCAGAGAGGGTATCTCGCATTCGATAGGAAGAATGGCTTCGACACCATAGACTAACCGAAAAGGCGTAAATCCAGTAGCGGACCTAACAAATGTCTGGTACGCCCACAATGCCAAAAACAACATCGTGTGCCAACTTGTTTTATGAATCCCTATCATTCGTCGAAGCATCATTATGAGAACTTTGTTGATTTCTTTGACCTAGTCGTTGGCTTGTGGATAATAGGGCATTGAGTTATCATGACGAAGACCCAACTTCTCAGTAAGTTCGGACATCATAAAATTCCTAAAGTGGCTACCATGATCAATGATGATAGCTTGGGGAACACCAAAATGAGCTATGATATGGTTAAAAATAAATAAGGTTGTGGTCTTTCTAGTCATGTCAAATGTCGGCATCGCCTCGGCCCATTTCGTAAAGTAATCAATGGATACAATGATGTAACCATGCCCCCCAGCCGAGTGAGGGTGACATGTCATGAAATCGATGCCCCATTTTGCAAAAGGACCAACAGAGACCACAGGGTGAAGAGGAGCAGGATGTGACTGAATTTTATGATTGTAGGTCTGGCACGCATGGCATTTCTGAACAGTAGTAATGCAGTCGTTAAACAAAGAAGGCCAAAAATACCCTGTGCGTAAGATCGTCTGGGCAGTAGCATACCAAGACATATGACCACCACATGCTCCAGAATGGCAGTCATTCAGACCTTTCTCAGCTTCGTCGAACGTTAGACAACGTTGAAAACTAGAGTCAATTCCTTGACGGTAAAGAGTATCCTCGAGGATAATGTATTGACGAGCTTGATAGTGTATGTGACATCATTCAGTACTAGACAAAGCAGGCCAGAAAGTCTGGGTTTGGAGATATATAATGATATCCCCATACCAAAGATCATCAGTGCTAATAAGGAAAAGAGATTCATTGGGTAATGAATCAACTGCTACATTTTTCGTTGCAGAGTGAGGAAAATTGCATATCATTCAGAAAAAACTAAGGATTTCTTGGACTTGGCACGGTCGAATTCCAAGTCAAACTCCTGGAGTATCACAATCCATTTGGAGTATTTTCCCCCTAGTAATTGACGTGTCAAAATATGTTGCATAGGGTTGCAATGAGAAATCACCATAGTCTTGCGTGAGAGGATATAGTGTCGGAAGCGTTGGACAGCTTGAACGGCAGCCAAGGCCAGTTTTTCGACATGTTGATACTTGATTTCAGTTGGTGTGAGACTTTGACTCAAGCAGTAAATAACATGTTTGTCGTGCGCATCATCCTCTTGGAAGAGAACCATGCCAATAGTGTATTCTGAGGCAGCAAGATAAAGGAAATAATCGCGATTGTAATGAGGAAAGAGAAGCAGAGCTCGAGTTACGGACAACTTCAAAGCTTCAAAAGCATTGTTGGAAATGGTATCCCAGATGAAATCTAAACCTTTCTTGAGTAGCCACGCAAAACCATGATTGATATCGGCATAATTAGGGATAAAACGATGAATAAAGTTTGCTTTCCCCTGCAAACTTTGCAACTAGTGCAGTGTAGAAGGAGGAGGGAGATTAAGAATCGCCTCAACCTTAATAGGATCCACCCAGATCCCTTGACACAAAACGATAAAACCTAGAAGACGGACGGATTCCACACAAAAAACGCACTTATGAGGATTTAAACGTATCTAGTAGAACTGACAGTGAATGAAAATAGCCAGGAGGTGGGTTGGGTGATCAACTCTGTGCATAGAATGAGCGGGTAAATCATCCAAATAGGGTTGAAAGATATGCTTGATATCATGAAAAGCATAAGACATAGCACGTTGAAAAGTTGTGCTCGCATTTTTAAGACCGAAAGGGAGTTTTCAATAGGCAAAAGTACCCCAAGGATAAATAAAAGTAGTCTTATGTTGATCCTCGGGAGCAATGTTAATTTGATTATAGCCAGAGAAACCATCCATTAGAGAGAAGATTTCACTTCCGGCACAGTCATCAACAATCTGGTCGATGAAGGGGGTAGGAAAGTTGTCTTTGGGACAAGCTTTTTTAATATCCCTATAATCAACAAATACACGAATACTGTTGCCTTTCTTGTTAATCAGGACAGGATTGGAAACCCATTCTGTAAGAGCCACCGGATAAATAAAGTCGTCTTTCATAAGTTTCTCAACTTCGATCTTGATAGCAAACGCTTTACGTGGGTGAACTGGACGAAGGCGTTTCCTGACGGGTTTAGCTCCGGGGTATGTCTTTATCTCATGTACAACAATTGCAGGGTTGATACCAGGCATCTCTTCGTAACTCTAGGCGAAGATGTCACGAAATTCTTTGAAAAGAGATGTATAGGTGACGATTTCGTCGGAAGAACACGAAGCTCCAATATGGACATTTTCGACAATCCCAAGTTTAATGGATATGTCAATGGGAATCGTGGGTGAGATATTTCTTAACTTCCCTTCAGCAAACACATCGTGTGTATTCAGGGGAACCGTCGAGATGACAACAACAGTCAACGGATTCGAAATCCGTTGATAGTTCTCAAGAGTATGTTGCTCCAGAAAAAGTATGGAATGATGATGCCCATCATCCCAAGGGGTGTCCTCCATGACGGACATGATCATCTCGTCAGTGGGAAAAATAAAATGAAAAGGATCGGGAGACAACTCATCAAGAGAGAGGGTAGAAGGTATTGCCGATTGAATGGCCTGATAGGAGGATTCAACCGAACTTAATTGCATTGCGTCGCCGAAACGAAGATGATCTCTAGAGTCAGGGACAATCCAAGGGTCCTGTGACACAAGAAGTTCGTGAGGCACGGTGGAGATCATGTTGTTAGAAGCAACTGACGATTGTGGAACATCGAGCGGTGGAATGGGAAAAGTACCCATTAACGAGGAGTCCTTTAAAAGGCCTACACCGACATTCTCATAACCCGGTGGGGTTTTAGCAATAAACAGCACGTTGCCAGTATGGGTATCAGAATTGAAGAAGGCAAGTTGGTCAACTGTAACAACCTTTCCTCGATGAGGGAAACGTGCTACATGGAAAAGTGTCAACACAACAGCATGCATGGAATCGATCCAGATACGGCCAAGTAAAATATTATAATCAAGGGGAGCATCAAAGACTTCCACTTCGAATTGGACCGTTTTACCTTCTAACATGATGGGAAATGAAGGAAGAACACCGTAGGGCTTAAAATCGGAGCCATTGAAGGCTTTAAGAGTGTTCTGGGATTCATTCAAAGGAGGAGAGCCAATGGATTTCCAACAAGCAAGAGACATAACACAAGTTGAGGCACCCTCGTCGATAACGGTTCGGCAAATGTTTTTGTTGGAGACAACCACTTGTATTTGAAATGTGAGTTGAGGGGGTAACCTTGGAATTTGATATTCCAAGTCAAAGACTATTAAATTCGTATCTGTCGGGTCAATTCCACCGATAGCTTTCAACAGTGCCTTCCGTTGTGCAGAACAAGACTGAAGGACTTCAAGGGCTGACATCGGTGAATGTGCCTGGGCCTGATCTTCAACAATATTGTAGTTCTAGGTCGCACGAGCATGAGGATTGAAAGTTGATTTCCTAATGACACCTTTTGGGGGTGGTCGCAGAACTTTATCAACGCTCGGTCATTTGAGATGAAGGGGACCGTTGGTAGGTGGAGTCACTGGAGAGGGTTGTACTAAAGTAGGAGGTAAATCATCAACCTTCTCCTTATATGGAGAATAATCTTTGGCTCGAGTTGTGAGTGCAACGTTGTTCTTCTTAGAATCACTAGTAAACATCAAAACATATGATGTGGTAGAAGAAGAGGGTTGGTCGTGAATGACCAACTGAGCCTGTTGTTGATACGGGAAGGGTTGGGACAAGACAGCCGGTGTAGAAGGTTTTGGAGCTCCTTGAAGGAACTTAGTCACCTCAGCACGTCATGGACAATCCTTCGTGTAGTGATCATCACCACAGATAAGGCAAGGGTATCGTGGTTTGCGCTTATCCTGATCATCAACAGGAGTGGTTTTAGTTTGCTCTACTTGATTATTATTTTTTCCCTCATTATTCTTGCCTCTCCCCTTTTTAGATTTGTTTTTACCGGCTGGGGTAGATTGGATAGCATTTACTCAGAAGTATTGCCAGTGGGAGTGGCAAGAGATGGAGCATTTTGAACATTAGAAGAAGAAGATTTAGGGGTCGTGATTGAAACAAAATGTGATTGGGCTTGGGCAGTACCAATCACACCATCAGCTGCATGCGAGGCAGTGGAAGTAGTTGAAGTACTGGAAGTATTAGGACGAGGTAATTCAGGTAATAAATCATAAAAGGTCCCCGTTTGCGAATAAACAAGATCAAGATATTGAGCACAACTTATAGCCTACTCTTCCGTGACAATTGCACCCATGGAAATGTCCTTACCAATTTCGTTCACAAATGATTTGGTAAACCATTCTACCAGTAACTGATCAGGAAGCTCAAGTTTAATGAGACATCATCTCCTTCGCCACTCATGGATATGATCAGATATATGAGTGTCTTTAGTCTGTTTAAAGGAAGTCAAAATCTCAGTCCTGGTATCATAACGAATCGGTAACTGGTAATGCGTAAGGAATGCCATAGCTAGGGTGTTGAAATTGGAGAAGAAACCTCATGGCAATTCAATATACCACTTCGCAGCAGAACCGGTAAGGGTTCGTTGAAAAAGACGTAAACGAATGAGTCATCCATCAATGAGTTGGATGAACACCATAGGTGAAAAGTCATAACGTGATTGTTTGGGTCCTCTCCCACTTTGTCGTCGAATTTAGGAATGTCCGATGGAATCTTGGCTGGAATAACAGGCCATTGGGGAGAGTGACGAATAGGAACATTTAAAATCCTGGACAAATCCGAAAAATCCAAAGTAGCAAGAAAAGGTAACTCTCGATTCACCTGTGGATACTGGTGGTTTTGGGGTGGAAGCCCTGTCAGCAAACTAGTAGGGCCGTAAGCGGTCTGTGCATAATGTGAAGACCTAGGCAAATTCGGTGGTGGTTGGAGACGATAGTAGCTCCAAGGATTGTAACCTTGAGCGGGGACATGAGTTTGAGCATTCGGACCCCAAATAGGATTGGGTATACCTAGATATGGTTGGCCTATAGTAGGGACATGCAACTACTGCCCCCCAGTCGTTTGAGGAGGATTTTGTATCATCTGATTCCAATACTGGGCCAAAGAGGGAGGTATATTTTGACCAAAAGGTGGGGTTGGTCCCCCTATCCTAGGTGGTTTTCCAACTGGAATTTGTGTTCCAATCGAAGGTTTTGTAGTAATTGGAATGTGTCCCGTAAGAGGAAGTTGAATCGTACCACCTTTTCCACCAACGGGAATCTGCAAGTTTGGTGTAATGGACGGGATAGTGCCACTAGGATTAGGATTGCCAGTGGAAGATAAGAAAGTTCTTCTAGAAGGAAATTGAGGGAGTGTCTGAATAAAACTGGGAATAGGGTGCCCAAGAAAAGAAGGACCACCTGGAGAACTGAATGGGGTTTGCGGAGGTGTTGAAATAGAAGCATTCAACACATGCTATCCGGGTGGTAGTGTCGGAGTGACATTGGTCATTCGTTGCATGTTTATAGGAGCAAGACCAGCCGCAGTGAACCCAGTTGGGACACTTGTAGTGTTCGTGAGATGGGCCATTTTGGCAGGGACAGTAAAGTGATAAGTAGTAGTCAACGGAACAGTCTCTGTCTCAGAAAACATCGGAGGGTTTCTTTCAGAGACTACAGGCGAACCAGGACCAAAAAGGTCCCTTCGAAAAACACCTGTAGACCAAAAAGGATCTTGGCCTTCTATGCCGGGAAAAGGTCCAACGGGTGATCCAGAAGATGTAACAACTGATTCTCTGGAAGAATTCAGTGGCATAAATGGTCTCTCAGAACTAGGGTGAAGTCGAAAGTCCTCTCAAGTATTGGTAATTCGAAAAGGTTCTAGAGATTCAGTTCGTTCCACTTGTGGTGTGGTGACAACTATGGCTTCACTTTATCGAGGAGATCCCTCAGTTGTACCTGTAGGCAAGCGTTGAGAACCTTCCAGATGCTCTGGAGATAAACCTTACATTCTACATGAACAACATGGAGGAGCTATTGTAAATGAGTGACAAACTTCGTGAAGAAAATCCTATGGTCAACTTCAAGAAACAAACAACATGTGCTAGTAAGCAAAATCTAGGAAGCAAAACCAAGCAAATAATACCTTCTAATTTCGAAGACACTAGTTGGTGATGAAATCCAACGTCGCAACAACGAGATGAGAAGGGGTGGGGCTAGGGTGGAAAAGTTACGCTAACGACCTGCTTAACGGACTTACACCCTAGTGCAATCTCCCACACATAATCGTGGGTATACCCTCCAAGGAGCCCGAGTGATTTTGGTCAACGTCAATTCCAGGTACCATGAAGAATTCTCCCTCCACAGTCACCTTGGGTAAGAACCTAGAAAGATAGGCCACTAAGGTCACCACCAACAACAATAAAGCCTGGGCAAATAGTCGACAGTCTGATCCACACGCAAGGGCAGGGTATCTAGCCCGAAATCAACTCAAAAGGCTTCCACTCATCATTGTGGGTATACCTCTGAGTGATCCCCTTAATACATGTAATCTCTACACTGATATCAACAAAGCAGGGTGAGTAACTCTGCCAATACCAATGTGACCTAGTGTTTGACCCTTGTGTGAGAAGGGCTTCCCAAGACAAGATGTTGCAAATGGAATTTAACACTCCCTAACACAAGATGCTATTGTGTGTTTTGTGATTTTGAAGAGTGTATCTCTCTTCCTACTCCAAAGTTCTAGCCTAGCTAAATGTTGGTGTAAAAGAGCCCTAGAAAAGAGTTACTAGATAAATTTTATGATTACACATTGTTATTAAGAGCTGTTGTTTACTCAAAGGTAACATAAATGAAACTTATTTTGTATGAGAATGAAATATATCACTTTTCGTTCAATGAATCCTATGTATGGGAGAGAGAGAAAGTTTTCCAGATCAACCTTGAAGTACAATGCAAAATTTCCTTTTAAATGCAAATGCAAACAATCACTTATCAAATGACAATTCTCTATTGTGTCTTTTTCAAATACTTCAACAATCTCAATAATTTGATTTTCAATGTTTTCTAAAACGAAAAGAATTTTTTTGAAAGAAAAACTTTTGTTCACTTTTCAAAAAGGACCCACACTATGACAGCGAGAGTAGAGAAAATCAAAAACCAAACGAACAAGCAATGATAAACACCCAATCCACTCTTTCAATGAAAGAAAAAATAAAGAGCAAACCAATTTAGTCTTTTCAAATGCAAAAGAAAATGATCTTTCAAACCAATAAGCAAATGAGAAAAACCAAGCACTCAACTTTCAACCAATCACTGGTTCTTAACTAATCAAACACACTCAGATTCTGAAGACAGAGAGAATGGTTTTGCGAAGAAAAGTCAAGAAACGAAAGTCAAGACAAAAATGACAAGAAAAGCCTTGAAATCATAAAACTGTTCATGCATGCAAACGAAGACAAGAAAGATATCAATCAATGGTCCAAGAAAATCTTATGAGGCAATCAAACTGATCTGGGCAGTTGAAAATACAAAAACTCAAATCCAAATTTTTGAAAAAATGAGTTCACAGGCAGGCAATATTACACAGTGCGAGAACCATTGATTCTTGCAGGTAACCCTTGAGTAGGGTGTGAGAACCTCGCACTGAAACCTGAAGGCAGAGTGCGAACTCTACCTATTCTCGCAGGCTATAATGAAGTACAGTGCGAGAATTTCTGAACATAATCAAAATTTTGGAAAATGAAGCAAAATTGAAAAAAGCCTCTGGACCCAAAGGGTCTATCAGGATATCCTGAAGACTCAGAGATTGATAGGATAGGAGAAAAATGAAACCAGAGCAAATGGCCACAAAAAAATATCAAAAGCCACAAAAAAAATAGGTTTATCCCCAGTGGAGTCACCAATTTTGTTACTGGATAAATCTGTAAGTGCGGACACAAACCGATCTCCCTAGATCCACCTGGATCTAGAACAAAGAAAGACAGAACATGACTCTTTCCCTAGATTTTAACCATTGAATTAAATAGGAGGAAAGAAAAAATGACGTACCTTATGATCGCTTCATATGGTCTTTGTTTCTCCTGCTTCGCTCTGTTGAAATAATGTAACTGCGAAGAGCATTCTTATTATTTTGTTATTGGATTAAATCCCCATTGTGGATTAATCATGTTATTATTATTATTGGATTAAATCCCCATTGAGGATTAATCATGTCATTATTAATATTATTGTTATTAGATTAATCCCCATTGAGGATTAATCAAGTCGGTAATTGTATAAGGACCAAATCCCCTTTTGCGGATTGGTCATTGGACAATTACAATGTGCAGAATAAGAAGTCGGCCCCAACAGTTATAATGAAAGGGCCAGAATTAATTAAAGGTGGGTTTACCCACCCAAAGTGAGAGTTCGGCCCTGCCAGATGGTGACTCTTCACACGTGCCAGATTGATATAAATAAGAGGCTAGCGCCTCACTTCTAACACACAATTCACTTGCTCATTCTCTTATGAGGCAAGCTACAATTTCAAGTTGGTGAGAGGAGGAGAAGGATGGCGCATCTCTTGAGGAGGACTTTTTCTTTATTGGTTGAGTTATCTCTTGAACATTGTATAAGCTATTTATGATAAGGAAGTTTTGTTGGGTTTTCTTCCCCTAGAGGGTTTCCCAGGATAAATGTTGTGTCTCTTGTGGATGTGTATTTCTCAGTGATATTGTTCTTATTATGCTCTTATCTTATGAAATGCAAAGAACTATAATAATGGCATAAACATAAACATGGTATCAGAGCCAACCTAAAGAAAGCACAATCTGCAAGAGGAAAAACGTCATTGTTACCGTACCCCAAAATTAGGGTTTTGAAAAAGTGAGTGTTTTCAGCTATCTATCACCCTAGAAAGTTGCGACCTCCCCTAAGGATCAATTTGGCACCTAGAGCGCACCTTTTCAGTGGTTGGATCCTCCGCAAAGTGAAACCCTAGTTTCACAAAGTACCAGAAAACCAGAGTACTAGAAGTACCAGAAGTACCAGAGTACCAGAGGTACCAGAAGCACCAGTCCAGAAATCCGCATAGCAAATTTGAAGGGGTAAAATTTGGATTTTCTCAAATCTGAAGACACCAAGCTACTCGCCTCAGCCAAGCGCACCTCCTAGTAAGATCAAAATTTGATTTTGAGCATTTTCAATTTTTGGTCATTTTTGTTACCAGAAAGTACAAGATGTCTGCAAGCACAAAGCTTGTTGAAAAATTGGAAGGCATAGGCAAATTACGTGCCTAGAAGTATAGGATCATTCTGATCCTTGCAAAGAATTACCTATCAATATTTATCAAAGAAGAAGTGGAGGAACCTGAAGATGCCGTAGAGAAAGCAAAGCATCAGAAGGACTCAATCAGGGCTCAGAGAATCATTGCAGATTCAATCAAAGACCACCTGATCTTGTATGTATCGTCAAAGAAGACCCCGAAGGAGATTTTTGATGCTCTAAGCAAACTATATGAAGGAAAGAACATCAATCAAAAGATGAATCTCAAAACTTAGTTTAAGAATACCAAGATGCAGAAAGGAGAAATGATTCAAGAGTATTTCTCCCAAATCTCAGAAATAAAAGAACAGTTGAAAGAGATTGGAGACACCATCGACGAAGATGAATTCATAATGACATCCCTAAATGGTCTCGCAAGACCTTGGGATGCCTTCATCCAGTCAGTATGTGGCAAAAAGGAGAAACTACAATTTGAAAGCCTATGGGAAGAATGCATCCAGGAAGAGACAAGGGTAGCCAACCGTGAAGCACTACTAGCAAGGGACAATGATCAAGCCCTAGCTACTCATACAAAAGGAGGAAGGAATAAACCCTATTTCAAAAGGGAATCTCATAGAGACACACAACCATCAAACAAATTCAACAATCAAGAATCTCATTCAAGAAAATTTCAGAAGAAAGGACAATGCAAGGGACGAGATCTCTCATCTATACAATGCTATCATTGTGATAAGATGGGACACAAGGCGAACAATTGTCCAGTAAGAAAAGAAGAGTACAAGAGGAAGCACAAAAGACAACATGAGCATATTGCTGAAGATGAAGAACCACCTATGAAGATGATTAAGGACCATGTCTTGATCTTAGCCCTCTCAGGATCTGTATCACCTGGAGAGGACACATGGCTCATTGATAGAGGTGCATCAAAGCATATGACGGGTAAGAAAAATACTCTCTCTTTCATTTCAGAAAAGAAGTTTTCTCAAAAAGTAACTCTTGGAGATGATTATCAATATCCCATCAAGGGAATAGGAGAATCAAACTACAAGCTTGATTCAGAA
>ML780454.1:626077-639664 GCA_009831015.1 Picea engelmannii | reverse complement strand
AATCATGTCATTATTAATATTATTATTATTAGATTAATCCCCATTGAGGATTAATCAAGTCGGTAATTGTATAAGGACCAAATCCCCTTTTGTGGATTGGTCATCGGACAATTACAATGTGCAGAATAAGAAGTCGGCCCCAATAGTTATAATGAAAGGGCCAGAATTAATTAAAGGTGGGTTTACCCACCCAGAGTGAGAGGTCGGCCCTACCATATGGTGACTCTTCACACATGCCAGTTTGATATAAATAAGAGGCTAGCGCCTCACTTCTAACACAAAATTCACTTGCTCATTCTCTTATGAGGCAAGCTACAATTTCAAGTTGGTGAGAGGAGAAGAAGGGTGGTGCATCTCTTGAGGAGGACTTTTTCTATATTGGTTGAGTTATCTCTTGAACATTGTATAAGCTATTTATGATAAGGAAGTTTTGTTGGGTTTTCTTCCCCTAGAGGGTTTCCCAGGATAAATGTTGTGTCTCTTGTGGATGTGTATTTCTTAGTGATCTTGTTCTTATTATGCTCTTATCTTATGAAATGCAAAGAACTATAATAATGGCATAAACATTAACACGCTCCAGTTCTCTCATGCAGCCAATACCAAGACAACACAAACCAACCAAAGTGAAGAAATCACAGTATATTCAACAGTCAATCTATGTATATGATCAAGGAATTATACAATAAAGTGGAATTAGCTTTATGGGAAAGGAACATATTACTATATCATATTAATGGAAAGTAAAGATTACAACCTAAGCCTTGATGTCGCAAACTTCCTTTCGATGTCCCTTGGCTCCGACACACACACTTTCTCACTTGCATGAAGAAGATCAACTCCTTTGGATGAACTTGCTGGAGTCTCCAAGCTGTTGTAGCATCAATCCTTCACACAATTCTTTTCACCAATTCTCCAATGAATCTTGCTTAACCTTTTCCATGAGAATTCCCTCAATATATAGGAGAGAGTGAATTGGTTACTTGGATAATAATGATCCCAAAATATCAGTGAATCCAGTACTAGGATAACCATTCAAATGCCATCTCATCCTTCTAGAAGATTCCCTTCTAGAAGCATCGAGAATTCATCTTTTTCCTTGCTTTAGAAATAGTTCGCACCCTAGCAATTCAACATAGTGTGAACTTCTCGCACCCTGGCTTAAGGCAACCTACGAGAATCATGCATTCTCGCAGGAAAATATACTAGCAACCTGCAAACAGTCTTCAAAAAATGAGTTTTCTGGAAGAGATGAAAATAACTTTTTCTCAAGAGAAAGTTCTTATGAAGAGCCTAAGTACACCATCATCAATACATCATCATGATGACCAAAATCATGGGTAACACTCCTCCACTTCTAATTTTTATGGAATCAACATTGTCTGCCTAATATGCATCTATATATTATGCTAGAGTAAAATAATCACCTCTTGAGTAGCATAATCCGAAGTCCAAGGTTCCCTTTAGATATTTTAGTATTTTTTTTGCTTCTTGCACATGAGTTTCTTTTGGAGAAAATTGAAATCGTGCAACCAATCCTACGTATTGTATAATGTCTGGCCTTGATACCGTCACATATAGTAGGATTCTGATCATTGACCAATACAATGTTTGATTTGCTTCCAGAGATTCATCATTTTTCTCAATTTACAACCTGTGACCATAGGTGTGTTGATTGGTGTACAATCTTCCATTCTGAATTTCTTTAGCATTTCCTTGACGTACTTGGTTTGTGAAATGAAAATGATTTTTTCAGATTAAGAAATTTGTAATCCAAAAAAGAATGACAGTTCACCAAGAATATAAATCTCAAAGTCATTTTGCATTTCTATTCCAAACTCTTGGCACATTTCTTTCATACTTCCTCCAAAACAAAATTCATCTACATAAACCACAACAATCAATTGATGTTATGCTACTTTCTTGATGTAGATATTACTATCAACAATTCCTCTTTTAAATCCTTGTTTTTGTAGATATTTATCAAGTCTTGAATACCAGGCTCTGGCAGTTTGTTTTAGACTGTAAAGTTATTTCTTCTATTTTCACAATGATCCTTATTTTCTGATAAAAATAATCCTTCAGGATGCTCAATATATACTTCTTCCTCTAAATTGTCATTGAGAAATGCAAACTTGGCATCCAATTGATAGATTTTGAAGTTATTGAAACATGAAAATGACAAAAAAAAATTGATAGCCTCTAGTCTAGCAACTAGAGAAAAGTTTTCTTTGAAATCAATACCTTCAACTTGAGCATATCCTTTGCAAACCAATGTTTCTTTATTTCTTATTACTTGTGTTGGAGATTTGGTTGTCATTCATGTCAAATCTTAGAGAATTCAAGATACCCCATAGTTGTGATCATGATTGATGGTGAGTTAGGTGCCATTGATATCAACAAGAGTGGTTGATGTTAGCAGATGTGTTGGATGCATTTGATGAAGTATACATGAATCCCTAGAGGTGTGGTCACAAGAACTGAAGTTGATCAAGGAAAATGAACATGAAGTACAATGAAAACGTAGGTAACACACTCATAGATGTATATTCCCCATCGTTCTCTTTCCATTGATAGGTGGTATACCAAGTGGTTCCTCATGGTTGATGAGCTATGGAGTTTTGATGTTAGAAGCCCCAAAGAATGGTTAAGAAGCCCCTAGTTAGTTACAAGTCAATTAATGAAAGGGTAAAGTGGTTGTAACAAGAAATTATTGAAGCTCCTAAGATTAAGGAGAGAAGTTACTTGGAAAAATTACAAATACACCTCAAGGAGTCATTCATATGTACATTCACTCACATACTCTATTGAGCATATTCTAGTGAGCATGCTATCTTTTGGTAAGGTTGCGATGACGAAGTGTGAGATAGCAAAGAAGAAGAAGTGAGAAAATCTTGGGATTGTAGAGGAGAGCAGGAATATCGGAGGAAACCCTAATTAAGCAGTATGTCACGGGTCATATTGAGGCTATCTTGTGAGGCACCTCCAAGGGTTTCCTAGGGCATGTCACGCGAGGCCCCATGTGACAGGGAGTCTTAGTCCGACGAGGCTAAGGAAAATTTGGTATAGATGTTGGTACTAGTAAATAATGTTGAAAAGAAGCACTCCAGGTTGCCAGAAAGGAAGAATGAAGAGAAGGGTAAAATTTGTGCAAAAGTACTCAAATGAAGGAATCATGGTTAGAAAGAATCAAAGAAGAATGAGTATAATAGAGAAACATATTCAACAAGACCTTCTACATTCAAGAAATAAATAAGCTTCAATAATAATGAAGGGATCAATAGAAGAGAAGATCATGATCAACCAACGAAGGAATTTAGAAGGACCACTCCTCAAAGAAGATCATTCACTCATGGTTAATTGTACTAAATTTGGACATAAAGTTGTAGATTGTAGGGTGTTGGCATAGGGGAAGACCCATGGTTCAACGCTTCAACAATGCACCAACAAAACTCTAACTATCGGCCCTTTCGGCAACACCTGTGAAGTAGATGAAGTCTCACCCGAGGTAGAGGCAAGGGGGGTTGCAAGAATCGGATGTCTACAACCAGGTTGGGACACAGATCTATGATTACAATACTTGACAGAGCACTTAGCCAATAACATGCATTAGTTCTTAAACCTTATTCACATCGCAAGTTAAACCCTTATCACAGATAAACGCAATAATAATCAATATTAAGAACATCCAATCATTTAGCACATAACATCATCTCAAATATAGCATTCATCATACATAAGCACTAAGCATCCATAGATCTATCTATCATACATCAAGATTAGTGCACTAAGAAGATAAATACATAAACAATATGAACAACATTTCACAAAGCACATCAACACAGGATATACGTGGTTCAACCCAATTTGGGGTTATGTCCACCAACTCTTATTCTTCTTTATTAGTCTTCAATATTTCTACATTCTTCTGCTTTTGTGCACAAAGCCAAAGATCTCAGCTTCTCACTAGACATGTGATCTATGCATAGCACACTAGATCCACCTCCCTTAAAACTAGGTCAAGGCACAAATCCAACTCCTTGATAGCACAAAGCCTTACATACATTGTCTATGCACAAAGAAACTTACATTCTCTTTCACTAAGCCAATTACAAGTCTTTGCACATAGCTAACACTTGCACTTCTTGCACTAAGCCGAAAACAAGTAACTAAGCAGTTCTTACATCTCTTAGCTATCTATTTATACATTTAAAAAAAGGCCTAAACATGTGTAAAACCCATGGGCTGACATCCCATACCCATTACATAACCCTAATAACCCAAAAATCCTGCAAAACGAGTGAGATCTCGCGATCTCAGCAATGCCTGGGTGCTCCATCTTTGACCAGCCTGTCAAAGTCCCAAAAATGGTTAAACATGACCAATGTTCTCTCAAAACTTGGTCAAGGGCCAACAGGCCCCCAACACTCACCTGTGACTGGTCCCGAGTCAATCAGATTTGGGTAGGGCTGCTTTGAAGGCCTCGAGATTATCTCAAGTTTTATCGACTTACTTCTTTTCTAGAGCCTCCTGCTCGGTGAACTCCTGAATGAATTTCTCAGTAACAGGCCCTTCCAGGTGTTGTTCCACTTTCACAACCAGTCGGTATAGCTGCGAGCCTTGCCCTTCAACATCTTCAAAAATCATGCAGGATTCATTCTGCACTGGCTGGAGTCTTTGTGTCACTTCCATAACCTTTCTCTAGATAGTAGTAACATACTGCTAGACTGCGCGTTTCTCCTGCGACCTCTTCATCTTCTCAAAGATAGTAAGAATATTCAATTGTGCTTGTACGGTGGACACCTGTTGCTTCACCTCTTGGAGTTGTGACTCCAGTTTCCTCAACTCTGAATCTTTTGCAAGGCGCTCAGAGGTCTGCACACTTCGATCACTTAGTTTCTTACAGCCTGAGGCCAATGCCCTGATTATTTATACTGTCATCCTGGAATCTTCTTCCCTATGATTGTGCACTTCCTGCGGAGTGCTTGACACTACTTGGATTTATAGCTCAATTACTCTTTCTTGAAGCTTCTCAATGGCCTCAACGAGCTTCCCCACTTTTATCTTGATTGACTCTTCTTCCTCCTGTGCCAAGACTGGCATAGAGCAAAGTCCTTTAGTGACTGCCTCTTTAACCCCAATCTTCTTTGCAAGCAACTGGTCTTTCTCTTTCTAGATTTTCTTTTTGTCCTCCTCGAACATCGCCCTAAGTTCATATTTCTCTTTCTGTGTAGCTTTAAGTTTCTCTAGGACCTCCTCCTTTTCTTTCTTTAAGGCCTCTATGGCTTGCTCCTTTTCTTCTTGAACTCGATGGATTAGAGCCTCGGTTGCATATGCTAATATTCCTAATTGGGTTGCCTCGTCCCCCAATTCTGCACTTTTTGCTGAAGAAGGCAGAGTAGGAATTGTGTGGCTCGAATGGATAGCTTGTTGTATATCCTTGAGCTCCTTCTCTATTCTATCATATGGTGTTTTGTTCTTCGCTTCATGTCTCTGCAGGATGTCCTCTGAGGCATATTCGATAGCTATGATGATGAGATATATATCGTCCACTGTGAGCACATTCTGCAACCGAGGTTTATTGGCTTGGGTCATCTTCCGTGCTGAGGGTTTCTGTAGATAAATCTTCCTTTTCTTCAATGTCTCAACCTTTGTAAGGGGATCCTCTAGAGGTGTTACTTCACCTTTTTCTTGCTTGTATCCTTCTTCCCCTCCTTCCTCTTGGTTTACTTCATCTCCCCCTCCTCCTGTAAGTGAGTCAAGCATATTTTCCTCCGATGCTTTGTCCTTCTCATCACTTTCTATGTCTTTTACTTCCTCCTTTTTCTTTGCACTGCTCTGTCCATCATACTCAGTCTGGGTGACCAAAGGACTTCCGATGATGTCAGGGTGAGAGAGTTCTGCATCTTCGACCTGTACAAGGAATTCTACTTACCATTATTTAGTTATCTCTTCCATGTCTTCCTCAGTCAACTTATAATAAGACTGTAGCTCCTTCTTACTTTCATCTCTATGCATGGTGATGTAGATGAAGTGTCGATCTGTACAGAACTTCGCTAGTGGCCTATATTGATGCAAAAAATTCAAGATCATCTGGGGGAATGATTCAATGGCACGCTTCAGTTGTAGGTAGTAAGCGTGGAACACCGCATTCGATTTCCACCGCTTTTCCATATCACTCATGTATCACAAGGTGGAGAACCTTACGGCCAGCGACTCTGATGGATTGACTTTTGGTAAGGCTGCTCCTTTTGGCATTTTCTAGGCGACAAATGTGATTAAAATCAGAAACCAATTGAAGTGAAACTCGTACCCTTGGTCTTGCACTTCGTGGTATTCCTTGTCTAGCTCATTGACTAGGTAACTCACCCAGTTCATATGAATTCCTTTGACACACTTCCCTGTGAGGTCGACTACGAACCCTGTGACTTGTGTCAGCCAGTTATTTGTGATGAGCTTGCCAATGATCAGTTGGAAAGCAAGGTGCATTGCACCATCCTGGATGGAGGCTACCTTGTAGCCTCTCTTTCCCTTCTCTAAATCGCCATAATCCTCTTTTATACATTGGGCGAAGGAGCGATCTGACGTCTTCCCTGGGTAGAACTGGTGAGGGTTCAGTCCTTGCATGATCAATCCAGTGATCAGATGGATCAACGTCGGATCCTCACTAACGTGCCTATCAATCCACATATATCCTCCATGGTAGCACGACAGGAGGAGTTTAACGCAAGAGTTAACCTCTTGATGTCGGCCAAAGTGGGGGATATTCATCACATTCAATATCGTGGATCGTGTGAGCTCCTTACTCCACAATTGGGGAACTATCTTGGGCATCTTCCCAGTCATCTTCATCAGGTACCTACGTGGCACGAGCATCGCATAGTTATTCCGGTCTCCGAGGTTGAAGTCACTGAGCTTGAGAGCTATGATCAGTCCCAACACTACTACATATGGGCAGATTATTCCACGAAATGTTTCCACATTTTCATTATTTTCATATTTTTTTAAATAGGGCGGGATTTTCGTCGATATTTCCACGAAAGTTCGTCGCAATATCCATGAATAGGTTATTTTAACTTGGTCGGGATTTTCGTGGAAATTTCCATGAAAGTTCGTCGCTATTTCCACGAACGTTCGTGGCAATAGGGATGAAACTTTTGCCTATCTCATTGGTCAGTGTTAACGGCTAGTTGACTATTTGATCTATATATACCTGACTTTAAGAGACTTTGCGACAAAATTGCTATAGTTGCGACATTGTTCTTGACTTTTGTTTGAGCTGTTTATTTTTTATGTCACCCACTGGTTGAACAAATCCAATTCTCGATCTACATAGCTCGCATTTTGAACTTGCAAGGTTAGTATGTTTTTTTTTATTGATGTACTCATTTAACTTGTAAATTTTTGTTCAAATGTCCAAATTTCATGTAGCTTGTTTTTTCCTTCATAATATATTATATGTGTAGTACCATATTTCATGTCTTTGGTTTTTGGATCTAGTTAGTATATTCTATGGAAAAGGGTATGTGGATTCCATAATATTCTAGGTTTATGGAATCCACATACCCTTTTCCCTTCAATTGTAGCTAGAATGTCTCTCTCTTTTTATTGATAAAGATATGGAAGTTCTCTTGAAACTCAACCTTGATCAGTGAAATGATAGTAATTGATTGCCATTTTCTTCTCTCTTTTATTTTTAAGAACTAACAAAAAAACACCAATAAATCTTGATTGAAGCTTTGATACCCCTTGTTACATCCCTAGTACCCAAATGGGATCACACTTGCATAAATTGAAAATAATATAACAATGACAATAATGGTTGGGATACTTGCACACCTAATGGTTTTCTAGCACTTACTAATTCAAATAAATGAAGGAATAAATCTCCATGAATAAAATCTTGAAGTTGATTGTTATATTGATAAATGATAAGTTATGGTATATATAAGATAGGGAGGAAACTCATGTTTATAACAATAAGATACATAAACACTAACCCTAAACTTATGTTAGGTATATATGTCCTTATTATATAAAGGAAACATTTGTACACATATGATCTTATTATAAAGATGTTATCTATGTCGTGATTAGGCACATAACAATCAGTTTTAACTAACCACTTTCAACCATATTAGCTTATGGTTAACTACCTTTAAATTTCTTGTCTTATGATTAAGCACCTTTAACAAATGAACTTATGATTATATACCATACTCTTCCAATATAAATAAAGTAAATTTGTTACAACTTTCTCAATAAAATCCACATACCCTTTTCTTATATGTGATGTTGTTTCTCTCATTTTTTTATAATCACACACAATTCTAGATGTATTGATTAAATTTAGTTTGTAGTTGATGTAACTTGTTTATACACTATTAATAAGAAGTATCTAAATATAAAAAATTCATGATGAAATCCACGATAACATGATGAAATCTACTAGTCAGACAATGAAAAATGAGAACATGCCAAAGTGTCTTAGAAAATAAAACTGTGACCACTGTAAGTAGAATAAAATTGTGACCATTGTATGCATATGAAAATCAACACGTCATAATTTAAACCAACCCAACCCAATTGTGGATGACAAGTGGTTGGCATTCCTTTTTTAGTGGTGAATTTGAAAGATTGGAATTTTGTCTACAAAACAACTTAGAGGCTAGTGTATGGTGTCGAGTGATTCAAGTTTGAGAAATTTTGACCACTTTCGTTAAATGGTCTATAATTATTTTCCATAGTGATTCAGTACACACTACTCTACAACACAAATGAAGCATATCGATCTTAATAGTTAATTGGTAATAAAAAAAAAAGTATATCATAATGTCTTAGAAGAAATAATTGTGAGGATTGTGGGTCACTGTAAATAAACATATCATAATCGAAAGGAGTAGCTAAAATATAAAAATTTGACAACTTATTGTTTAGTATGGTGTAGGTAAGACAATTACTTGTCAAGACAAGGATTTATCACTATGAATGAAATTGACAGGAAGCTTGCTCGGTTAAGAGCGACATTAGAGGCCCTTTCTGTGATAGCAGAGGCTTGAAAAAAAAAATACTTTCAATAACAACAACTCAAAGACATTGTAGGGAGAAGGGGCACGCCGAAGGGGGTTATGAATATCGTCCCTTGGTAAGAGGATTCAATATTTAATGTATTCTCTGTAATAATTAGTATGTCATGAATTTTAGTAATATTTCTTATCAGGATTTTTATATTTTCTATACACACTAAATTTTCTACGTTGTTTTTAAATATATAGACGATGCCCCCAAAATGTCGACCTCCAGAGAGTTGTTTGCCAAGTACTAGAAGAAATAATCCTTTATAGGGTGATGAACTTCAAGATTAGAATATTGAAGTTGTTGATCAAGTTATTAATGATGATATGGATGGAGATAATGTTAGTGATTCAAATCAGGAAGATGAGATACATAGATTGATCCAAGACACATTTGCTCCAATGGATGATAGTCATGATGTTGATCCTCTACTCGAGAAGTCACGTCAACCTCTTTATGAAGTCTCAACAAAAAATCTATTATCTGCTATATTGTTGTTGGTGAACCTAAAGGTTTTGAATGGTTTATCAAACACTTGCATCACACGGATACTAAGGTATTTAATTTGTTAATTATTTATGCCTGCATGTTCAAAAATAATTAAAAGGTTCAATTTTTTCCTATATTGCTATTGTTTTCTAATTTGTAAATTAGTATATTGGATGAGATATTGATGATTAATATTGTTTACATTGGCTTATTGTTTAGAATTTTGTAGATTGTTAGGTGAAGTTATATTACCGACGTCAAATATTTTTCCATGCACATATCGAGAAATATCTGTGATTATGAAAGAAATTGGAATGAATTATTAGGCTATTGATTCATGTCCTAATGATCATATCATATATTATGGACAATATGCATTAGAAAATGAATTCCCACAATGTCAAATAAGTATATATCGAACCGATAAAGCATCATAGAAGGTGCCTCGCAAAGTTCTTTGTTATATTCCGATAATTCCACGTTTCCAGCGGTTGTTCAGGTGCCAAAGTATAACACAGTTTATGGATTTCCATGCAAAGAACAGAAGTCGAGATGATGTTCTTTGAATTCCTGTAGATGGTTCTTCATTGAACTACATCGAAGAAAAGTGGCCAATTTTTAAAGAAGAACCTCGTAATGTTAGACTTTCGTTGGCCATTGATGGTGTCAATCCATTTGGAGAGATTCGTTCTACATACTCAGTGTGGCCTATTTTTGTTATAAAAATAACCTTCCTCCTTGGATGTTGATCAAGAGAGAGCACACAATGTTGGAAATGATTGTTCCAGGTATTTAATTATCTTTTTTTTTCTTTAAAGTATGACAAAATATTTCATTTCTTTGTTTCGTGCATGATAATTATTTCTTTTATATATAATGACATCTAGATAATTATAATTAATTATGTAGTATGTTGAACCAATTAGTTAGGTACCAGGTTAAAGATATGAATGTATATATTGAGCCTCTTATCGATGCATTGTTGAAGTTATGGGTTGGTGTCACTACGTATGACTTCTCTAGACCAATACGGCAAAAACAATTTCAATTCCATGGAATACTATCATGGACAATTCATGATGCTCCCGGGTTAACACATTTTTGTGGCATATTGATACTTTATTTTTTGATTTAATATTATATATATATATATATATATATATATATATTGAAAATATCATGCATTATTTTAAATTGTAACTCTAATTTGACGCTACATTAATTCATATATCTTGTAGGCCTTCAAACAAAGGGTAATTTTGCATGCCCAATTTGTGGTCCGAGGATAAAATATCGTCGTTCAAGGAGTTTAGGAAAGGAAGTGTTTGATGAGTATAGGCACTTTCTTCCTAAGAACCATAGTTATCGAACTACAGACAAAGAAAATTTCAATGGTAAAGAAGAAAATGGAAAAAAAACATGAAGAATGATACCTTGCCTATGGAAGTTGGAATATATTAGAAATCGTCAAGGTACACAAATTATTTATGCATGACATATTATATAAATCTTTGGTTAATTTCATTAGTATTAATTTCATTTTGTGCCATTAATTAGTGTTAATTTCAATTTGTTGATGTTTCATGAATGTCGTTAAGGAACAAATGGGCTTCCACGAGGAATGAAAAGTTACCTGATGCAATTAAGTATATTTCCATACTACATGCACCTACAAATATCTCATCTATTTGATACAATGCATATCGGGAAGAACATAACAAAATTGTTATGGCGAATATTAGATGGAAGGACTGACAAAGAGAGAATTTGAAAGATTAGTTGTGACATCCAGGAAGTTAATCACGCATTTCAAAGTGTTATTATTAATTCTAATGGCGATGGTCATGAATAGAATACTAGTCTTCATTGGTTATTGATGGAGCAATAGAGCAATACTATAAAAGAGGTCATTCAAAAAATTAGGTTTCTGACGGGGTTTTCGTCGAACATACAAAATATATTAACAAAAAAGGGTGATTTTGGTGGGGTTAATACACATGACTGGCATACATTCATTAATATAATTACTAGGTTATAATATATTTCCTTATTGGTATGCATTTTTTGGAAACCTACAATAATTTTTTTTTTTTGTTACAGTATGTTCTACCTTTATCTCTCTCAGATGACTTGGACAACAACATAAAACAAATTATTTATGTACTTGGAAAATACATGAGGTAAGTATTGTTTTATAAGGAAAATGTACTTCTTATGTGATTTGTAGCAGAACTTATTGACATATTATGTTTTATCTGCAAATTTATGTATGCCTTCATATTATTTTATTGCATCGACATTTGTAGGTGGTTGTCATCAAAAGAAATCCATAAAGAAGATATAAGGTATTGGAAGAGAAAAATTCCTCGACTAATGTGTCAAATGCAATAATATGTACCTCCAACATTTTTCAATGCACAAGAACACTACCTCATACACCAAGTTGAGGAGATTGAATTATGTGGACAAGTGCACACAAGGTTGATGTGGATGGTGGAGAGGCAGTTGAAGTCACTTAAGGCTTTTGTTAGACAAAGAGCACATTCGGAGGGTTCTATGGTTGAAGGATATATGGTATATCAATGCATGGTGTATATTAGTCAATATCTACCTAAATTAGCAAAAAATATGAATATGCCTCACATTTGGCATCTCGACTCCATCAACAAATTTGAAGGGGAGGTCCTATTGGGGAAAGGTAAAATGAGGACTGTGAAAGGTTATTATTAGATGTTGACGTAGATTTAATATATTACACATTTATTAAATTATTCCTTTATTAACAATAGATAATTAATGATATTAAATTGTTATTCTATCATATAGTTGCGCAAGAGTGGGATGCTTTACATTTATACATTGCAAACAACCTTGATTGGATGGATCATTGGATAGAATATACTAAAGAATACTTCAGTAGGTTATCATGGGAAGGGGTGAGTAAGATGATTAAAAAAACGCATCATCATCAAGATCAATTTCCTAATATTACATCAAGGGAAGTTGATTTAGCCTTTGGTTTAAAAGATAAATAGGCAAGTTAAATTTTTTACCCACATTTTCCTAGTTTTTCCCCAATTTTTCAATGTATTTGGTTTGTTTAATTTTTTAAATACATATTTAGTAAGTCCTATATGAGGATTATTAATTGGTAATGTATTTTTTACTTGTTGTCCATGTTGTAGTTGAAACATCACAAGGTTATGTGGTGTAATGGTTGTAAAGTTTGTATCAAAATGTTGGATGATAAGATGAAAACCTCAGATTGTGGGATAACTGTAGTGTTTAAGGTCACCAACATTTCCTCTATAAGTGACAGAAATCCATAAGAAAATGAGAATAGGTACTATGGCCATTTGGAGGATATAATTGAGTGTGATTTTAATTTCTTTAAAATAGTTTTGTTTGAAGTTAAATGGTACAGGCTACAGATGCATGAATGAGATCCTGAAAGCACTGTTATTGAGCATGATAATGGATTTACCATGGTTAATACAAGGGCATTTGAACCAGGTATAGAGCCTTATGTTCTTCCAAGTCAATGTGAGCAAGTATTTTACTCAGAGGTACTTGGTAAAGCAGGTTGGTCATACATTGTTAGATATGATCCAAGAGGAAGACCAATAAAGTATAATCATGTAGATGAGGATGGAGATAATAATGAGGAAGAAGATCATGATTATGCATATCGGGAGTAGGTGGCTCATCCAGGCGATGTGTCAGATGAAGAAGTTGAAGAAGTTGATCGTCCAAATGTAGGAGACAACAATCTCATTGATGATATTGATAACTATATTAGTGAAAATGATGTTGATGATGGTGTTGATAGGAATGAGCCTTTCACCAATATCGATTTTGAACCAGATCCTGATACAGATGTTGTGCTAGATGAAGAAGAAGATGATTGATATTTAATTGTTGAAAAGAAGAGGTATGTGTTTATATCTTTTATATGATCTTTATATGTTTTTATTTTGTATAATATAGTATATGATACATGTTCTTTAGAATTTCAAATTAGGTAAT
>ML780454.1:608687-625993 GCA_009831015.1 Picea engelmannii | reverse complement strand
GGGGGGGGGGGGGTGGCATAATTAGAGCTTCCACCTTCATGTGATTGCCCTTGTTTAATAGAGAATGAACTATTCTCGAAACCAAGAGGATCTCTACGCGACTCCGCCTAATCATTCCAACGATGTAGGTATGTCCATCATCAATTCAAACTGTGAATGGGGCCAACATTGAATGGGTCCAACATTGAAATTTTTTCAAACTATTTCTGAATGCATTGAAATTTGACATGGATAGACTATTCACATGCATTAATGATATGGGAGGGTTTCTAGACTCAAATTTGACTCACACACCCACTTTCTTCCATCATCAATTCATCATGTAAACCATAAACCCTAATTTAGTGGAGTCATCGATTTGTCAGGTTTTAGTGTTCCCAGTGAGTGGATGTGTTGTTGTTGACATGGAATGGGACAACACATGTACTTTCTTAATTTTCTTCCTTCATTTGATGTGGGCCTGATCATTCCTAGCCTTGAATTGAAAGTTTCCCCTAGTCTTCTTCATCACCCTTCATGATAGTTGTCACCCAATAATCATTGGATCACAAGGTTGGAGGCATATGGGCATTCAGATCATGAGGCTTTATAACCCTATAGTAACAAGAGGCATTAATTGAACTTTGACTAGATTGAAAGGTGTGTGCAATTGAAAATACTAACAACCCAAAACTAAAAGGAATCAATAAACAGACTGTCAATGAGAGGTGATCTAGCCGTGGTCTGTAGGAATAGGCCTAGCACCTTCAAAATTATCATTCTCCAAATATTTATACAAATTTTACAAGGAAATTGTACTAGGACTAGACACGAGCAACAATGATCTATGAATGGGGCCAACATTGAAACATTTTCAAACTGTTTCTGAATGCATTGAAATTTGACATGGATAGACTATTTGCATGCCTTAATGATATGGGAGGGTTTTAGAGACTATCTTGGTTATATATTAAGGGAAATATTGATTATTATTGCTATCAATTAGGGTTTGGTATTTATAGTTGTTAGTTGCTAGGTGTTGGCTTATATGGGTTACTGGTTTAAGGGTTAAGGGTGATAAAGGTTAACAGTAAAGGGTGATAATGATCATAATGGTTATGTTTTAATTGAGTTAGGGGTTAAATGTCTTAGGAGTTATGGTAACTGGGATTTAGTACATGATTATGGAAATTATAAGGATTAAGAATGATATGGGTAAGGTATTATAGAGGTTAGGAATTAAATTTTTTAGTGGTGATAGTGATTATGATAAATGTTCATTATAGGGGTTAGGAGCTATAGGTTTTAATGGTTATAGTGGGTATACTTGTTAATGGTCATAGGAGTACAACCTGAGTGGGCCTAATTGTTAAGAACATGTGTTTCCTTCTTGGAGGTCACATCTCCAAATCCAGAGGGGGGTAGGATATGTACATGTCCGTAGATTTTAGAAATCAAATCACTACACTGACGGGGTACCTTGTCCCACAAACAACGGTATCTCATACACTAATTTGGTGTTTGGCTTGGACGTGAACTTAAAATATATATTGTTATTGTTATTGTTATTATTGTTGTTATTGTTGTTGTTGTTGTTGTTGTTGTTATTGTTGTTGTTACAATTATTATTTAAGGGTTGGGTATAATGGATTAATAGTCGTCAAGGTTAAGGTTTCCTAATATTACATGGGTTGGGTGTGATAGGGGCTGGATATGTAAGGGGTAATAGAGATAAATTTATATAGATTTTATAGGTGTTGGGAATTAGGTGGGTTCGATGTTATAATGGTTAAGGATTATAAGGTTATGGAAGTTAGAATCTTATAAGTTATAAGAGTTAGTGGTTTAAGTTTATAGGGTTTAATAATTTTAAGGATTAGGGGTTATCATTTTTACAAGGGTTATGGGTTACATGTTATAGGAGTTACGTGCTAGGTGTTATAAGGGTTAAATCTTATATGGGTTAAGGGTAACAAATAGTAGGGCTTATGAATTATGAACTTTAAGCACTAAAAGTGCTATAGGTTATACAATTATAATGGGTTGAGGTTAAAAGAGTTAATTAGTGGTTATACTAGTAAGTAGTGGTATGAGCCATATGGGATAATCGTGATAGTGCTTTAGAGGAAATTAGTTGCTATAGGGATAAGGGTTTTTGTGATAAATGTTATCAGAATTGTAACGTACCTCCCATTCATCACGACGATGAACCTCTTATAACAAGTACAATTTTTTTTTCGTGTGTGCATGTGTACAAGGGTGATAAAATAAATTATACTCTGCATAGCAACGCGACGACGAACATGTCGCATGCAACGATGACAACAACATAACGACCTAAGACGCACATCAAGTATCTGCATGCAATGAACGACAATCAATTGAAAAATAAATAAGACTAACTACCTGCTCGTCCTACCCTGCAATGGTTAGGACCTCCAAGACACATAAGCAACGCTCAAGCCCAGGTTCCCATCAATTTTAACCATTTAAGGTCTCAGGGCTGGCGACTGTTCTGAGGAACATGGAGGTGTCTACACCCCGCCTGACACAAGCAGACCAAGCCTTCTAAGCTAAGGACAATCATCAAAATAGAGTAAATATCCCATCCATCAATCAAGGCTAAAAGTCAAAATCTACGAACCCTTTATCAAGGTTAACATTTACTAAGGACACATCTAATTCACCATCAGTCATTAATGCACCTCCAATTTAATGTTACTTATAATCAATTTATCACGTCTAAATAACCAATACTAGATCCATAATGACAAATAAAATACATCCTCAATCATAGATCCAATGAGCTATTCTGGAAGTTGCAATTAGGTCACTCTTCACCAATCAACTTTAATTATTACACATTCCAGAAGAGAAATTCTAATTTTAATCCTATTCTCAATCTACTAGCCATTAGCATTAAATGAGGCATTAACTAAATTAGAGTAGCTTGCTTTTCTTAAATACTAACTAAAATAAAGTAATTGCTTGTTATGAAATGTTAACAAAAGGTAGATTGCTTTTATTAAAATAAAGTAGATGGATATTTTTAAAATACTAACAAAATAAAGTAGTTGTTGCTATGAAATATTAACTGAAAAAGTAGATTGCTTTTATTTAACATAAGGTAGATTGTCATTTTTAACTACTAGTAAAATAAAGTAGTTGTTGCTATGAAATATTAATTGCAAAAGTAGATTGATTTTATTTAAAATAAGGTAGATTGCTATTGTAAAGACTAACAACATAAACTAGTTGCTACTATGAAATATTAACTAAAAAAAGGGTAGATTGCTTTTATTTGTGAAAACATTGACTAGCATGAAGTGGATTGCTCTTATCAATAAAGTCGATCGCCTATTAATGCTAATATTGAATGAATTCATCTAAGTTTAAATTAATCCAATCTCAACTGGTACTAAAACATAAACATTTCTTTCCTATTCCCTTTTTGAATATAACCCATTAAAAGTCTACCAATGATAAAGTGTCTTAAGATTAAAATTTTATATATATAAAAAAATCGTCTAACAAGGATTACATGAACCACTTCAGATCTCAAGAGGTGCTATAGCCTAGTGCCTCTTATAATCTAACAAAAAACTTACCTTCCACGTGTGAAAAGATGGTGCGTTGTCCTGAGGTTATCATCTTATTAAAAATACATTAAGAACTATAATGCCAATCACCTATTACTGCCACCATGCGTTGTTTTAAAGAAATTAACCTTTAGAAAGGAAAATAAAATCAAGAAGTCGCCCTAAGGACAAGACACATAGTGTGGGGTTTACCATCCAAGTTTAGTAATACGCACAGGTGAGCACAGCCGTCTAAAGGTTTAAGGTTCAGAACGAACTACTGCCATTAAGAAGTTCTGCAAATCCGAAACAGTCAATAAATATTACCATTGTAACATCTGTTAATCCATTTATTTAGTCGGTTACTACTGAATCAACTGTTACATACAAATTCTGTCATTTAGAACCTTTAATTCCTTCACCTGGACCAACACTGAGCATGGGAAGGCCACCAGCCCCAAGATCTCTGCAATTTGCGCCAATACAAGAACGAATGGAGAGTGCATTTAACAAGTGAAACATGTTATGCTACCATAGTCCGGAACTTCACGGCAGCAGTGGGTAGAAAAAGTGAGCATTGTCTGGTTGGGTCAATGCTCACTAAACCATATACACACAAATCGTGCTTCCAGCACTGACGAACTGGATTCGGAAGGTAGGAAGGGAATTGTATAAAGGGTAAACTCAGGCTAGTGTCGAAGCCTAACCAACTTGTTGTCGAGCCTCTCCTTAAAACACAGCCACCTTGCAACTGTTAAACTCTAGACGGAATGCAACAACAGGAGTTGGAATGCCGTCAGGGAAGGAACGGATGGCTACGCCATCCAGTAGATAAATGGTCGATTGTAGGGTATCAATAAATAAGGTTTGAGTGGCCAAGTTAATCTAAGAATGAATCTCTTTGATCAGAACAAAATTTAGCAGGTGGAAAAGCAAGGGACACTGCCCACAAATTGGCGTCAACAGTTTGGCTGGAAGTGTTCAACCACTGTGAAGAAAATGAACACAAATTTTCATTTGCTTGAGCGAATGCAAGGGTGTGGGAGGTAAAGAACCGGTCATAGTCTGAAGAAGAGTCATATTAACTTCTGGATAAGTTCAATCTTACTATATTATAAAAGATAAGAGCATTCTCTACAGACGTTTAGTAAATGAAGACAAAAATAATGCATAATCTCACATTCTATAGCTTCGACAATACTTTCCACATTAGCCATCAATGCTCAAAATAAAAGAAAATGCAGGGTTTAAGGTAAACGTTTGTACAACCACTGGGATGAGAAATTTCTCCCTTGCTCCTACTCGAATTGCACTACAGTAAAGGCTGTGTGAAAATTTAACTGAAGTTAAGGGACTCTTAAAATATAACCATAACAGATTTGAATTATCATGCTTGTTATTATGATCGCTACCTTAGCCAATAATTTAGAAGTACTAAGGTGGTGATGCAAATGTGAAATTTTAAATGTTTAATATCAGGGAATGCAAAAATCGCCTTTGTAAGACAATCACACCATTAAATTTCACCATTTAAGTGATGAGGACACAAGTTAAGCAATCAGCTAGGCTAGGAAAATGGGGTTATATATCACTCTAAACATCCAATACATGTACAATCGATATTCCGATCCCATCAGAAGTCATATTGCATTCTACTCTACTAAATAAAAGAACATATTGTTGCCTTATCGCCTGCTTTGAATGACATCCAGCGCTTTGTGCTCTCTCGCTCGCCGACCGTCGAGACCTCACCAGTACCTCCTAGCCAATGCTAGGGGTACTCTTCTTCCCCCTTAGCCCCCCGAGCCGCAAAGGGGCCACACACTATCCATAGGGTACGTCTAGCTCCCAGCTTGCCTCGCAAGGCCGAGCTACCACTCTTCTCCGAGCTGGGAAATCCCAACTCCCATAAGTAAATCAGTCAAGTCACTATTCCTGTAGTGTAACGTTACGCCAACACCCGATCCCCTTCATCCTTCTCCTTCCTCTATTTTATAGAGTTTCCAACTTCCTTTCTTTCCCTAAATCTCATTTAATTAAAGTTTTAATAAAAAATTCCTAAAAATTCTCCTTCGTACAAGTGTCACCCATCCGCCACGTTTCTCCATTAATTATTTTCTTTAATTAATTAATTGTCTTATTTCCCTCACCCACCCAGAGTTACTCCTAAAATCACTCCTCGGTGTCCCTAGATTCCCTTATAGGTTTTAAAGGCTTTCCCTAAAATGAAATTGCTAAATCAGTTTAAAATTAGAAGGTTCTTAGATGCAGATTCTTTACTAAGTTGGTTTCCCGCTTTTTACCATGAGTTCCCCTCTTTCCCTCTTTAGGTTAACTCCTTTCCCTAAATTCCTAATTTTTATATTTCCCTCATTCCCCTTTCATTAGAGCTAAAAATGACAGTTGTGCAATTAACCTCTTTTTCCTTTTATGATTAATTTAGTATCTTCCTTTTTCTTTTAAACTATCAAAAGTTAAAATAATTAAATTTCTTCTTTACATTTTATATCCACAGATTTATTTAATTTCTTACTCTCTTCATTTTACCCCAAAAATTTATGAAGACCAAAATTATTACTTAAGTGGTTTTTATTTTAAATTTTATTGTTTTATTTCTATATGCATATTTTTTTAAGGGTAGACAAAATTTTACCCCTAGCAAAGTTTTAGACTTAGAACTTAGATTTTGAACTGGGCAACATTTAATTAGGGAAGTTGTTTTAAAATTTCTTAATGTGTTGTTTGTCTTAGGTCCATCTAGGTTCATCCCTCTATCATCATCAACGTGAGGTGCCCTTCAGGACGCACTAGGTGTTCCAAGGGTGCCACTCGCCTCATGTGTTCCTTTGCGCAACATGCCCTTCAGGATGTACTACATGCTCGAAGGGTGCCACTCACCTCTTGACTGATTGGTAGACATCAATAACCCCTGGAGTCAACACTCCACCAGGTGAACTTGTGGGAGACTATGGGATTCTAAGGAATAAGGCCCCCGCCTTATTGCGTGCCCCTTAGAATCATTGTGAGCGACTGTTGCAGTCTTCCCTCATGGCATTGTGGGTCCTCTCGAGCTAGGTAATCATTAACCTATAGTTCGATCCATGACATGAGTGCTAGTAGGTTGTGGCAAGGCTACTATCCACCCCTCTCCCTCAACATATCTGGTAGTCGTGTGTGGCCCCTTTACTCCATATGTGAGTCTAGTTAGCAAGCTATTGTCAGCCTGCATCATCAACAAATCATGTCAGAGCACATCCACATCATATCATCTAATCAGATGTACTAATATCATAGTAAAACAATCAAACCCCAATAGCACACTCCCTGACTCGATCCGAAGTCCAAGGGGTTCCATCGATGACTCTGCATCCTCAAGGTCCAAAACCCTGCACACTCAGTAAAACCAATTCAATAGCACCTGTCTATGTCAATGCAGTAAAACAACATGTCATCTACCCATAACACATCATAATCAAAGTCAAATGTTTTAATAGAATAATAATTTGGATTACTTGCGAGCAAGTGTCCTCAATGAATAAGTTCTCTCAATGCGTCGGAGCGGGATGTTACATACACCCCCTCTTGGTCTAAACTTCGTCCCAAAGTTTCTCAGTATAAATGACGAAATAAGTGTATCACAGTATCGTATGTCTATCTATCAAACAAAAATGGAAATTGTTGGCGCATATCATATGCGTCCTCCCAGGTCACCGAGTGTGGACTATAATTGTTCCACTAGACCTTGACCTTATCCATCGTTCGACATCGTAGCTGTTGAATGCAATGATCCAAGATGCAGACCGTCTCATTCGTGAGCATTCCCTCATCTAATACCTGCAAGGAACTCATGTCAATAACATGTGTAGGATCACTAATATAATGTCTCAAAACAAATACATGGAAAATGTCGTGCATATGCCTCAAGGAATCGGGCAAGGCTAGTTGATAGGCCATGGGCCCCTTTCTCTCCACAATCTTGAAAGGTCCCATGAACCTAGGAGAGAGTTTATCTCCCTTCCCAAACTTGATCGAACTCTTATGCGGTTTAACCCGCAAGAAGACTTGATCGCCGACCTCATAACTATGGTCGACTCGGTGCGCATCAGTATAACTCTTCTATTGATCCTGAGCTTCTTTAATCCTTTGTTTTATGGTTTTCATTTGTTCTTCCATTTCTTGGATCGCTTCTGGTCCCACTAGGACCCTATCATCAAGTCGATCCCAACTCAAGGGAGTCCGACACGGTCGCCCATAAAGAAACTCGAAAGGCGCCATCTTAATGGTGCTTTGGTAATTGTTGTTGTAAGCGAACTCTACTAGAGGAAAGAATTCTTCCCAACGCTTTTGTTGGTCCATCAAGTACATGTGCAACATGTCCTCCAAGGTTTGGTTCATTCGTTTGGTATTTCCATCAGTCTCTGGGTGATACATAGTACTAAAGTTAGGTTGGGTTCCCAAGGCCTCTTGGAAACTCATCCAAAATCGTCCAGTAAACACTGATCCTCGATCGGATATAATCCTCTTAGGCACGCCATGCAGCCTCACAATCTCACTGGTGAAAACTCTAGCTATGTCAGGTGCCTGATACGTCATACACACAGGAATAAAGTGAGCACTCTTTGTCAGAGTGTCTACTACTACAAAAATCAAGTCATGTCTCCTTGCCGTTAGTGGCAATCCAACAATAAAATCCATTGAAATAACCTCCCATTTCGATTCTGGAATAGCATGCAGTTGTAGTAATCCTACTGGGTGTCTATGTTCAACCTTTACCTACTGACATTCTAGACATCTAGCCACATAGTTGACTATGTCTTCCTTCATTCCCTTCCAGAAGAATAAGGGTTTAAGGTCTGCCCTCATCTTCGTGACTCCCGGGTGAGCCATGTAAATTTCTCTATGAGCCTCGCTCAGAATCAGCATCCTCAACTCGTCGTTTGGTGGTACGTAAATCTGACTTTTAAACCTCAATAAACCATCACTATCAAATGAAAATCCCTCATATCGTGGTACCATCATTGTGTTTTGTCTGATAAAACCCTCGACCTCTTTGTACCAGTCATCGTCACACTGTAAAGTGAGAATCTTCTCACGTAGATTCGTCTGAAGAGGCAACACTGAAAAGATGTGTGGTCTTCGACTCAAAGCATCTGCCACTTGGTTCATTATTCCCTTTATGTAAGTAATCTCAAAGTCGTACTCGCTAAGCAATTCCGACCAACGTCACTATCGTGCGTTCAGTTCACTTTGCATAAAAATGTGTTGTATTCCACAATGATCAGTCTTTAGTTCAAATTTTCATCCAACAAGGTAGTGTCTCCAAACCTTCAAGGCATAAATGATGGCTAATAACTCCAAATCATGCGTCGCGTAGTTCTCCTCATGCCTTCTCAATTTCCTCGAAATTTAAGCAATCACTCATCTGTCTTGCATCAAGACTCTGCCTAAACCTTCCTTGGATGTGTCAGTGCATACCAAGAAGTCTGCGTCCATGTCTGGGACCTTTAGTATCAGTGTTGTTGTCAACAATTCCTTGAGCCTCCGAAATGCTTCCACGCATTTCTCGGTCCAAACAAACTTCTTGTTTTTCTTCTGCAATTCCGTGATTGGATTTTCTACCTTCAAAAATCCCTCGACGAATCGTCGATAGTATCCTACCCAACCCATGAAGCTACTCACTTTTGTGACATTTGTAGGCATAGGCCATTCCATAATAGCCTCGACCTTGGCTGGGTCCACTATGATACCTTCACCGAAGATGACATGCCCTAAGTAGTGAATCTTTGATTGGTAAAAAGAGAATTTGGACAACTTCCCATACAATTTGTGCTCTCACAGACACTGTAGTACCAAGCACAAGTGCCTTTCATGCTCCTCCGTCGTTTGAGAGTAAATCAATATATCGTCAATGAATACTTGGACGAACTTGTCCAAGTATTCGCGTAACACCCCATTCATCAAACTCATAAATACCCCTGGGGCGTTTGTCATTCCAAATGGTAAAACAGTAAACTCGTAATGTCCAAACCTCATCTTAAAGGCGATCTTATGGATGTCATCCTCCTTGATCCACAACTGGTGATACCCTGATCAAAAATTGATCTTGGAGAACACCATCGCACCCTTCATTTGATTGAACAGGTTATCAATTCTCGGCAATGGATATTGATTCTTGATCGTAGCCTTGTTCAGTTGACGGTAGTCAATGCAAAGCCTCCATGATCTGTCCTTCTTTCATATGAAAACAACAGGTGCACCCCACGGTGACACACTAGGACGTATCAGTCCCAAGTCTAGCAACTCTTTCAGTTGAATTTTCAACTCTTGTAACTCTGGGGTCGACATCCGATAAGGCATTCCTTCTATCAGTTCAGTCCCTGGTTTTAGGTCTATGGTAAACTCCAACTCCCTCTCCGGTGGCATCCCAGGTAACTCCTTCGGAAACACGTCCACAAACTCTCTCACCATCGAAAGGTGTTCTAGACCTTCCACTACTCCCTTCTCATTTAATGCAAGGATCGCATAAAGCTTGAATCCCTTGCGCATACTCTTCTGTAGCTGTAAGGAAGAGATGAACCTTAGGGAAACTCCCTGGTTCCATCCTACAATCACACATCTTTGTACCTCGTCATCAATCAAGCTCAACCATTTTGTCTTACATTTGAGTATCGCCTCATGTGATTCCAACCAGTCCATACCAATCACGACATCATAAGATCCTAGGGTCGTGAAGTATAGGTTGTCCCTTGTGACAAAATATCCCAGGTTAAGGGCACAACCTGTAACCTTTCCTCCAACCTTTTGTTTGGCTCTCGAAGCCATCTCTACAAAGATAAACTCATCCTATTCGACTTCCTTTACCTTAATCCTTTTTATCATTGCACAAGAAATGAAACTCTCAGTAGCACTGGGATCTATCAAAATACTAAGGGTCGGGTCAGTGACAGTACCTGTCATCTCAATCACAGTCGAATGATGCTCTACCTGGCAATTATTCATCGCGGCATGAATCCAATGGGCCTTGCCGATATCTCCCACAGTAGTGGGTCTGACTGATCCGGACACTCTGGACCTCTCCACAGGATAGTCGTGCTGGTAGTGTGGCTCCCCACATGTCCAACACCCCTTCTTCGGCCCAGTAGTCCTAGTACCTGAAGTAGAAGATGATGGCGCACTGGCCTGGAACCCTAGTCTGTTCTATTGAACAGGCCTAAACTATTGTGACTGCGGTCGATGTTATTGTTGATGTTGTGGTCCCTGATAAGGTGTCTGCTATTGAGGCGTCGGTCGCTGGGGTGTAGTGAAAGTGGATCCCCTCTGGAAGCCACGATATCCCAGCGTATGTCTCACTGTTATCTGGTGCTGCTGTGTTCCAGATGAACCCTGCCCTACTGGTCTCGCTGGAGTCTTGTTCTAACCCCCACTAATAAGCTCCTCCTCTACTATGAGGGCCTTTTGGATGGCATCATTCAAGGTTTGGGGCATCAAAATCCTAACCTTTTCACGTAGGCTGTCATTAAGGCCGAACACAAACTTGTTGACCTTAAATTTCTTCCTGTTAAGGTGCGGAGCATACCAGAGTAGCTCCATAAAATGGGCCTCATACTCGGGCACCGTACGACCTCGCTGTCGTAAGGCGTTGAACTCATTGAGATGACACTCAATGAATTCCTCTGAAAGGTACCTCTCTCGGAACCATTCCTCGAACAGTTCCCATGACATGTCTTCGATGACCATGTTCAGCTGTGGTAGGAGTGTTTTCCACCATAGAAGAGCGCTTCCCTTCAGTTGAAAAACCGCCATGCAGACCTTCATGTTGGAGGTATAATCACGAAGTGTGAAGTGAATCTCCATGTTTTTCAACCATGCCTCGGCGGCTGCACCGTCTGGGGCACCAAATAACTCGGGAAATTTGACCTTCTCGAGTTCACGGTGAATGCTACCAGTACTGACTGGAGCACGCGGTGGAACCTCAGTGGGTGTCGACGCCCTAGCCTCATCTCTATCCAAATGGTTTATCAGTGCCTCGGACATGCACTGAAAAGATCTCATCATTCTGACCACATCGCCAACTGCTATCTGCTCTTGTCTGAGAACCTGCTAGTCTCCCTGGGGGTCAGACCCCTCAGGCGTGGATTCTACTCGGGGCATCATGCCTCCTCCCCTAGCACCCCATCGTCTGCCTCTGCGACGTCCTCTAACCATGATTACCTGCATGCACACAATCAATTCAATTAGCAACAGTATAATCAAATCATGTCAACGAAATCCGTAGCGATCCCAAGTCGCGGGTTGAACCCGCTCTAATACCATATGTAATGTACCTCACGTTCGTCATGATGACGAACCTCTTATAACAAGTACAATTTTTTTTTATGTGCGTGTGTACAAGGGTAATAAAATAAATTATACTCTGCATAGCAATGCGATGATGAACATGTCACATGCAATGGTGACAACAACATAACAACCTAAGACGCACATCAAGTATCTACATGCAATGAATAACAATCAATCGAAAAATAAATAAGACTGACTACCTGCCCGTCCTACCCTGCAATGGTTAGGACCTTCAAGACACATAAGCAATGCTCAAGCCCAGGTTCCCATCGATTTTAACCATTTAAGGTCTCAGGGATGGCAACTGTTCTGAGGAACATGGAGGTGTCTACACCCCGCCTAACACAAGCAGACCAAGCCTTCTAAGCTAAGGACAATCATCAAAATAGAGTAAACAGCCCATCCATCAATCAAGGCTAAAAGTCAAAATCTACGAACCCTTTATCAAGGTTAACGTTTACTACGGACACGTCTAATTTACCATTAGTCATTAATGCACCTCCAATTTAATGTTACTTATAATCAATTTACCACATCTAAATAACCAATACTAGATCCATAATGACAAATAAAATGCATCCTCAATCATAGATCCAATGAGCTAGTCTGGAAATTGCAATTAGGTCACTCTTCACCAATCAGCTTTAATTATTACACATTCCAGAAGGGCAATTCTAATTTTAATCCTATTCTCAATCTACTAGCCATTAGCATTAAATGAGGCATTAACTAAATTAGAGTAGCTTGCTTTTCTTAAATACTAACTAAAATAAAGTAATTGCTTTTTATGAAATGTTAACAAAAAGTAGATTGCTTTTATTAAAATAAAGTAGATGGATATTTTTAAAATACTAACAAAATAAAGTAGTTGCTGCTATGAAATATTAACTGAAAAAGTAGATTGCTTTTATTTAACATAAGGTAGATTGCCATTTTAACTACTAGTAAAATAAAGTAGTTGCCGCTATGAAATATTAACTGCAAAAGTAGATTGCTTTTATTTAAAGTAAGGTAGATTGCTATTGTAAAGACTAACAACATAAAGTAGTTGTTGCTATGAAATATTAACTAAACAAAGGGTAGATTGCTTTTATTTGTGAAAACATCGACTAGCATGAAGTGTATTGCTCTTATCAATAAATTCGATTGCCTATTAATGCTAATATTGAATCTAAAACATAAACATTTCTTTCCTATTCCCTTTTTGAATATAACCCATTAAAACTCTACCAGTGATAAAGTGTCTTAAGATTAAAATTTTATATATATAAAAAAAATCGTCTAACAAGGATTACGCGAACCACTTCAGATCTCAAGAGGTGCTATAGCTTAGTGCCTCTGATAATCTAACAAAAACTTACCTTCCGTGTGTGCAAAGATGGTGCGTTGTCCTGAGGTTATCATCTTATTAAAAATACATTAAGAACTATAATGCCAATCACCTATTACTGCCACCATGCGCTATTTTAAAGAAATCAACCTTTAGAAAGGAAAATAAAAGCAAGAAGTTGCCCTAAGGGAAAGATGCACAGTGTGGGGTTTCCCGTCCAAGTTTAGTAAGACGCATAGGTGAGCACAATTGTCTAAAGGTTTAAGGTTCGGAACGAACTACTGCCATTAAGAAGTTCTACAAATCCGAAACAGTCAATAAATATTACTTCTGTAACATCTGTCAATCCATTTATTTAGTCAGTTACTGTTGAATCAACTGTTACATACAAATTCTGTCATTTAAAACCTTTAATGCCTTCGCCCAGACCGGCACTAAGCACGGGAAGGCCACTGGCCCCAAGATCTCTGCACTTCGTGCGAATACAGGAACGAATGGAGAGTGCATTTAACAAGTGAAATGCATTATGCTACCATCATTCGGCACTTCACGGTAGCAGTGGGCGGGACGAGTGTGCATTGTCCAGCTGGGTCAATGCTCACTCAACCATATACACACAAATCATGCTTCCAACACTAAGGAACTGGATTCGAAAGGTAGGAAGGGAATCGCAGCAAGGGTAAACTCAAGCTAGTGCCAAGCCCTAACCAACTTGTTGTCGATCCTCTCCTTAAAAAGTAGCCACCCTACAACTGTTAAACTCCAGACAGAATGCAACAACAGGAGTTGGAATGCCACCAGGGAAGGAATGGATGGCTACACCATCCAGTAGATAAATGGTCGATTGTAGGGTATCAATAAATAAGGTTTGAGTGGCCAAGTTAACTTAAGGATGAATCTCTTTGAGCAGAACAAAATTTAGCAGGTGGCAAAGCAAGGGACACTGCCCACAAATTGGCGTCAATAATTTGGCTGGCAGTGATCAACCGCTGTGAAGAAAATGAACACAAATTTCCATTTGCTTGAGTGAATGCAAGGGTGCGGGAGGTAAAGAACCGGTCAGAGTCTGAAGAAGATTCATATTAACTTCTGGATAAGTTCAATCTTACTAGATTCTAAAACAGAAGAGCATTCTCTGCAGACATTTAGCAAACGCAGACAAAAATAACGTAGAATCTCACATTCTACAGCTTTAGCAATCCTTTCCATATCAGCCATCAATGCTCAAAATAAAAGAAAACGCAGGGTTTAAGGTAAACATCTGTACAACCACAGGGATGAGAAATTGCTCCCTTGCTCCTACTCGAATTGCGCTACAGTAAAGGCTGTGTGAAAATTTAACTGAAGTTAAGGGACTCTTAAAATATAACCATACCATATTTGAATTATCACGCTTGTTATTATGATCGCTACCTTAGACAAGAATTCATAAGTACTAAGGTGGTGATGTAGATATGAAATTTTAAATGTTTAAAATTAGGGAATGCAAAAATCACCTTTGTAAGACAATCACGCCATTAAATTTCACCATTTAAGTGATGAGGACACAAGTCAAACAATCAGCTAGGCTAGGAAAAAGGGGTTCTCTATCACTCTAAACATCCAATACATGTACAATCGATATTCCGATCCCAGCATAAGTCATATTGCATTCTACTCTACTAAATAAAAGAACATATTGTTGCCTTATCGCCTGCTTCGAATGACGTACAACGCTCCG
Organism: Picea engelmannii; assembly: GCA_009831015.1. Taxonomy (NCBI): domain Eukaryota; kingdom Viridiplantae; phylum Streptophyta; class Pinopsida; order Pinales; family Pinaceae; genus Picea; species Picea engelmannii. The sequence goes on along the minus strand of ML780454.1, from coordinate 611,046 downwards.
TGCTCTCCCGCTTGCCAACCATCGAGACCTCATCGGTCCCTCCCATCCAATGCTAGGGGTACTCTTCTTCCCCCTTAGCCCCCCGAGCCGCAAAGGGGTGACACACTATCCAGAGGGTACGTCTAGCTCCCAGCTCACCCCGCAAGGCCGAGATACCACTCCTCTCTGAGCTGGGAAATCCCAACTCCCACAAGTAAATTAGTCAAGTCACTATTCTTGCAGCGTAACGTTACGCTAACAGCTGATCCCCTTCATTCTTCTCCTTCCTCTATTTTATAGAGTTTCCAACTTCCTTTCTTTCCCTAAATCTCATTTAATTAAAGTTTTAATAAAAAAATCCTAAAAATTCTCCTTCGTACAAGTGTCACCCATCCCCCATGTTTCTCCATTAATTATTTTCTTTAATTAATTAATTGTCTTATTTCCCTCACCCACCTAGAGTTACTCCTAAAATCACTCCTAGGTGTCCCTATATTCCCTTACAGGTTTTAAAGGCTTTCCCTAAAATGAAATTGCTAAATCAGTTTAAAATTAGAAGGTTCTTAAATGCAGATTATTTACTAAGTTGGTTTCCCACTTTTTACCATGAGTTCCCCTCTTTCCCTCTTTAGGTTTCCTCCTTTCCCTAAATTCCTAATTTTTATATTTCCCTCATTCCCCTTTCATTAGAGCTAAAAACGACAATTGTGCAATTAACCTCTTTTTCCTTTTATGATTAATTTAGTATCTTCCTTTTTTTTTAAACTATCAAAAGTTAAAATAATTAAATTTCTTCTTTACATTTTATATCCATAGATTTTATTTAATTTCTTACTCTCTTCATTTTACCCCAAAAATTTATGAAGACCAAAATTATTGCTTAAGTGGTTTTTATTTTAAATTTTATTCTTTTATTTTTATATGGATATTTTCTGAAGGGTAGACAAAATTTTACCCCTAGTGAAGTTTTAGACTTAGAACTTAGATTCTGAACTGGGCGACATTTAATTAGGGAAGTTGTTTTAAAATGTCTTAATGTGTTGTTTGTCTTAGGGCCATCTAGGTCCATCCCTCTATCGTCATCAACACGATGTGCCCTTCAGGACGCACTAGGTGCTCCAAGGGTGCCACTCACCTCATATGTTCCTTTGCGCGACGTACCCTTCAGGATGCACTATGTGCTCCAAGGGTGCCACTCGCCTCTTGACTGATTGGTAGACATCAATAACCCCTAGATTCAACACTCCGCCAGGTGAACTTGAGGGAGACTAAGGGCTTCTAAGGAATAAGGCCCCCACCTTATTGTGCACCCCTTAGAATCATCGTGAGCGATTGTCGCAGTCTGCCCTCATGGCATCGTGGGTCCTCTCGAAATGGGTAATCGTTAACCTACAGTTTGATCCACGGCGGGAGTGCCAGTAGGCTATGGAAAGGCTTTTGTCCACCCCTCTCCCTCAACATCTCTGGTAGTCATGTGTGGCCCCTTTACTCCATATGTGAGTCTGGTCGACAAGCTATCGTCAGCCTGCATCATCAACAAATCATGTCAGAGCACATCCACATCATATCATCTAATCAAATGTACTAATATCACAGTAAAATAATCAAACCCCAATAACACATTCCCTGACTCGATCCAGATTCCAAGGGGTTCCATCGATGACTCTGCATCCTCAAGGTCCAAAACCATGCACACTCAGTAAAACCGAGTCAATAACACCTGTCTATGTCAATGCAGTAAAACAACATGTCATCTACCCATAACGCATCATAATCAAAGTTAAATGTTTTAATAGCATAATAATCTGGATCACTTGCGAGCAAGTGTCCTCAAAGAATAAGTTCACTCAGTGCGCCAGAGTGGGATTTTACAAGAATCAAGGATTATGAATATCTAGCAATAAGTTATTAGTTATTAGACGTTTTGGAGGTTATATGGGTTAGGATTTATAGTGGCTAATGGATATAAATGTTAAGGGGCATGAGGTTATAAATATCTTGATGTTAGGAGTTATAAAATTTATGAGGGATAATGGTTGGGGGGTGGGATTTATGTTGGTTTTAGGTGTTATATAAGTTAGTTGAGATTATAGGTTTCATAAGGGTAGGGGTTTATAGGGGTGGATTAGTAGTTATATTATTTAAGGGTGATATGGCTTGCTAGGGCTAGTTAGAGGCTATATTAGTTATGGATTAAAGGTGATATTGATTAATATTGTTAGCAATTAGGGATTATATGTTAAGTTTTATTAATTATAATTGTTAGTTGCTAGGTGTTATAGGTTATATGGGTTATTGGTTTAAGGGTTAAAGGTCATATAGGTTAAGAGTAGAGGGAGACAATGATTATAAGGGTTGGGGTTTAAATGAGTTAGGGATT
>ML780454.1:585953-608162 GCA_009831015.1 Picea engelmannii | reverse complement strand
GGGCTATGAGAATGGGGGTTTATATGATTATGGAAATTATAAGGTTTAGCCATTATACAAGCAAGGTATTATAAAGTTTAGGGGTTATATTTGTTAGTGGTGATAGTAATTACAAGGGATGTTCATTATAGGGGTTAGGAGTTATATTTTTTAAGGGTTATAGAACTTATACTTGCTAGTCATCATAATAGTTTTAAGATTTGGGTATAATGAGTTAGTTAGGGTTTATATTAATTAGGTGTTAGAAGGATTAAGGACTCTAGTGATAATACTTTTAGTAGTTATAAGGGTTGGGGGTATCAAGGGTTAATGAATATAAGGGTTATGGATTATTGGTTATATACATTAAATGGGTTTTGGGTTAGATGTTACATGGGATGGACACAATAGAGGTTAGGGGTTATGGTTGCTATACATTATAACAGTTAGGCAATACACGAGTAATAACAATTAAATCCATTAGGTGTTATAATGATTACATGAGTTAAGGATTATAAGAGTTAGGGGTTGATCATGATAGGGGTTAAGGGTTATAAGGTCATATGTCATAGGTTAAGGGTTATAAGGGTATATAAGCATAAGGGTTAAGCTTTATAAGGGTTAAGGTTTCTTATGATTACATGGGTTGGGAATTGTAGTTATCAGTTGGGGACGTTATGGATAATAGGTATGACAATCTATAGATTTTATAGGTTTTAGAAGATTGGTGGGGCTTAGGTTATAAGGGATAAGGATTACAAGATTATGGACTTCATGATTTTATTGTTAAAATATTGGAACTACAAAGAGCGTTATATTTATTATTGAGTTATTATTCATTTCATCAATCCCCTTTTGTGGATTGATCACATCGGGCATTGTAATTGACCAAATCATGTTTTGTGGATTGGTCAAACCCAAAACTAAAAGGGATCAATACAAAGACTGTCAATGAGAGGTGATCTGGCCATGGTGTGTAGGAATAGGCTTAGCACCTTCAAAATTATCTTTCTCCAAATAACTTATACAAATTTTACAAGGAAATTGTACTAGGAATAGACATGGGAAACAATGACCTCCTTTTGAATGGTAGTGCAACTACTTCTTCTTTTAGATTTTAGAAGTGCTTGGGGCATTTATCGAGGTGTAATTTCCAACAGTCTTGGTGTGTCACTTTCTCTCACAAGACTTGTAATACATGGTGGGAGGTGTTGTTTCTTGCGTCATTGCTACAATCATCTTTACAACCCACTTCTTATTCTTCCCATAAATGACACCTTGAACCACCACAAATGACCTCTCGAAGGCATCCTTTGCCAATTAGGTATATAGGTAACACTAACATTCTTGAGCACTAGGTATGGGTCTCGGGGAGTTGACATGGTCAAGGAAGGAAACATGAACTTTAGGCCTTAAAGGAAGCTTTCAACAAGACAGGGCCAATAAGGATGCCTCGTATAACCACACAAGGCCTTCTGAGGGTATTCCAACCTATGGTTGGGGATGTCAGTGCCACTAGGTGTTTTTTAGTAGTAGGTGTGTGTCTCAAGGTCTTGGAAATGATATAGGGAATAAGGCCACGCCTTAGGTTCTAAAGAAATCTTTGAGTCATCTAGAGCCATGAACAATGCCTCAAAGTACCACACATAAACTCTAGAGGGGTTTCCTTGGCCTCTAAGAAATGATATTAGTTCTCTCACAAGGTTTTGAGCATTAGCTATGGGTCTGAAGGCCTTGATATGGTTGAGGGGGCAACCCAAGGCTAAGTCTAAGTACAAAGCTTATAGGCATCCATGGCCAAACATGACACCTCAAACTAGCACACCCAATCTCTCAAGGTTTTAGGCAACTTCTAGGGCTCAAATTTCATGAATGACACCTCAAACCACCATAGATGACCTCTTGAGGGTATCTTTGGCATTCAAGTGGGAGTATGGGCATCAATAGGATATTTTGAGCACTGGGTATCGGTCTTGGGTCCTTGGAAAAGATCGAGAGAGGAAACCCAAGCCTTAGGTCCTAAAGGAAGTTTCTAGGTATGTAGGGCCTACAACAACATGTTGAACCATAATATTATATATATATATATATATATTATAATTTATAAATTATATATAATATATATTATTATATATTATATATATAATATATATAATTTATAAATTATATATTATAATTTATTAAATATATAAATTATAATATATAAATATATAAATTATATATTACATAATATGTAAATTATATTATATATAAATAAAATAAAATAAAAACAAAAAAAAACAAAAAAACAAAAAAAAAAACAAATAACAAAAACAAGCTTTGAAAAAAAAAATACATTTGAACTTATCACTCTCGCACTCATTAGTTGCACACAGAGTAGAGAGGAGGAGGGAATGCACGCAAGGTGAACGAGGGCGCACATAGAGGAGGAGGGAACATGCAGAGGAGGAGGGCACACCAGGCGGAGGGCACACACAGAGGAGGAGGGTGCACGTAGAGGAGGAGGGAACACATGAAGATGAGGAGGGCACACACAGAGGAGAATGAGGGCACACACTTAGAGGACAAGGAGGGCACACACAGAGGAGGAGGAGGGCACACACGTAGAGGAGAAGGAGGGCACACACAGAGGAGAAGGAGGGCACACACGTAGAGGAGAAGGAGGGCACACACAAAGGAGAAGGGTGAGGGCGAGGGCGAGGATGGTGAGTAACTCTGAACACTTCATGAATTTACATTGTGTGCTCAATATTCAACCTATTACCACATACAAATATCACCCTCCATTGCATATTCCTCGATGCATTGAGAACTGTCCCTTGTGGGATCCTCCCTTCGTGATTTGGTGCTTGACTTTGGGTGATGATCTTTGTTATGTGTTGTGAGTTGTTTTGTTTTGTGTGATCGATAATTGAATGACTTTGGTGCTTTGAGATTGGGCCTTGGGCCCATTATTTTTTTAAAACCCTATAGATAAACCTTAGTAAGCCCATTATTTTTTGAAAACCCTATAGATAAACCTTAGTAAGCCCGAGAGCATAAGACCGTATTTTTTATTTTCCCAACTTGTAACATTTTTCCCCAAATTCCATATTTTTGTCTATCATAACATTTTGCATTAGAAATCAACTACCTGGTGCTATTTTGGAAGATAACATTCTAAACCATGATTGAAACAACGAATTGAAATTTCCTTTTAAGCAAGCAAGGACACTCGAAACCATTATGTAGAATATAATCAAATGTCAAAGTGAGTAGAAATGCATGTGCAATGATGTTGCCACATTTGGTCTAGAACATGACTTCATCTTAATGATAAACATAAATAATGTGCAAACCCAAATCTGGGAATATTGTACCCTTGAAATCAGTAAATCATGCATATACAATGTCAGATACGCAATGAATGGAAGGAAACCTTGTAACCCAATTGAACTGTGTGATTCACTAGTTGAAGTGAATAACTTATTTATAGTTGTTCCATTAGTGATCAAGCACAAGACGATGTCTTACAATTGAGTTGTTGATTGCTTAATTTGAGCACTACTGAGAATCTGGTTGACTATCCTAAACACTTATAGGCGTCGAGTACACTAAATTGACTGTGTTAATATACCATAGACCCAATATTTATGTAAATGTGTTCATATTTCCTCTAAGTACAATTATGTACAACTTGTTAAACCTCCTTAAAAACTTGTGTGCTCCAATAGGATTTGATTGTGATAAGCACTTCTAGGAGGTGCACATTATTCCAAGTCAACATGTCATTTTAGCACCTACAAAACTTTAGTGGAAATATTGTAGAAATGTTTTTGATGTGTAAACAAAGGTGGTAAATGGGAGTGACCTAGGAAACTTGTTGTGGAGTATTGTTGGAGATTGATGGACACAACAAGATTTGACATTGTTGCAAGCTAAATCTGTCTATAAATATAGTGTGAATGAAATTGCAATAAAATGAGCCTTTATCCTTTATCCATGCTTTCAACGTTATCATGCAAACAATCCTTTATCCATGCAAGTAATCCTTTATCCATGCTTTCAACATTGAAAATTAGTACCGAGGCACCCTATTTTCTATCACTCTAGAAACACCAACCATATTTCCAACCCTAATCCTTTAGACCATGTTACTAGACCAAGGACTTCTCCTACTCACCTCAATACCATAAATTTACTATCTCTTCATCCTCCATCCCAAACCAATTATGTCACTACCATTAAAATCACACACATTCTATGAAAAAATTTCATGTATTAAAACAATAGGTTGGATCAATATTCTTATATATATTAAGACCCAGTTGCCCCCATAGATCGCTCCCCTCCATCAAAGCCAAATATTATTAGCTTACAAAAATCCAACACAAAATGCCCCGAGGGCCCTCCCCTCCATATCATTACCTTACAAAACCCCAACACAAAATAATTGATGCAGTAATATTATGTTTTCCACGAGACTCTTCACAGTATGATTGTGACATTTATCCACTTGATTGTTCTAATTTGATCCTAGGTCTCCCATGCCAACAACAATGTAGGGATCTCTATGATGATACAATTAATACATATACTCTCTTCAAATATGGAAAAGAATATAAATTAACCATTTCTACTATTTCTCTTTCTCAACCTAGCACATTTCAACAACTTCAAACATGCATAAATGTATATCTTTACATGTTCTTCCTCCAATGGCTAAAACCACACCACTTATCTCACAATCCCTATATCTTAGTCCTTATCCAAAACCATCCTCACTACCAATATCCTATAGTCTTCTCATTACAATACCCCAATGCTTATTTCTCCATTTTCCATGCCTCCCCCTCCATAATGTTACCCTATATACTCTCTCTATTAGATGAATTCCCCAATGCCCTATATTCAATCCTTTCTATGCACCAATCCCTTATAGTTTAAAGGAAAATATATTATCATCATTTGTTATTTCATTCTTAAGAATCATGTTCCTAGGCTCAATGCCCCATTAATAATTCTTATTTTTTAGTGAGATCTAGTTCTTTTGGAATGTTCCCTATCACCGAGATCTATATTAGAACTTACTTTCAACTATCTTCCTACTTTAGTCTAGAATTAAAGTTGAATTATTCCTTATGGAATACATCTAGGGATTTGGTTATTCGAGCATGATCATCCCACTCATATTTCCCTTGGTGTTTTGTTAGGCCAATTATTCAATGAAAATCATTTCCCCATACCATATTTTTGTAGCCTAGAGTGGGGATTCTCTTGTTGGTGTGCCCTAGTCTATCACCCCTCAAAAACTAGTGTGGTAGGGTTCTACAATAGATATTTTTTTCACCCCTCCTCCACTTAAATTACAAAGATACTTTGAATTTCACCAAGGGTCCTCCCAAAGAATCCTCTTTCACTGAGACCAATCATCTCAAGCACTATTACATCCAGATCTCATGAAATTGTTAATAGGATCCCTAATAAAAAACATAAGCACTCACTTTTACAAAAATATAGAGGACAAACGAATGGAGAAACCTTAGATTCCTAGATTAGTATCCTCACATTACACTTCTAGATTTTCCCAGGCTCAAATATTTATCCTTACAATAAAATATCTACAAGGAATCATTCAAACTTGGTGAACAAGTCAATTTATAATTCTACATTTAACTCAATATTCTACTTTCAAATGCATGAAAAAGTCCATCAATACATGGAAGCCATTGTGTGACACTATCACATATCATTTTTATCCCCTATTCTATCTAGAAAATATCATGTGCGAGTGGTTATAACTTCATCAAGCCTAGTACTACAATACATGGAAGTGTTCACACAACTACACATCCAACTCTAGATTTCATATCCATATTAGGTAATTATTCTCAAATTTAGTTTTGGATTATTGTTTTTTTTTTCTTAAATTGATTTGTTTGAAATAGTTTGCATTGACGAAGACTTTAACCATTCTTTACCAAGGTACCCTATTTTCTATCAATCTACTAACCCTAACCCTATTGCCAACGCTAATCCTTAGAACCCTTTTACTAGACCAAGATCTTCTCCCACTTGGCGTCAAAACCGTAAATTCACTAGTTGTTCATCCTCCAAACCAAACCAAGGACGTAACTTCTAATAAAGTCACACATTATGTGACAGATTGTCATATATTAAAACATCATGTTGGATCAATCTTCTTAGAACCCCCCCATAGAGCCCTCCCCTCCATCACATCTAGAAATCATTACCCTACCCAGCTAAGCCATTTCTCCTTCTCTGCATTCAAGACAATGCCATTCAATATCCTGACATCCTTTTCACAAATTCACTAGTTGTTCATCCTCCAAACCAAATCAAAGACGTCACTTCCAATAAAGTCACACATTCTGTGACAGATTGTCACGTCTTAAAACATTGTGTTGGATCAATATGTTTAGACACCCCCCATAGATCCCTCCTCTCCAACATTATTGCCAACTCAAACCTTTCCTCCATTCCCCATCAGCCACTAAAGGTGCTTTCCAAATATGTGAAATTCTAGGATCATGGATTTCCAAACTATCAATCCCCACTCGAACTCTTTGATAGGTCTCAAATCCAGTTCTCCACTAAGCATCGGGGGATATGCAAATATATGCAACTTTATGCAACTTATATGAAACAATATGCAACTATATGTGACTTATGAAACTATATGCAACTATATGACAATTTCATATACAACTATATGCAAATATGGAACTATATGCAACTATGAAACTATATGGAACTATAAGCAACTTTATGCAAAAATGAAACTTATGCAACTATATGCAACTATATGCAACTTTATGCAACTATATTGCAACTATATGAAACTATATGCAACTATGCAACTATATGCAACTTATGCAACTATATGCAACAATGCAACTATATGCAACTATATGCAACAATGCAACTTATGCAACTATATGCAACTATATTTCAACTATATGCAACTATATTGCAACTATATCCAACTATATTGCAACAATTTTGTATGCAACTATATGCAACTATATGCAACTAGGCAACTATATGCAACAATGCAACTTATCATGTTTTTTAGTGACTATATGCAACTTTATGCAACTATGCAACTATATGCAACTTATGCAACTATATGCAACTATGCAACTATATGAAACTATATGCAACAATGCAACTTATCATGTTTTTTAGTGACTATATGCAACTTTATGCAACTATATGCAACTATGCAACTATATGCAACTATGCAACTAATGCAAATATGCAACTTATCCAACTATATCCAACTATGCAACTATATGAAACTTTATGCAACAATGCAACTTATGCAACTATATGCAACTATATCGCAACTATATGCAACTATATTGCAACAATTTCATATGCAACTATATGCAAATATGCAACTATATGCAACTAGGCAACTATATGCAACAATGCAACTTATCATGTTTTTTAGTGACTATATGCAACTTTATGCAACTATATGCAACTATGCAACTATATGAAACTTATGCAACTATATGCAACTATATGCAACTATATCCAACTATATGCAAATATGCAACTTATCCAACTATATGCAACTATGGAATTATATGCAAATTTATGCAACTTTATGCAGCAATGCAACTTTATGCAACTATATTGCAACTATATGCAACTATATTGCAACAATTTCATATGCAACTATATGCAACTAACTGCAACTATGCAACTATATGCAACAATGCAACTTATCATGTTTTTTAATGACAATATGCAACTATATGCAACTTATCATGTTTTTTAATGACAATATGCAACTTTATGCAACACTGAAACTTATGCAACTTATGAAACTTTATGCAACACTGAAACTTATGCAACTATATGCAACTTATGCAACTATATGCAACTTTATGCAACAATGCAACCTATTCAACTATATGCAACTATGTTGCAACTATATGCAAATGTGTTGGTACCAAAAACGTATATTGGCACAATAACTTATCTTCTTGTTTTAACGAGTGTAGGTACCACCAAATAGGTATCTGTCGGATCTATCTTCCTCGAGTGATGATCAAGATATACTAAGAGAGGTTGAAAGTGACACGTGTTGTATTAGATCTATCGGTTCTAGATCAACTAGGTGTTTTTGAGTAGTAGGTATGTGTCTCAAGGTATTGGATATGATATAGGGAAGAATTCCATGCCTTAGGTTCTAAAGAAATCTTTGAGTCATCTAGAGCCATGAACAATGCCTCAAAGTGCCACACATAAACTCCAGAGGGGTATCCTTGGCCTCTAATAAATTATGTTAGTGCTCTCACAAGGTTTTGAGCATTAGCTATGGGTCTTAAGGCCTTGATATGGTTGAGGGGGGAACCCAAGGCTTATTCAAAGTACAAATCTTCTAGGCATCCATGGCCAAACATGACACCTCAAACTAGCACACCCAATCTCTCAATGTTTTATGCAACTTCTAGGGCTCAAATTTCATGAATGACACCTCAAACCACCATAGATGACCTCTCGAGGGTATATTTGGAATTCAAGTGGGAGTATGGGCATCAATAGTATATTTTCAGCACTCAGTATGGGTCTTGGGTCCTTGGGCAAGATCGAGAGAGGAAACCCCCTCCTTCCATCCCATTGTCTCCTTCACAGTCTTCCATATAGAAGACCACAACCCTTTCCTTTATAGTTTGTACAACTTCATCAAAACCATTACACCCTATGCATACAATGGATTAAACAACAACTCGATCATCTTGTAATATATGTCACAACCAACCCCAACATTATTTCCAACTCGAACCTTTCCTCCATTCCACACCAACCACTAAAGGCTCTTTCCAAATATGTGAAATTCTAGGATCATGGATTTCCAAACTATCGATCCCTACTCGAACTCTTTGATGGGTCTCAAATTCAAATCTCCACTGAGCATTGGGGGATATGAAAATATATGCAACTTTATGCAACTTATATGCAACTATATGCAACTTTATGCAACAATGCAACTATATTTCAACTATATTGCAACAATTTCGTATGCAACTATATGAAAATATATGCAACTATGAAACTATATGCAACTATGCAACATGAAACTATATGCAACTATGCAACATGCAACTTATGCAACTTATGCAACTTTATGGAACTTATGCAACTTTATGCGACATGCAATGATAACTTATCTTCTTGTTTTAACGAGTGTAGGTACCACCAAATAGGTATCTGTCAGATCTATCTTCCTCGATTGATGATCAAGATATACTAAGAGAGGTTTAAAGTGAGATGTGTTGTACTAGATCTACCGGTTCTAGATCAACTAGGTTGGAAAAGGTAAGGAAAATATTTCGTATACACATACATTTTTTTATTGCCAACGGAAGGTCATGTAATTATGATGTTGAGATCATAGGTGACATTGTCTTACCCTTTGTTTCAAAACATTGTGATCACACTAACTTGATTTGGTGTGAACTACCCTTCGAGTTAAACATTTCCATTTCTCTTCATTTATATGGTATCATGTACCTTCATTTGAATAGGGTGAGTTACCTTTACTTGAATAGGTGTAAGTGTCTTTGTTTAAACAAGTGCTCCATTGTTTTGATCTACCATTCTTTCAAAGCGTTACAACTTTTTTTGTGGTAACAACTTTGATTTCTTTCATTCATATGAGTGTGAGTAACCTTCACTTTTTTGGTAAGGGAATGACTCCCAACATCCATCTTCTCAATATGGTATACCATATTACAATGTAATATGGTATGTAATATGGTATACCATATCTCATGTAGTTTTTTTTTTTAAACTTAAAGGAAGCGTAGCAATATCGACAATAGTTCATCGCAAGGCAAAAAAAAATTTTGAACAAGCATGGCAATAGGGACGAAAGTTCGTCGCACTTTTCCATGGTTTTGCATCACACATATAGCATCTACATCGTAAATTTTGTATCTACCATCAATTTTTGTCGCTATTGCCATGATTTTGCGTCGAAACTTTCCATAGTATTTTTTACCTTGGCACAATTTTTCGTCCCTATTGCAATGAAGTTTCGTCACTATTGCCATGATTTATAAGGTAAACCTATCTTGATGGTGATGACACATGGAGGGATAATTTCTTCTCTATTTCCATGAACACCTAGTTCGTGGATATAGCGACGAAAAAATAGTGACAACAAAAATAGTCTTTTCTTTCATGGAAATTGCGACAGATAAGTGTGGCAATAGCAACGAAACTCATGGAAAATTTGGTAATATGTAATAGTACAAGGTAATCAAATGGACGATGAGGCCTAGAAAACATAGCGCGGTACACAATCGATTCTTTGTTAGTGCGGATATCTCAATTTTCAAAAAGTGGTCCCGACATAGCGTCTGATGCGTTAAATAGGAAAGTGTTGTAACAGATTCCTCCAATGGGAAAGAATGCCTCAATCAATATGATTCCATCTGTTATGGCACAGTCTTCAACAGTCCAATGTGGATATTTCCATCAATAACTGTGTTTCTAGCCATTTCGGAGCATCATTCTAATGGTCAGGATGCCTCCAATGGTCATATAGCTTCGCCATGGCGAAGTTCCATTATGCGCGGTTCTGCTATTCCGGCGAGGTTCAAGTTATGCAAGCCTGCCTTCTGCGAAGTCTTCTCTGAAACTTCCCATAGTTTTTCTAGCTTTTCTTTCTTCTTAATGAGATTTCTTTCCTTCTTTCCTATGATCTGAGTCTCTGGATTCCTCTTTCCATTAGTATTCTTACTTTCTCTTATCATAGTAAATTCACACTATTGATGTTCTTTCAAAGGGTTCAAATGCAATACCTCTTTTCTTACTATTTCTAGGTTGGATGCACTTCTTTCCTGCATGAACAGGTTCTTTAAGCCTTCTTGTGTTCTTTCAACTTCGACAACCACTTCTCTTTCCCTTTGTTTCTTCAACTGATCCTCTTATTCTTCTATTAGTCACTCTATCTTTCTAGATATGAAGTCCATTAATTATTTCTTTTTCTAGTTAGTAGCCTCTTCCTCTGCTTTCCTTCTGATCTGATCCTTTTCAATCCAAGTCTTTCCTAACAAAAGTGAAAAAGGGGTGTTGTTCTCAACAAACTTGATGAATTCAAATTCTTCTTCAGTTTATGTTTCATGGGAAATCATAGGTATATTAGTAATTATCCCACATATTGTTATCACATTTCTTTTAAACAATCCTATCCTTCCTAGTGAAGGAACCATAGCATGCTTTCCAAAAATTTCCCAAGTGTTTTTTGGCATAATATTCACATGTGTTTCCTCATCCAATACATAGTCTATGTCGAAGTCTCCTATTCTTGTTTCTATGCACTGCTTTTCTTCCAAGATCTCTGGTAAACTGAAGTCTCTATGATCATCCATTTCTTCTTTTAACTATAATAACATAGTCTCTGATTCTTTCTGGTTTTCTAACATATCCTTAGCCTTTTGACCTTCTTTATGGTTTTCTTGTCTCAGGTTCATATTTTCAACTTTAGCAATCATTCTTGGGCAATCCTCAACCTCATGACCAATATCTTTACAACAAAAATAAATAGGACCTATACCAGGTCATTCCTTAGCAATATGTCTCAGTCTTCTGCAATTATAACATAGTGTCAATCCTCTCTTTATTTTAAATGACCCCCAACCTTTCCTGTACTGCTCACTGGGATCACTGTGTTGGACTTGTAATCTGCAAAAATGCTTTCTAGGTTCCTGCATCCACTTGTTAGTCCAAAAATTATTTCTATGCATAGGAATGACATATATTTCACTATCTCTATCAAATTTATTCATATCAACTCTTTCTTCTAACTGTTCCCTAGTTTTCAGACTAAGACAAAATCTATCAAACATACCTAGATTCATACTTTCAAAGAAAACATTTCCACTTATCTTACCTTTACCAGAGCACAAAGCTTTAAGATCTTACCTCTTTTCTTCAAATCAGGTTTCTTTCTTAGCACGGAGCTTTGCAAGTAAAGTAAAATACTACGCACTACAACAACAGATCTACGCACAGAGCTTTCTCTTTTCTTCAATTCCCAGCAATCATAGTTTGAGGTCTCAACAATGGAACATTTGTTGGCACAGGGGCAGACCCAGGGTTCAATGCTTCAACAGTGCACCAACAAAACCCTAACTACCGACCCTTTCGACAACACCTGTGAAGTAGATGAATTCTCACCTGAGGTAGAGGCAGGGGGGGTTTCAAGAATCAGATGTCTACAACCAAGATGGGACACAGATCTGTGATTACAATACTTGATAGATCACTTAGCCAATAACATGCATTAGTTCTTAAACCTTATTCACATCGCAAGTTAAACCCTTGTTATAGATCAGCACAGTAATACAAAAGATTAAGCACATCTAATCATTTATCACATAGCATCATCTTAGATCAAGCATTCATAATACATAAGAACTAAGCATCCATAGATATATCTATCATACATCAAGATTAGTTCACTAAGAAGATAAATACATAAACAATATGAACAACATTGCACAAATCACATCAACACAGGATATATGTGGTTCACCCTAATGTGGGGTTACGTCAACCAACTCTTCTTCTTATTTATTAGTCTTCAATCTTTCTACATTCTTATTCTCCTGTGCACAAAGCCACAGAGCTTAGCTTCGAACTAGACAGGTGATCTGTGCACAACGCACTAGATCCACCTTCCTTAAGACCAGGTCAAGGCATAGAGCCAACTCCTTGATAGCACAAAGCCTTAGATACATCGTCTATGCACAAAGAAACTTACATACTCTTGCACTAAGCCAATTACAAGTCTTTGCACATAGCTAACACTTACACTTATTGCACTAAGCCGATCACAAGTAACTAAGTAGTTATTACATCACTTAGCTATCTATTTATACATTTACAAAAAGGCCTAAACATGGGTAAAACCCATGGGCTGACATCCCATACCCGTTACATAACCCTAATAACCCAAAATTCCCGCAAAACGAGTGAGATCCAGCGATCTAAGCTTCGCCTGGGTGCTCCATCTTTGACGAGGCTATCAAATTCCCAAAAATGTTCAAACACGACCAATGCTCTCTCAAAACTTGGTCAAGGTCCAACACAGGACTTATTGAAGAAATGTTCAACCAAGAAATGCTTTTGTGGCTCCACATAACATTGAATGTTACAAATTCCACAATTATGGTCACATAGATAGGAATTGTAGAAGAATGATAGAGCTTGCCATGAAAGAAAACATCGTTATCAGATACACAAAGGTTTGGAAAAGAAAATAAAGACAAGAAGAGAATGTGAATAAAGAAAATGTCCCGGAGATCGCAAGATTTGTAGTAGTGTGAGAAAGAAAAGAAGAGAAAGTGAATAAAGAACAGGTCCAAAAGATTGTACTCTCAGGAATTGTAATGAAAGATCATAATGAATCCATAGGGAAAAAGGAAGAAGTCATAGTTCAGAGAGATGATGAGTCTAGAGATGATCAAGAGGAATATTACTCCGCACTAGGTCAGATTCCTCCATTGTTCTGAGCCATATGGCTTGGAGACCCCCAACAATAAAAATATTGAAGAGGGGGAGTTATTACAATAGCTACTACATATTAGAGAACCATCCTTCGAGAAGTTTGAAGAGATAGATTCAGAGCACTTAGATAGAAGAAGTATAGAATGAGATATTGATCGATTGAGAAGAAGTGTTCCCAAGAATATATCATAGGAATATCATTGACACACTTTCCAAGTAGGGATATATTCATTACAGTTTCAAGGATGTATTGCATATCAGTGGACATATTTAATTTAGTTTGAGAAACATGAATATGTGATGATCAGTTACAAAAAATAATCCTTCATGATAATATAGTGACAAATGGATCAACGTTGTGGACAGTTGAGTAGAAGAGTTATGGAAAACTTATGCTATATGGAAAAACATGGATTCATGAGATTCTTATTAGTTACATAAGACATGGGTCAGATAAAATGCATAACAATGGATTGACAGTTGGAATCATCAATGAAATTTATATTGTCAGAAGGAAATCATTGAATAGTATGGTCAAGTGAACATGACAAGTAAATGAAGAAATCAAGTAATGAATTATTTTTATATATGTTAGAGAATTACAAGAGGAAGCACCAATAGAAAATAAGAAACTGGAGTCCAATTACGCGTATCCCCTTCGGGAGGTACGTAGTGATTAGCATGTATTAGAAATCACGTGGGACACTGTCGTGGTTAACCGTGCCAGCCAGAGGCGCGATGTAGTTAGGAAAGACTGACGAGATCTACTTTGCGTTAGCCAGACATCGCGGTGTTTTCTTCATTTCTCAGCAGCGTGGCCAGAACATCGCCCAGTCGATGGGGATACTTTCAATCTGCCATTCGATGATGCCTGTATTCCTACAGACATGAATTTCTCAGTCATGATATCCACAAGAATTTTCTCCACCGACTTCTCTACTGCACTACATTCACCCAAAATTCACACTTGTAATCAAGGAGATCAGGTAGGCGAACAGACAGACAACACCATTGGAAGAGAGTAAATGAAAAATACATGGGAAGTCCCATATTTTTCTACATCTTGCAGAGAAATCAAGGGAAGATAAATTATCAGAGAAAGAGATCCATAAAGGAAGATTAATAGCATGCAGACATAGGGAGACATATCAATGGGTTAGTTATCCGTTTTCCCATGATGTCAAAGGGAGAGAAAGTAAGAGATCAAAAGAGAAAGAGTCAATCGCATGAATTAAGAGAAGGATTGTTCAGAGAATGTATACTTTCAGGGGGAGTCACTCTTTTCTATCAAAATAAAAGAGGAACTTGGAAAGAAACATGAGGACATAAACATGTGAAAGAACAGATGCATGAAGATAGGGGGAGCATCCCCAAGGAGAGATACCCTTTTCCATTGATATCAAAGGGGGAGAGAGAAAAACATTGATGCGGAGAAATGGTCATAGGGGGAGCATGAGTATTGGAGTATGAGTGTTTCCATCAATGTTGGTGTTTCCATCAATGCCAAAGGGGGAGATTGATGGACAATTGGTTATTATTGATGTCAACTCTTATATCGTTCGAGATACCCTATATTTTTTATCATGATTTATGGTGAGATAGTTTTCATTGATGTCAACAAGAGTGGTTGATGTCAATAGATGCGTTGGGTTTATTTTTTGAAGTCTACACAAAGCCTCTGAGGTGTGGTTAGGAGACCCAAAGTTGATCAAAGAAAATGGACATGAAGGACAATGAAAATGAAGGTAACACACTCATAGATGTATATTCCTCATCATGTCATTTTCAATGATAGGTGGTACGCCACGTGGTTCCTCATGATTGAGGAGTTATGGCCTTGTGAAGTTAAAAGCCCAAAATAATGGTTAAGAAGACCCTAGTTAGTTACAAGCCAATTAATGAAAGGGTAAAGTGGTTGTAACAAGAAATTCTAGAATCCCCTAAGATTAAGAAGATAAGTTACTTGAAAAAATTATAGATACACCTCAAGGATTCATTCATATGTACATTCACTCACATACTCTATTGAACATATTCTAGTGAACAAGTAATATTTTTGTAAGGTTACGATGATGAAGTCTGAGATAACAAAGAGGGAGAAATTAGAAAATATCAGGATTGCAGAGGAGAGTGAGAATATATAAGGAAAACCTAATTAAGTAGGCCCTCGCGGGTCAACTTGAGGGTATTTCACAAGGCACCCCCATGGGTTTCCTAGGGAACTTCATGTGAGGCCCCGCATGACAGGGAGCTTTAGTCCTGCAAGGCTAAGGAAAATTTGGTACATATGTTGGTACCAGGCTTTTGAAGGTTGTGTAAGAGTTACTTGTCAGTATTACAATACAATAGATCAGATACATGTTACATGTATGCTTACGTGAATATTTATTATGCTTGGTTATGGTATGGTACATGCTTAAGGCATGGTGGTGAGGGTATGTGATAGGGTACACCTTGATGTTGATGTGATACATTGTTAGAAGTGCACTATTGGCTATATTTATATCTGGTTTGGTATGGTAAAGTTATCACATGTTTGAGGTACTTCTTGATATGGTAAATGGTTGAGTTACATGGTCTATGGATGATTGGCATGCTTTTTGAGATATATGGTAGCACATGTATGAGATACATCTCTTGGTGATGTTGGTACTTCGTTGAGGTACACCATTGATAGTACTTTCTTGGTATATCTTATGGTACATGGTGTATGACATGATTGAGACATATCATGAGTGATATGGTTTATGGTTGAGGTATATTTCATGGCACATGGTTTGGTACATGATTGACATAGGTGTGGCACATGATATGGTACAGATTTGGTACACAGTTGAGACACATATCTTGTGATGGTATGTTGGTGATCTTGGTAACTTCTTGGTAGAGGCATGTGTTGGTGATGATTGGGAAGATGGTTTTAGATATGCTCTTAGTGATATTGGCATGAGTTGCATGCAATTGATATTGGATCTGGTTTTGTGGATGAGACAATGACAGTGAGAGGTACAATGGCAGGTTGGATACAATGTTAGGTTTATTGATGTGACATGTTGATGGCTACAAGTTGATGTGATAGGTTGAAAGTGACAAGTTGAGAGTGATAGGTTGATGTGACAGGTTGACAAGTTATAGGTTGATGTGATAGTGACATTAGCAGTGATTGTGGTAGTGAAAGTTGGTATACACTTATATTTCAGGGCAGTAGGATGGGGCAAGGAAAGGGGGTTGTATCCTCCTTCGGGTTGTAGCCGAATAACTCATGGATTTGGAGCTTCCTTTAGGTTGGATCTTGAGAATCAGTGGGTTGTAGCCTCCTTCCGATTGGAGTCCGAGAACACAAGGAGTTGGAGCCTAAGAATCAGGGGATTGTAGCCTCCTTCTGGTTGGAGCTAGAGAATTCAGGGAGTTGTAGCTTCCTTCAGATTAGAGCCTATAAATAGGGGTTCATATCCTCCTTCTAGTTGTAGTTGGAGAATTGGGAAGTTGGTGCTTCCAATGATTGTATTCTTGACAATATATAATAAATCATTTTGTAGTTTTCTCCCATTTGGGTTTCCATGTAAATTATTGTGTACTTTGTATTTTATGTGATGTGATGTTATTGATGTGATTTTTCTTATGTTTATATGATCATGATATATTGGATGCAATCATAGATGTTACATTGATGATATACTAGTGATTAATCGAAGTTTGTATATTATGGTTAAAAAATGTAAAAGTGCTCATACTGATTCACCCCCCCCCCTCCCAGTATCCAACAACTTGCCAATATTCATTCAACTTGTTCCTAAAAACCCACTTGCGGCCAATTACATTTTTATTTGTCAACCTTAGAACAAGTTCTCATGTTTCATTCTTCTCAATTTGATTCATTTGTTCTTCCATAACATCAATCCCCTACTTGTCTTCATTGTCTTATGTAAAATTATTAGGATCTATTGTAACCCTTGAGATGTTTCTAGATAGGAAACTATGCCAAGACATCATTAAGATTGATTAATTTTATTTTAAGTTGATCTTTCCTGAAAAAGAGTATTTTTGTTGCTTATTTGGGAATGTATCATTAGTCTTTAAGTGTTTAAGATTTTAAGATTGGAAGGAAAATCATTATATGTTCCAGACAATTAAATTTTAGAGGATGAAAGAAATAAGAGAAAAGAGAAATTGAAAATTAAAATAATGTATCTTCTGATAAATATTACTTAACTTTTAGCAAGAAGAAATGATGTTTTATTATGTTGTAGACAAGAATATAGTTTGAACAAAAGGAATACTTCGTTTTTATTCAAAAGGAATGATAAAATGCAAGCACAGGTCTTCTTTATACTCACAATATATTTGAAGAAACATGTAACTTTTAATGATACCTTTGCAGCTTTATGATGGCATTTTTTGTGCTAAATCACCACAGCCATGGAAGTATATACATTCAAGAAGAATCTAAGAGCATGGAAATAACATAAGAAAAGGGATCACATAGACTGAAACACAAACTGTTGAATCTTCAAAGTTGTATGATCTTATTAAAAAGTTAAACTCGGGCCAATAAAACTCCCTTTACATTGAGTTCTCATGAACATATTTATACAAGTTAGGTCGAAACCAAAATGGTTATTCGATCCTATTTCTTAGGATATTCATATACAACAAAATCTTTGACTCCTTGAAAATAGGAAAGTTGTAAAATAGGAAAGTTGTAGGAGTCAAATCCTTATTTTCTTCATCTTCTTTGGTGAGTCATCCTGTCAACAAATGGAGGAGATTCCAAATCGTATCTTGAGGAAAATTGAATGAATTCATCTTCCTGAATGTAATATCCAACTTAGTGTATCTTTCGTATTTATGTGTATGTGAAAATAAGTTGTTTTCTCTTCCATAAAAGATAGAAGTCATCTATGAGTAGGTCAACAATGGTTTGACCTCTTAGAGTATTAACCATATTTTGAAGTTTATCATCTTTTTCCCTAGAAAGGAAGAAGTTTGTTCTATAGTTTTCATATGACAAGAACTTTCCTTCTTTATCCCAAGTTGAAGGTAACCCCATCTTCACTAATTTCTCAAATTTATTGGAAAAAGATTCCACACTTATTTTCAATGCTATGCATTCATTTTGAGCTTTTTGTATTAGATTCCTCTTTGTGGAAATTCTTTCAGTTTTCATCACCATTGTTGTTCTATCTTTAACACCTTTGCTTGACAATGTTTCTCTAGAGTTGGAATTTAGGAACTTTATGATTTGAGTGGCAACTTTGGGTCTTGTTCCTAATTCATTAAATGATTTCTAGAATGAATCATCTTCTTCACCTACCAGTAACATTTCATCATCTATTATTTTGAAATAATCCCAAAGCTTGGATCCTTCACTGATGATTTCATCTCGGATGAGAATTTACAATTTACTCTTCATTTGTTCCATATCAGTTAACATATTAGTCTTTAGTTTCTGATATTCTGCAATAACTTTGTCTTTGTCTTTTATTTCTTCTTTTTTCTCTGGGATTGTTTTCTTTAAGATTTCAATTTCAACACCTTTTAGGTTCAAATATGGTAATGTATTTGATAGTCCAACTGTTGGATCTAGTGTCTCTGCTTCTTGAAAATAAGAATATCCTATTTTTAGACTTTCGATCTTTTTTTCATACATTTCAATTTGCTCTCCCATCTCTACCATTTTCTTCATAATTCGATATTTTTTTGCCTAGATTTCTTATAGTTTTGGGGTATGTACATGGTTAATTCTTGGAATTTTAATATTTTTCTTCAATACTTGGATTTATTGTCTTTTGTTTTTATTAGTTCTTGTACATATGCCTCATCTTTTGGATTATCTCCTAGCTCTATTATCCATTGCTCTAGCTCCTCCACTCTTATCTTCCTAGTTCTGGTAGCCAATTTTTCATTCTTTAACTAAGTCCTGAGCTTAATATTTATGGCTTTAAGTTTCTTGATTCCAAGATTAGATATCATGGCATATATGTTTATCATTTCTACAATTTTTCTATGCAAGTCAAATTTATCCAATGGATGAACATCATTTAGATGAATGGAGATGTTTGTTACTTGCTTTTGCTTTTTTGGCTCCATGACTGATATATTCAAACTTCCCTTCTCATAGTCTACAACTGAGATCATTATAGTATGATATGCATCATGGTCATAGACTTTTGGAATCGTTCTCTTTTCAATGCTTGCACATACTTTTTTATTTCCATAACATGATGAACCTGGTCTATCTTCTTTGATTGATCAATAGTCTCTGTCTCTGTTTCATTTTGACTCCCCACACTTTTGATATTTTATGATGATGTTATTTCTATAGTCATAGCAAGGCTCTTTTTCTTTGGAATAATTTCTTATGGTAACTCTGGATCTCCTTCTTCTTAAAGTACTTACAATTTCTACTTTTTGGTTGATCCTTCTTCCCATGTCACTGAATCCTTTGGGGTAGAATCTGAGGTTTTCCTTTTGTATTCATCTCAAACTGTTGTAGTGTTTGTGTGATTGGATACTTCACAGACTGATCAAATTCCTTACCATGGATCTGTATAATGTTCTAGACATCTTTCCATCTGTCCTGATTTTCCAATAGCTCCAGTTTCTCTTTTTGATGATATTGATAAGGGGTCTTCCCATGTGAGATTATTTTTGAAGAAATTATACCATGAGGGTCATAATTACATGGTTCTCCCTGTTGAAATCCTAAATATGAAAGAGGATTTGTTTTTACCTGCAATGTTGATATGATATTGACAATTAAAGGACCTGCCTCCTTCTTTAATTTGAAAGTTACCTTATATTTATTTGGCACAAAGTGAATTTCATCTGAGTTCAATCTTTGCCTAACATATTCAAGAGAAAAAATTATTGGAGTCAAGAAAATAGAAAAGAGGAAAGGAAAAAGTTGATAACCATAAATTATAATTTTAGTATGATGTTCAAAGATATACTAGTCTCCCACTATTTTATATGGGCTTAACTGCAATAGTTTTTTTCACTCAAGAAATATTCTAGGGGGAGCTTCATTTGATATGATTTTGTAGGATTTAGACATAAATTGTTCAACATACTGTGAAAATTCAACATTCAAAGGCTTCTTCATGATCATAGAAGTCCAAAGAATGACTGAAGTTGGGTTACCAATATCGTATTCAACCTGTATCCCTAGATGCAAAAAATGGAAGGCCTGTGTAAATAGAAATAGGTGAACTAGGTAATACTGGTATCTGTAGATTCTAAGAGATTCAAATTCAGAGAATTGGCAGTGGATTTGGTCTTCTAAAAGATAGGAATAATTAAATTTAGTAATGAGTTTGGTTGTAACTGGGAAAATTGAAACCACGATCCCTAACACAAACTCATCAACTGTCAAATCATCATTTTTACCCAAAATAATAGAGATCATACAAATAATTTTCCGAGAATTTTTAGGAAATAGATTGGATTGAATGACAACAATATCATATGTAACATCAATATTTTTACATATATACGACTATAATAAGGTAACCATTTCCTATGGTTTCAATTATCTGAAACATTTAGCTTCTATGAACTCATTTAATGCTTCTCTATTAGGGTTCAATGGCCATCTCATCATTTCGACAATAGTCTAAGGGGTTAATTTGATGAGGACAAAGCCAACTATGGAAATTATGGTTCTTTTGGAGGGGACATAATTTGTAGCACACCAGACTACAAATTCTAGAAAACAATATACTTGGGGTATCCAAAACTTAGCTAAGTCGGATTCCCAAGAATAGTGATGGTCGACTAGATCCCTAAAACCATGTTTTTCCTGCTGGTATAACTTAGAAGGGTCAAATGACAAGACATGATAAAAAATATCCTTATCTTTGTCGACCAAATATTCCTCCACAATGTTCATATTTTTCTTAGTTTCCACAGGCCGAGGAGACTGCATTTTGATAATTAAAACAAGAAGGGTGTGTAGGCTTTGAATTACCTATTGAGGATGAAAATTGGAACAATTCTCGAGCTGGAATGATGATGGTGGATTATGCAAGAATAGTTGACGGGTGATTGACTTTTTGCAAATTTGAAATAAACCAAATGTTTACCTTTACCCGTTTTTAAAAATGGAAATGCATATGTGCCATTTTTTTATTGGAAGCCAGCTAATTAAAATAAATAAATTGAATAATTTTACCTTTTCTTCGGCTGACATCACACAAGACACGCGTCGGTCCCATATCGATTGTGGAGGGGGGGTCAGACATGGTTAGACTAACCATAGGCCTCAAGGGTTGCAATTCACAGATGAGCACCACACCAAACNCCACACCCCCGCTTTATGTGAAACATTGAGCATGTGGGGTGTGGGTCGAACCATCAATCTCATGGTCTGTTGGTGTGATTAAATCTGCAAGCAATATCAAATTTTATTAATTGAAAACTATATAATAACAAAATAAAAGGTTATAAATGTATTTGCAATAATTAAACGAGACATAAACTATATAACAAAGGTTTATAATAAACCTTTGATTTATTAAAGAAACTTTAAACTAAGGTAAAATTAATCTAAAGGTTAAAATCCTATAAAAAGGATATTTTATTGTGTTTATTTAAAACTAAACAAATTTATTTTATGTTTATATATATATATATATATATATATATATATATATATATATATATATATATATATATATATATATATATATTTTTTTT
>ML780454.1:567876-584443 GCA_009831015.1 Picea engelmannii | reverse complement strand
ATGCACTTGCCACTCATCGTCTTGAGCCTTCCTTCTTTATTTTACAACCTTGAGAATTAAATGTGATATTTTGTCCTTGGTCACACATTTGACTAACACTGAGAAGATTGTGTTTCATACCATTAACATACAAGATATTTTATGTTTTAGTCTTTCCATTATTGAGACTTATAGTACCTTTTCCAACTATCCTTGTGGTAGCATGACTTCCAAATGTCACACTACCCCTATTAACTTATTTCAAAGTGAGAAACTTTCTCTTGTCACTTGTCATGTGACTTGAGCATCCACTGACATCGTACCATTGGTTTCCTTTGTTTTGAGCATGAAGGGAAGTTTACAGAAGCATATATTCCTCCTTCTTTTGCATCTCTTGTTCTTGCTTCCTTTTCCAAACTCCTATGAGTTCTTTCTTTTGTTTGAAAAGGGCATCCAAATCCTTGTTTTGTCTAGGAGTTTCCACAAGGTCACTTCTACAAAAACTTGATTTGGGCCCATATTTTTTTCATTTATAGCATACAACAATGTAATCAAATAAAGGGGAAAATGAATTATAGTTTTTGCTTGAGAATTCATAAGCATTTATGTATTTGTTCCATACATGATTATTTCTTGTATGTGTTCTACAATCTATTTCTTTACGAACAAAACTACTACAACAAAAGAAATAACCAAAGAAAGAATTTTGGTACCAGTTCATGTGAGGCCACCTTGGTGTGAAAGATCTTTTGAATATATCCCTGTGGTCCTTAGAAGAAATGCCAAATTTATACAAAGCATTATTTTCTTTCTTGTTGTTGTCTTCATCACTGATGGAACTTTTGAGTACAACAAAATATATTTTATATTTTTCTTAATTTACTTTTTTTGATGGCCCTGCAGCTTCTAGATCCTCTTTGGTGGTCATATGACTCTTATCATAACCAATACCCATGTTAATAAATGGTGACCTTTGAAAATTGATGATATAATCTAAGGTTTTGGCATTCTTTTCAAAATTCAAGCTTAGGTTCAACTGAGCAGTTGAATTTTCCCATTCATTTCTTAAGGAAGTAAGTTCAACTTCTAGCTTCTCGCAATTTTCTTCCTTTTCCTTTGGCCGAATTATCACCACTTATTCTATACTTATTTCCTCTTCTAATTTAACTTTTAGGCTTATGATAATCATTTCTTATTCTCCAAGGCTTTGTGACATTTTAGATTTTGAATCATGATCCTATTCTTCATGTTTTTGTAGCTACTCTTTTTGTTTCAAATTCTTTTTCCTCAATTTCTTTATTTTTCTTAAGGAATGCATGAGTTATTCTTCAAGATCCACTTCTCCATCTGTTTCACTGTTTTCCTCTTCTTCTAAATTCATCATTTCTTTGTCTTCATCAATATTTGTTTCGATTTCCATAAAGGGAGTTTCTTCTCTATCACTATTGAAACTACTTTCATTGCTTACTTTAGAAAAGTCACTAACCCTTTTTGAGTATATGATCTTCTTATGCTTATAATATTTCTTATTCTTTTCATGCTTGTCCTGTTTGTGGATATTTTTGTGTTGATGATGTTTGTTCTTTACACTATAGTCTTCTCTCCACTTTAGAACTTAGGATAAAATCGTAATTTATGACTTAGGACTTGAGAATATAATATAATATTCCTTGGATAAATCCCCCTTGACTTATCCCCTTTTCCTTAAGTCCTATCCCTATTTCCCTCTTGTGGAGTCCTAGCCCCCATACTCTCTTGTTTGAATTGGTCTACAGTAGTGATGTATTTTATTAATATATATTTGAGTGTTATTTACAATTTAAAATTGTAGACTCAGTGGCCTTTTAGGATGCAATCTCTTTGTCCTAACATCACATAGGAACTCTGGACCAAAACAAATAGACAAAGGCACTACGACCCAAAAACCATATTGGCTCACCAACCTATATAAACACATGCAAATTTACAACTTGGGGGTATTACATTATAACATATTTTTTCCACCACAATAGCTTAGATGACTTTATTTGGCCTTCATCCCTATCATATCCATCATTGGCTACTTGGGCCCACTTACAAATCTGTTAAAAAATACTTACTGACAATTGAATCACACTTATGGTTTATTAAAGTAGTGATTACTTTCCCTTTTCCTTCAAAAAAACACACGAGTGCCTTCAAAAAACACTAAAAATATATACAAAACATGAAAATTACACTCCTAAGTGGGATTTACAGGAAAAATAATTATGTAAATCCCTAAAACTCATGGAAAAATAGTCTCAACTATCTTAAAATGGTATAAAAGAGGCCTATTGGAAAGAGAATGTTAAAAGAATTGTTTCTATACCATAGTTATCATCTATCCTAAGCAGTCAAAAACATCACTTCCCCAAAGTTTTTATGACCTTCATCTCCCTTGAAACCCTTATTTTCAAAAGTTCCTATCTCTCTTTCCTATCATTGAGGCCTAACATCCCTTGATCTTCCTCACACTTGCGTGAAGGAGAACATTGAAGGTGAATTAGTCCTGAGTGGCCCGAGCATGAAGGAATCGCGATGGTAGTTACAAACGGTGCTACCAACAAGGTCAAACACATATCTTTGTGTCTTTGTTACTTATAATAAAATGAATATATCTCCTCTCTCCTTCCACTAAAATTTATCTATTTTTCAGTAATTAGGATCTTCTTCTAGCATTAGTAGTGGAATTGAATTTCCTAATAAAGTTAGTTAGAGTATTCATTTTATATTCATTTCTATTTCTGCTAATAGTTTGAGGAGAGTTTGTCATTTCTATGTGTTCAGGTCTATGATATTGGACAAGAATGAGGACAATTGAAGTGAAGACAACTAGTAATATGAACCAAGTAAGAATCCTTATAACTAACTGATAGTTATTGAAAGTTAATCATAGGCTACTTTTCGAAAATATTAGCTTTTTTATTTGATTATTTGTATATTATGGTCATCTCGAGAAATATAATTATTTACATCCTCAACATTATTATTGACTCCAGTGTGGATAATTCCTCCAGTTATTCTTAATATGGTTTTCTTTGCTTCTTTCCGCACTTAGTATAGGTCTCTGATAGTTTTTCAATCTATTTTTATTGCTTGTGGTTTTTCAGAACAATTTGCAAGGTTTTTATTAGGGTGCCTTGAGAAAATTTCCGTATAATTAATTTCACTCACTTTTTTATCTTATTGAAAAAGAAATCACCTACTTGTTTCCTTAAGGAAATGTGCAAGTACTCACTTGTTACCTTCACAAAAGCTGCACGTATAAATTGGGTTGTTGTTTTTCTCATTTCCTATCCTTTCCCTTCTACCTAGATCTAGTACCTTTGATATCCTATTGAATAATATTTGTGTGCAATGGGTTTATAGTTAAAAAGTGATTATTTGATTTCATTTTATCTTTCATTAACAAATAAACAAAAAAGAGCATTTTAGGTGTTTTATTTTCTTTGTTGTTTGCACATTTGCAAGTAGTTTTCTTTGGTTTCATTTTCTTTCGATTTGTTTGTTTAGTAGGGTATAATCGATTAGAAGTATCAAAAATTAAAAAAAATGCATTTGGAAGTTTTAATATTGCATAATTTGTTTTTCAATTTGTTCATGCTATAACTAAATTCATTGAAGAATTAGTGAAAAATTGAATTGAGCAATGTTCTTATAAGTTTATTTATGTAAGAGTCTTAAAACGCCATCAACTGCATCTTTGTATCCTTGAGAAATAAATAGCTATATAAAACTAACGTTTAAATAAAATCAATTAGACTATGTCTTCGTAGAAAAGTAAACAATATTCTAGGTAATACAACCTTGGAATAGGAT
This sequence comes from Picea engelmannii, assembly GCA_009831015.1. NCBI lineage: Eukaryota > Viridiplantae > Streptophyta > Pinopsida > Pinales > Pinaceae > Picea > Picea engelmannii. The sequence goes on along the minus strand of ML780454.1, from coordinate 580,624 downwards.
TGGAGAGTTAAATCTCTAAGGCCATAAAACTCAAAATAGTACATATTAAAGAGTGAAACATTTAGTAGTAGAAAGAAGCACTTGTGTGGAAAGAACCTATCACATAGGTGTCAAGAACGATTTTGCATCAGAAGTGAGTGAAGGTGATATCGCCCCTTCATTTGTTTTTCGTGTTCATTAGAGTACTATGTGTACAAGGGTTTCTAAAGTCTCAGGACTTCTTGGTGACATCACTTCTTGAAAGCTTTAGACTTTGCTTCCCTATACATATGTGTGATCCCAACCTATAACCATTATGTTTGGTCACTAATTATGAATTAGTAACATTAGTGGCCTTTCCTAGGACATCTCATGGGTGATTGTGAGTGGGAATTTCTCATGGTACCTGAGAAAGATTCATAATCTCCATTTCATCTACTTTGGAGGGTTCTTGTCTTCATGAGGGTACTTGCACCTTAAGTCAAATTTGTCAGAAATTTACCATGATTGTCTCCAATTCATTCATTCTTGAGACTTAATCAACACATATCGATATCCAAAAGGTCCTTTGCTCAACTATTCACCATCTTGAACTCAAGACTTAACCAACCTAGGATGAGATTTGAAAGAGTAGTTTGTTTCTTGAATTCTCTCAAGACTTTTGTAGCTGTGTGCTCTGTGGTTGTTTGTTTAGTTTTCCTTAGGTTTTTTTTTTCTTTCTTGTTTTGAATCTATAGTCCAAAGTGGTTGACCAACTACTTTGTTAGTATAGAAAGACCCATGGTCTTTCTCCTAAAAGTGTGGAGTCTCCTCCTCAAAGGCATAAGATGAACAAATATGTAATACCCCTAGGCTGAACCCAAACTGTAAATGTAAATACAAATTTACATAGGCTTGTGAGATAGGATGCATAAAGAACAAGTATATCTGTGATGTAAATGTAAATGTATACACATGAAAATATTAATGAGAAATACATCATTGTGTGCATACCAACCAGGTAAAAGAAAAAGGTGGACTAAATTCTACTAGTTAGGGAAAGGGGGATAAATGTTAAGGCTAAGGGGATAAACTAGGGAGCTTAAGCTAAAGATGAATATTATATTAATATTCCTTAAAGTAAAAATTATGGATAGTTAATTTTATACTAAGTTCTAAGGATGGGGACAAGTGGGCCAAAGCAGCTCTCAACCTTACAAGTGTCAAGATAGGCACATGCATACAAAGAGCTTGGAATTAGTGCATTTTGGGGGATATTTCCATTCATTCATACCATTTGATTTCCCTTCATTATATCTCTCCTCCATTCCTGATCTCATGGATTTCAGTTGTCCATTGTACCTCTTTTCTAGGAGAAGCACACTTGTACCTTACCTGAGCAAGTACAAATCATGTACCTTACCCAATAAAGTATAAATCCTATACCTTACCCAAGACAATATTAATATGGTATTGTTATTGTACGTGATGAACTGAAGAGACGGGTTGTTTGGCCCTTGAGATACACTCTCTAGCTGAGAGAATTGCTTCTCGAAGGTGCAAAACGAAAACCATGGGGATCTAAAAAATTTTGTCTAGCTTGTTGTTGAAGCCCTGGAAAGGAAATGGGGTAGTCGAAGGACTATTGAGAAGAGAAGGGGCACATTTCCAGGGGTGCGACACATATGTGGGGAATGAGGGACTGTGGATTGTCAGATTGAGTTAGCACTTATGAGAGAATTCTTCTTGTTGTCTGAGATACATTAGCCTGGTTAAGAATTCTTTCTCTTGGGTGAAGTTTAGTCGCAGCTGGGGGTGGCCCATTGCTGACACTATTGAAAAGTGTGGTCTAAGGTTGGGAGGATTGTGGAAGGTCTACCCACATTTGGTGGTCTTCCTATCAAAGATAAGTGTCAATTGTGTGTTAAATTACATGATGCAACTTTATTTATGATTTTTTTCTTATGGGTTTTTCTTGTGTATGTTGCATGTGTATTTTCCATTATATTTATGTATAATACCATGTATTTTCATAGTTTCTACGTGCTTTAAATATTGTACATAGTTTGTAAATTATTTAACGTGACATAGCCCAACACTGGGGTGGTTGGGAATGTTACAATATGGTATCATAGCTCCAGTTTTCAACACTAAGCCTAGATGGGCCGAGAAAGTTGAAATTGAAGCAACATTTCACAGATTTTTGAAGTTACAGTGCATCCTTGGGCGCCAGGAAGGGGATGAGAGAAAACTTAGCCTCTTTTCCAAAGTTTAGGAGGTGTAGTGTTTCGCAAAATCCAGTGGCGGAAGGAAATCACCTCAACCATTTTTTTGGGCTACAAGATTAGATCTGGGTTGTTGGATCTGTTTGGGAGAAGAAAAATTCCCCATAGTCATCTGATTTGGACAAGGTGTGCAATCATTAAGCACCAAATTCCTTAGGACTTTGCTGCTCCGAAAAAAAATTCATTGTTTGTTGGAAGGGAGGCAAAAGCCCTTAAGTCACGTAGTGAATCTGCATCGTAGATCACTATGAAGAGTACCAAACGTTGGATTGGTCGAGCATAGATCTGGTTTTTTGGATCAAACCCCAGACCAGAAGAGAAGCGTGTGTGAGAAGATCAAATCCCAACCATTAGATTTTTTCATAGACGAATGTGAGTCGTAGATCTCATGAAAATCCAGAAATTCAACACTTCAAAAAAAGTTGGTGATTATTGCGTGGAGTAGGGAAAGTCTCAAAGTATCGAACTCCAGAGTTGATCCTAACCATTCATCATTGAGGAAACGTGTTAGAATATTAGCGAGTGTCCAGAAGTTCAGCAATCCAGAGGATCATGGGTGAAAATTTTTAGCCATGAAAAGTCCAAAAGTCCGTAGTCAATCCAGACTATTCATTGTTGGGGGACACCTATCCATAGATTAGAAAGTGTCCATAAGTTCGAAAATCTAGAGGATCGTGGGTGAAAAGTGTTTAGGCATGAAAAGGCCTGAAGTCCAGAAGTCGAAGTAAATCTAGGTCATTCATTATCAGGGACATGTGGACCATGGATCTATGTCCTTCTTCGATTCAGCATTATGAAATTCGGGGGTTTGGTGTTGGTCAGAAGTGAGAAATCCTGAAGCCCGAAGTTCTGAAGGAGGTCTCAGTCGTCGGCTATAGGAGGAGCGATAGCCGTCAATCTTGATTTATACATTCAACAATTCAGGAAGCAACGTGCGTTGGATTCTCAAAACTTCTGAAGCCTAGAGTTTCGGAGCTCCTTTTGACCATAGATATTGATGGGGAGTGTGGACCGTTGATCTATGAACCCCTTAGGAATTTTCCAATTCATAGTTTGGGTGATTTATGATGTGTTTTTTTTAAATCTTCTGAAGCTCGAAGCTCCAGAGATAGAGAGAACTGAAGTAGTTTGCTAGTTCAGTGTTCGGGGGATTCGTGTTGTTGCGTGGTCAAAAATTTTGAAGCCTGAAGCTACAGAGCGTTAGAGTCCTGAAGCTCTGAAGAAGCATCTTTTGTGGAGGTATCCACTTCAGCTTTCGAGGGAAGTGCTGTGTTTTGTTGAGAAATCCTCTGAGCCTCAAAGTGATGGAGAACTGGAGTCCTAAAGCTCTAGAGAAGTGTTATTCAGAAAATTCGCCACTTCGGCGTTCGGGGGGAGTGTTGTGTAGTATTAGAAAATATTTTGAAGCCTGAATCCCCGAAGCTCCGGATCAATGCCATTTTGCTAAGCGCTTGGTCATATGATATTTTCGTCGAAGTAAGGGGGCTAGTGCCCGAAAATTGATTTTAAGATAGAAAGGGGCTTAGAGAAGGATCCTGCAGGTTTTTGAATTGTATGGACCTACATTTGAGGGAAATCATAAGGGCCTATGAACTTTAAGAGAGGATTCGTAACGGGACTAAGAGCTAATTTGGCTCCTAAAGAAGATCACTTGTACAAGGTTTTCCCTCATAGAAAGGATGAATTTTCAAATAACCATAACTTTCTTCTCAAGACTCAGAATTGAGCATGGAAGAAAGAGTTGGAAAGTTCTTAAACAATAGAATAAAATTGTTCACCCATAAAATTGATCTGGATAGGCATTTTCTCAATAAATCAGAAGAAAGAATTCTGATGCAATACTGAATTATGATTTTTCATAATTTCATGCAATTGATAAAGCAATTATCCTAACAGGTTCTGTTGGTTGCACATTTTGTAGAATTAACATCATTTATATCAGAAGATGATCAAAACAAAGTTTAGAGGGATGGAAGATACAAAGGGGGATCACTACCAGGATGATGAGATCAGAGGGATGTATGTCAATATGGGTAATGAAGGTACAAACTCAAATGGTCATGGAGAAAGAAAGGAAGAAAACATAAACTTGGTGGAGACCATCAAAATTTTATAGAAGGATGTCTAAAGTTATAAACATGATAATGAGAGACTTATGAAATCCAAAGAGAAGTAGAAGGAATTCAACATAAAGTTAATGCAGAGCTTGGATAAAATAGAAAAGAAGATGAATAAGGAGAATGGCTCAAGCAAATCAGTAAGTCATAGGTCTCCTGATGAGAGGATAAGAGCAAGAAGTGTTGGGAGACAACACCACCACTCCCCAGGGCATTCCACTAGGAGACCACATAGTAGTTCAAGTCCATCCCTTTTCAGGAAGCATAAGAGGAGGTTTGGGGTGGATGATATACAAGGAGAAATGAACAAAATCAAGCCTCCTACATTTGATGGTGAGCACAAGAAATATGAAGATGCAGAGACATGGTTGCTAGGCATGAGAAAGTATTTCCAATTGCATAATTACTCTTCACATGAAAAAGGAAGAATTTTCATCTATCAGTTGAAGGTAAAAGCATCCATGTGGTGGGACCAATTTGTGTAGGTGCAACACATTAATGAGAAAAAGGTTACTTGGAAGGAATTCAAAAAGTATGTTAAAAAAAAAATACTTGACTAACAACTACTATGAAAATAAAATGAAGTAGTTCTTTGAACTCAAGCTTGGGATTATGACCATAGATGAATATGAAAAAAGGTTTTTAGAATTGTTAAAGTATGTTTCTTTCGTCAAGGAAGTTGAAGGATCATGAAAGGCACTATGATACTCATGATTTGGAGTTTGAATCCATAGTGCATGCATTGAATATTTGGAGGCACCACCTCATGGGGAAAAGGTTTGATTTGAGGACAGACCATCATGGTCTGAAATATTTATTCAGACAACCAAATATAAATTCCAGGCAAAGTAGGTGGTTATAATTTCTTAGTGAATATAAATTTGATATAAATCATATCAAAGGGAAAGAGAACAAGGTGTATGATTCAATCAGTAGAAGAGTGCATGAGTTGCATGCTACAACCATTAGCATGTACCAATCAGATTTGAAAGACAGGATCTTAGAGGCTGCAAAATCAAATTTGGAATACATGGAAATAGTAAAAAAATTATAGCAAGGTATTTTGCAGAAGAAAATTGAAGACTACGAGATTGGAATTGATGAAATTATCATGTACAGGGGCATAATGTATGTACCAAATTCACTAGAATTGAAAAATATGATATTGAGATAAATGCATAATGTGCCTTATGTTGGGCACCCAGGTTACTAGAAAACTCTTGCAGTTGTCAAGAGCCAATATTATTGTCGGGGAATGAAGAAATAAGTTGTTGATTTCATTGCCAAATGTTTGGAGTGTCAAAAGGTCAAGGCTGAGCATAGACACCCAACAATTTTTCTACAACCTATACCCATTCCTGAGTGGAAAAGGGAAGTAGTGACAATGGATTTTATCACCAAACTACCTAGAACAAACAAGCAGCATGATTTTTTCATGGTAGTGGTGGATAAGCTTACCAAAGCCACCCATTTTATTCTCGTAAAGATCACTCACAAGGCATCCAATGTTGTTGATATTTATATGAGAGAAGTTGCTCGACTACATGGTATACCCCAGACAATTATGTCTAATAGGGATCCAAAATTTACATCAAATTTCTGGAAAGGATTATTTAAGGGATTTGGAACAAATTTGAATTTTAGCACGGCTTATCACCCAGACTCGGATGGACAATCATAGAGAGTGAACCAAGTGATTGAGGATATGTTAAGGATGTATGTGATGGATAAACCATCAAAATGGGAAGACTACCTACACTTAGTATATTTTTCTTATAACAATGGGTACCAAGCATCTCTAAAGATGAGCCCATTTGAGGCACATTATAGTAGAAGGTGCAACACACCAGTAAGTTGGGACAACCCAACATATAGAGTAGTGGTTGGGCCATAATTACTTAGGTAAATGGAAGAGAAAATGTATAAAATAAAACAAAATTTAAAGGTTGCTCAAGACAGGAAGAAAAGCTATGTTGATAAGGGCAGAACTCACATGGAATTTAAAGTGGGTGGCCATGTATTCTTGAAAGTAAAGGCCAATAGAAGTTCCCTGAAGTTGGGAAAGTGTTCAAATTTGGAAACTCATTATTGTGAGACATTTGAAATCCCAGAGAGGATTGGGCGTGTAACATACATGTTTTCCTTGCCTACATCAATGTCTATTCATAATGTATTCCATGTATCATTACTCAAAAATTATACACCTGATGCTAATCATGCCATTGATTGGAATGTGATTCAGGTGGATCAAGAAGGAACTTTTCAAGTGCATCCTGTGTGCATACTAGACCAAAATATCAAGAAACTCTTGAATGAAGGCATAGAGATGGTAAAGATCCAATGGACCTGGTATGGTCCTGAAGATGCAACTTGGGAGCACGAGGATGCTATGCGGGCAGGATACCCGCATCTTTTTGAGGATTTTTGAAATTTTGATTGTATATTTATATATATTGCACTGAGGACACCACATAAATAAGGGGGAGGGGAAAGTAATATCCCTAGGTTTAACCCCAACTATAAATGTAAATACAAATTTACATAGGCTGGTGATCCAGGATGTAGAAAGAACAAGTATATCTGTGATATAAATGTAAATTCATACACATGAAAATATTAATGAAAAATACATCACTACATGCACACCAACCAGGTAAAAGAGTAAGGGAGACTAAAATCCACTAGTTAGGGAAAGGGGGATAAATGTTAAGGCTAAGGGGATATTCTAGGGAGCTTCAACTAAAGAGAAATATTATATTAATATTCCTTAAATTAAAAATTATGGATAATTAATTTTATCCTAAGTTCTAAGTATGGGGCAAGTGGGCCAAAGTAGCTCTCAACCTGTCAAGTGTCAAGTTGGGAACATGCATACAAAGAGCTTGGACTTAGTGCATTTTGGGGGATATTTCCATTCATTCATCCCATTTGATTACTCTTCATTCTATCTCTCCTCCATTCTCGAGCTCACGGATTTCAAATGTCCATTGTACCTCTTTTCCAGGTGAAACGTACCTGCACCTTACCTGAGAAAGTACAAATACTATAACTTACCTGAGAAAGTACAAATCATCCACCTTATTCGAGAAAGTACAAATCATGTACCTTACCCAAGCCAGTTTGAATTTGGTACATGTTCCTGTACATGATGAACTAAAGAGATGGGTTGTCAGGCCCATGAGAAACTCTCTCTGGGTGAGAGACTCACTGGGAATTGCTTCTTGAAGGTAATAAATGGAAGCCACAGGAATCTGAGACTTCCTGTCAGGGTTGTTGTTGATGCCCCAGAAAGGAAATGGGGCAGCATAAGGACTGTTGAGTAGAGAAGGGGCACATTTCCTAGGTTTGGATAGGCATGTGGGGAATGAGGAACTGTGGGATGTCATATTGAGTTGTCACCTGTGAGAGCATTCTTCTTGTTGTATGAGATACATTAGTGTGGTTAAGAATTCCTTTTCTCGGCTGGATTTTAGTCCCAGCTCAGGGGTTACCCACTGTTGAGACTGCTGAGCAGCGTGGTCTAAGGCTGGGAGGACCATGGAAGGTATGTACATAGTTGGTGGTCTTTCTATCGAAGATAAGTGTCAATTGTGTGTTAAATTACATGTTGCAGCTTTATTTATGCATTTTTTCTTATGGGTTTTTCCTATGTCTGTTGCATGTGTATTTTCCTTTATATTTATGTATAAAACTATGTATTTTCATAGTTTTTTCATGCTTTAAATATTGTACAGAGTTCATAAATTATTTCATGTGGCATAGCCCAGCACTGGGGTGGATGGGGATGTTAAAAAATATATTTCTTCCACCTTAATATTGAGCGGTTCATCATCTATGATGAATGTTTCTCTCTCTAGTTCCTAGTATTATATCATCATTTTTAACAATTATTTTTGTTCTTGTGGATTGGAAATGGTAAAAAAATTCAACAACCTACAATCATGGAGGGAATTCATTTCCTACAGATCTTCCATGACATGGATTTCCACATCCTCAAACTCTCTTTCTTGCCACATGATACTCATATACATTTGTCAAAGAAATTTTTCCAAGTTGTAACCTTTTTCTGGAAAATTATAGCAATTTTTTGGGGGGTACTCACTCCATTGTGTGAGGACAAGTGTAAGTACTCATTCCTTTCAATCCGGCAAGGTGAAAGTAGGGTTCCACGTGTGCTCCACATGAAGGAAATGAGAGAGTGTGTCTTTCCTTCAAGTAGGATTTTTTTTATAAGGCAATATTTTATAGAAATGAAAAAATGAATTGATGAATTGAAAGAGGAAGGGATAATGAGTTACTTGGACCTCATGGAATCGAATTCCAATAGTGGAAAATCTCACAATATCTACTAAATTTAGAGGGTTTTTTGAGATATAAACAAGGGTTTGGTTAAAATGTCAAAAATAACTTGGTAAAAAACTCATTTTTCATCTATATGTTAATTATTTTACCCATTCTTATATATTTCAAATTGCTTATTGATCATTTTTTATGAGCCAATTTTGTTATACTTTATACCTAGTGTGGTTGCTTCATATTGTATTTTCATTTTTCAGATATGACAAAGCTCTAAGGCCGCTTAAATGACATTTTTCATTGCTTTGGTCCACATTGATCCATTTTGACAGGTAATGGTATCAAAACTAGCATATAGGTTAGGTTTTCTACCTTGAATTCCACATCATTAGTTTCTTGTTCCATTTCATCCTTAGGATAAACCCCATTGAATTGTGACACAAATCCTTTCTTGCTATTCAAAAGTGTCATAATTTACATGGTAGAGCCTATCGATCATGGGTTCCTTAGTTCGCACCTCATTTTACATTTTGGCACCCATGCTAAATTTTTTCATAGGATTGGGATCCCTCTTAGTGCCACCATGAATTTGTGTTGAAGCCACATGGCTTCTTCTCAATATTTTTCCGGCCATTACTCATGTGAATCCTAGTTTATGTTTTGATTTGTATTGTTGCACCACATACCATTTCTTTCTCTTTTGAGCCTAATTCCCGCTTTAGTTCGGCATCAATTGCTTACTAATTATGCATTCTCTATAGTTACTTTCCTTTCAACCTCAGAACCCTATCCTTGGAGGAAACATCATGATGATTGTCCACATCCTACATGTCCTTCTTGCATTTTGCATAGGTATGTTCCATGCACTTAGAACTAGTTTGCTTTCCACACAACACTCATTTACACTATATTTTATCATTATTTTATTCTTTTTCAATCTTTAATAATATGAAATAAACACAAAATATCAAATATGGTAAAAAAAGAGAGGTGGGAAGAAGAAATATCTTTGTTTTGTTCGAATTTTTTTTTAGTCATGTCTCCCTTGAATAAAGCACCAAGTTTTGAGTCATCTACTTAGTGATTTGAGTTTTATTATGGAATTAAAATGCTAAACCTTGATTATGAGCTATTTTCTCCTCTGACTAGTTACTCTTCCAATCACTATGGAGAGTATTTTGATGCCTCTTATGTTGCAAACTATTGGATTACTGAGAGGGGGGGGCGTGAATCAGTAATAGAGAAATTTAATCCCTTTTAACCATAAAATGCAAGTTTTATATCAATGTATCATTATCATCCAATAGTTGCAAAGTAAATAAATAATGAACAAATGAGCAATCATACACATACATAGTACACCAATGTTTTTACATGGTAACCCAAAGCGGGAGAAAACCATGAAATGCATTTTCTTATATGTCTTTAAGAATTACATTCATTGGAAGCACCAACTTCCTTTCTTTTCTAGTTGCAACTGGAAGGAGGCTCCAACCCCCTAGCTTCTCAGGATACAACCTGAGGGAAGCTCCAACTCCCCAATTCTCTGGCTACAACAAGAAGGAGGCTACAAACTCCTATGTTCTTCGGATACAACCGGAAGGTGGCTAAAACCACCTGTCCTTTCCCTGTCCAACCGCCTTGACGTAGAAGTAGAATGATGGAACCATTATCTCACAATCATTGTGAGATATGCCACTGTAAACATGTACCAACCTATACCATTGAACTGCAGCCAACCTGTACAACTACCCTACAATCAATTTGTACCTGAACTAAACATGTATCAACTAAATACAATAGATACGCGACCTGTAGTTCGGCAACATGCATATGTACACACCTTATATGTTATGCATCCTGCATATGTACACGACTTATCTATTATGAAGCTTGTGTACAACCTCTGAGAGCTAGTATGCAATATATACGTGACCTATATTTCTGCAACATGCATATGTATGCACCCTATATATATAATAACCTACGTATGTACGTGTCCTGTTCGTTATGCATCCTGCATATCCCTTCTGAAAACTAGGGTTTTCTTTCTTCTGAAAACTTCTAACCCTATGCAACTTCTTTCACATAGATCTACAACCTGTCACAGTATCCAGACCGTAACTGTACCATGTGCATGCATCCTCATACATAACCTTTACCCAAAGCATATATATATATATATATAGTCATGTGCCATATAAGTGTGTGTAATCATGAACAAGTATAATAACCCTCACTTGATCTAGACATCAAAACCTTTCTAATATTCAACCTCTCAATACATCAACCACTTCACAAATACAATCTCTCAACCATGTACCACAAAAAACCTTATCCATATGCCAAGAAATACAAGATGTGCCTTAACTCTCACAAGAAGTATCAATGATCAATATTGATTATACCAACACTTTATTTTCGTATATCTTACTTATAAAGAAGATCCCATACAACCACTAATCTATTTAGGGAGAATCCTCAAATCTCCATAACCATTACTCATGCATACATCAAAATCCAACTACTCATAGAAATAAGACATACCTTTTGAACCAATGGATAGATCTGATGTATATGATCACTGTAGACCTTCTTGGGAGCTTGATATCAGAATCTAGAACGTCTAAATATTCATATTCTCAAGTTTCTATGGCTTTACCCTCATGTACACTCCCTAATACACTGTCAGGCTACGTATGTACGCACCCTAATACATTGTTAGCCAGTGTACACCTCAATAGGTATTCAAGTACTTGCAATAAGCCTTACACAACAATAGATATTCAATATTTTCAAGTGTAATTAAATGAGATACCTTTGCCTCTTATTTATACTTTCATGTACCTTCCTCAAGGTTTAGTTTCGACTTTGGACTTTTACGATTTAGTTTCGACTTTGAAGAGACATTTGCCCCAGTTGCCAGAATGTAAGAAATCTATTTGCTTTTAGCTTATACATGCTCCAAAAATGTTAAAGTATATCAGATGGACGTAAAATCATCTTTTCTGAATGGGGAACTTAAATAAGAAGTCTACATTGAACAACCAAAAGGATTTCAGTTGTTAGAGAACACAGACTATGTGTGTAAATTAAAGAAGGCCTTGTATGGTCTAAAACAGGCTCCTAGAGCATGGTATTCCAGACTAGATAAGTATCTGCAATAGACAGGGTTCAAAAAAGGAAGTGCAGACAACAACCTCTACATCAAGGTAAGTCAAGGTAATATTTTATTAATTGAATTTTATGTTGATGAAATTATTTTTGGTAGTGATGATGACAAGTTAAGCTAGAAATTTGCAAAAGACATGCAAAATGAATTTGAAATGTCGTTACTTGGAGAACTATCCTTCTTTCTGGGACTTCAGATACGTCAAAGCAACCAAGGAATTTTTATTTCTCAAACCAAGTATATCAGAGAAATGATAAAGAGGTTCGAAATGGAATATTGCAAACTAGTTATCACTCCCATGCAAACTAGTTGTAAGTTGAGCAAAGATGATGATTTGAAGTCTACTGATCAGAGGCAATACAGATCAATGATTGGCAACCTACTATATTTGAAAACATCTAGACCAGATGTAATGCAGGCAGTTGGACAGGTGGCACGATTTAAAGCAGCACCAAAGGAATCACATGTATTAGTAGTAAAGAGGATCTTTAGATATCTCAAAGGAACAAAAGAGTTTGGATTATGGTATCCAAAAGGAAAAGATCTATCACTTATTGCCTACACAGATGTAGATTGGGCAGGTTGTATTGATGACCGATGAAGCACTAGTGGAGAAGCATTCTACTTAGGTGAGTGTTTGGTATCATGGCTAAGCAGAAAAAAATAATCAATATCTCTATATACAACCGAGGAAGAGTATATTGTAGAAGTAGCATGTTGTACACCGGGTCTTTGGATGAAACAAACCTTGACAGATATACAGGTTGAGTATGATGGGCCCATTCCAATATATTGTGATAATACAAGTGCCATCAGTATCTCAAAAAAATCGGTGATGCACTCCAAGACGAAGCACATTCCAATCAAGTATCACTTTCTATGGGAACAGGTTGCAGAAAAGAACATCAGAGTTGAGTATG
>ML780454.1:507580-559723 GCA_009831015.1 Picea engelmannii | reverse complement strand
AATAGACCAATGAACAATGTTCTAGTGGGTGAATGCTTCCAAACTTTCCCGGCCTCTATGCTCATCGAAAACCATCTATGTCTCATGGACAATATGCAATTCCTTTTTCATAGTGTTGATTTTCTCAATTTCCATATTGGTTCTTGGTTCACAAGGGAAATTGCAACATTAGGAGTGTAGTGAATGGAAAATGTGAATGATAGATTGTGATAGAACAAAAATCAATTCCAGAGATAAGGGAAATGATGGTTGAAATTCCTTCTGACATGAGAATGAAGTACACTTATGCTTCCTCATAATGACTGTACTAATCCCTTGCTCCAATAACTACATGAGAAGATTTTCCCACCAACCTCTACATGCATTCAATAATCTCACTTCATTTAAGGCACGTGATGGAAAAAGAGATGAGATCATAGTATGAAACTTGTCAATAAAGGATTACTTTCTTATAGGCCCTCTTCCCATTTGGTGGAATCATAACCCTTCTTGTTCTCTCCATGGCCATCTTGTAACACTATATGTTATATTCAAGCATTAATATTCATATAATTTTAGTTCTCCATGGTCATCCTACCACACAAATACAAAGTAGTATGTTTACATCATCTACATGCCTAGTCATTCACTAATTGGGCCTTGGCCTTGAGCTCCATGGTAAGAATCCATACTAACATATTTACATCATTTGTACATGATTTCACTAATTTAAGCTCACATCACATGACTCTCATCATTATAATGACACATCTACAAATTATGCATAATCTAATCAAATTCATTGTAGGGGTCAAAACTAGGGTATTACACTAGTTACAATATCTTTAAAAATTGTGTTGCAAGCTCATTGTTTGCGACAAGCATATTAATATAAATGTTGTCCCTCATATCCCTAAACTACATTTACTAGAAAATATATCAAAGTTCTATTGCAATAAGATTTTCCTTAGTTAACTTCTCAATAATATGGAATTGTGCTTGAATCAAAGTTTCATATTTGCATTAAGTGATCTTTCTACTTATATTTTTTCTAAAATAGTTTGGTTATGTAATATATATTGTTGTGATGCCAACGATCCTATCTAGAGGTGGAACATGTAGTTTCTTTTCTGGAGTCTTTTTAGACATCTCTATGTCTAAAAAAGAACTAACGAATTGATGTTGCAATTTCAACTAGTGAAAGTGATGAGAAAGGTGTATTTATTTGTTTAAAAGATTACTCATTTTATGTTATTTTTCCCTACAAATTTAGGTTCATTCATTAGTATTTAATCTTTGATGGATTTACTACAAATATGTGACATTGTGATCTCTACTTTGGTTCTTTTTATAATGAGACATACTTGTTGCAAATCATTTTGCAGATCATGGTCTTCCTAGTCTTCTAAATTTGTCTTTTTGGGTTCAAAACCAACTCGATGAGAAAGCTTCTTATCCTAGTTTTATTATTTTGTAAAATGAAACTTTTGAGCATCATATTCTTTGACCTTCTAGTTTGGAAAAATCTTATTGGTTGTTACTTTGAATGTCACTAAATTCTTATGATTTCTTTCTTCTTCTCTAGCATTTTCTTCGTTTACGATTTTAGAATCACTACTAGGTGTTCAAGGTGGAAAAAAATTGTGAAAAATGTGTTTGAACTATGTACATGAACTCGAGAGACGTCACTTCATTTATGTTTGAGATATTGAGGAGTTAGTGATTCCTTGAGTTTTCTTGTCTAAACACACACACACACACACACACACACACACACACACACACACACACACACACACACACACACACACACAGATTTGAATAGAAGATGTCATGCACATCTTCATCTTTGTGCACAAAAATGTTCATATCTAATGTTAGAATTCTAGATTGATGTTAAAATTTGTTCTGAAAGCTATAATATGATAAGCTAATGAAAGACAAGTTTTGAAATAGTTTTGTTTCATGCTTAGATATTGTTAAACTTTTTGACATTAGTAACTAATTAAATACAAATGCTTAGCTATACCCAAAACTATTTTAGTTGGTCTTTCACTTTTAGTAAAAATAATGCATTCCAAGGATATCTTTGTTTGCTCCTAGTGTATGATATTGTTTGGCATAATACTCTAAAGTTCCAAATATTGGCAATATATTTGAAATATTTTGATATTTTGTGAATTTTCACCTAGTTGATATTATCACAATGAAAAATCACGATATTTTAAGGGGTTTGAATAATTACAAGTTGATTGAAAATATTTCCATAGCTTTAGCATTGGTTTGTGATTATAAGGTTGGTAAAGTAAGACATATGACTATTGCATCTTTTTTGCAAATGAGAGAAAAATGTAATAATATCATAAACAAGATTATCATAAGGAAATAACATCGAACAAAATCAAATATCCAAAAAAGGATCAAATTGAAGGAAATTATGGTGTGTGTACTAGTATATACACGAGATTATCATAAGGGAATTGACATCCAACCAAACCAAATATCCAAAAAAGGATCAAATTGAAGGAAATTATGGTGTGTGTTCTAGTATATAATTGGCTAAGTGGATATTGATTTATGTTCTATGATATATTGAATTGATATGATGATATTTATAATTTGTAAAAATGGTTATAGTTTGTTTAGGTGTTAGAAGCATTTGAAGCTCTATCCTACCACATAAACCATTGTTATACCTATTACTAAGGTTTTGAAATATTATAAACACAATTCCCATATTTATATATTTATATATTTAATATATAATATATCATTATATATTTTATTTTCTATTAGCACAAAACATATGCATGGTTAGTTTTTATATTTTTGACAAGTCACTACATGATAATGCAAAATTAGATCTTTATGTATAGCACTTTTCATATTTACTCTTATGTGATGTGAATTGCACAACCAAGATCTTAATCATTAAGAGTCTTTATACCATCAAGTTCCATTCCATCATGCCAATCAATATTCTATCATATAAAAATATGGTTAATTACAATTCAAACATATGTGTTATATGGTTAATTACAATTTAAAATATAATATGTGTTATATGGTTAATTACAATTTAAAATATACCTTGTAGCTATCGGTCAAAATCCCTATCTGTTTGGCAAGATATTATGACTTTTAACGAGTGTATAGTGATGGAGCCTAATAGTAGCCATACAAACTCCATACTATCAATACAATTCGTTACTCCATAAAAGTGAAGCTTCATACTTTACCTTAGTGGAGAAAAATAGGAACAATATAAACCGAAGATAATAATGTAATACATTTGATTATTATGTAGCAGTCGTGCTATATATTCCACTAGAACAATATAATAAAAATGGCAAAGATACACATGCGTCCCCCTTGTTTTATATCAAGATAAGAAAAGGAAAACTTGAGATGAAATAACCTCTCGGTTGCCCATGGCAATACTGCTCGTGCGGTTTACAGTGACAATCATAAAGCGGATGAATGTGGAAATCATATGAGAAAAGTTACCTTCCGGTTATGATTTCTTGGTTATAAACCAAAAGACTCGTTTGCCCATGCAGGGAACTAATCATGCCCTCACCCCTGTACCCCACATTTGCACCATCGTTGTCTCTATAAATAAAACTTAGAACAAGAAGAACACACACAAGTGAGACAATGCTCACAAAATTTAATTCATTGAGAAAATTTCATTACATTTATAGCTCAATAGAGGATTAGATTGCAACATCATTCTAAATTTACAATAAATTCTAGAAGTTTTTACATTATTCTAACATCCCTCTTTAATGGAGAAACATATTTTCTACAACACCTAACTTGCTTCTAAAAAATTCAAACTTAAGTTTACCAAGAGGTTTGGTAAATATATCAGCCACATTATCATTTATATTACAAAATATCAAACCAATTTCGTTTGATTTTGTTATCACATGTTTCTACAAGAGGGAGGTTTTCCCCTTGGTTTTGGCCTCTAGGTGACAAAAGACGAAGAAAGGGGCTAAAAACCCACTAAATAGCGTTTATCCTAAATTCGTCGAGGTCGATATGACCGTTTGGTGCGTTGTGCTAAAAGGTGTGTAGATCTGAGTGACTGAGATCTGAGCGCTCCAGATCGACAGTCGTCGATCATATCAGGGCCCCAACATGCATGGTCGATAAAATTTGTAGGGCGGGTCGAGGACGAAACCACGGTTTTGTGAAGATGCTACGTGTCATTCAGAGACACATATCGGGCCCATAAATGGGGAAGAATCAAACCGCTTTTCGCAACCCCGATATGCACATGTGCATATAGCGCCCTACCCCGGGTCGATACTTGGTCACTCCCCTATCACTTCCACTCCCTCACACCTGCCCTCCATTCACCATCCCATCGACACCTATCTTCAGTCTCCTCTTCCCATCCACAGCTGCCCAGTTGGCCATCCCCGTCCAATTTTCCATGTTGAGCGCGCCAATTGCTTCGTCAGCAGCCACGTCTACTATCAGACCTCCCCACAAGCATCCGGCTCAGATCTAGATGGCAGAATGCTGAGGCCGCCATGTCCTACAGGTGAAGAGTTGACTCAGGCCTTCTCAATCCCGATGAAGCAGTTATTAAGGTTGGTTGGTGGTGCTTGAACATCGTTTCCTCCATAAATGGAAATCCCAAGGAAGGACTGTCAGTGAGTCGGTTCATCTGCAGGTCTGTTCTGAAGCGCGATTGTGTCTGACTGAGGTTCACGTCTAACCAGAGACTGCATGCACAGTCTGTCAGAGAGCATGCAGACGTAATGCCTTAAATGCAGCGACCCAAGCATGCTTCTGGTTTTTTTTTGGTTCTGAGTATATTAGAGTCTTTCTCATATTTTGTTAGGGTTGATGGTTGAGCTAAGCTCTCAATTTGTAAAGTTTTAATAAAGCCTCTGGTTCTCTTGTTATTTACCTGTATTTGAGACTTCTTGTTTAGTGTAAGTCAGTTTCCTTTCATCTCTCTGTAACAGCTGTGTTAAGACACTCGGGCATGAATGATCCAGTCGAGGGTAGTTAGGTTCTTGTGATGTAGGTTTGATCATAGTGGCATCACGACCAATTTTAATCAGTTTCTTGTGATTGTTTTTCCCCTAACGTTGAATGACTCGGGCATGGATGATCCAGTCGGGTTGTTATTATTAAACTTTGATGTATGTTTGATTTTAGTTCAGTAATAAATTCATTTAGTTCCTTGAAACCCTGAACCAAGAGGATCTTGTCTTCAGAGTTTTTCCTCCTTAAGTTGTTGGAAGACCAGATGTCCATCACAGACTTCTTCATTCTTCTCAAAGTTCTCCCCCATACTCACCCTTGCTACAACTTACTAACCAAAGTTAGATTGAGACCTCACTTGCATGTGCATTTCAACCCAATTTTTTGAGTTAAAGCAATATAATCTTGAGACTGCATCCATTAGACCATCCTTTAAACTATTCACTGTGACATACATATTGATGGGTATTGGGCTTACCTCTACAGCAATCTAGAGGTGACTTCCAGTGCTAACATTTCTAGCGTCGTTGTCGAGGATGAATTGAAGATTTTCCCTGGGATTGAATGATAAAGCTTACTGGTTCTGAAGGTGCATCAGGACTTAGTACATCAAAGATTGCAGTTGTGCTCCTGGCGACTCCACTATGGTGACTCCATTGAGACAACTCCATTGTTTCAGTTGTGGCTTCCAGGGGCATACACTCAAGGTCTACTCCCCAGCTGCCTTCAGTGACACCTGAAGTTGATCCAAAGAAAATTATCAGAAGACAAAGGACCCTTCAGGAGGGCATTTATACTATTGAACTAGGTGATTTTGGTAATTTTTATTATTCTCCTATAGCAACTCTAGTAGTTGTTTCTCACTTTCCTATTACGCCATCTGCTAGAGCTTCTAGAAGTTTAAAGTTTGGGAGTGTTCCTGCTAATTTCCCCTCTCCCAGTTTCACTACTCCTCCTCCTGGTAAAGTTGTTGGTTGTGCAGAGGAGGAAACCTCTGCTCCCTCGAGCCTTGAGGCCTTTTCTCCAGATCCTCAGTTATCTCCCTCTGTTCCTGTTAGTCTCTAATTTTGCTTTTGATCTAGTGAGAAATCCTAATCCTAAACCCATCCTACCTGCACTTCATTATTTGTTTCCATTTGATTTAAATCATTTCTTTCAGCTTGTTATGGTTTGGATTTTAGTTTGTTTGGATAATTTCTTTAAGTTTGAAGTTTTAAAACATGGTTTTTAATGATGTGTCACTTCATATGTCTGTTTGAACTTTACAAATTCAAATTATGCTAAGTCATTAAAAGTGCTACTAGAATAACACTATTCCAATAGTGCAAATATAATCATGCCTTAATATGCGCCCGCCACCCAGATTCCATTATGATTACCCAGATCGAGGACTAGAGTTCACATGTGTCCCACGATGGCTCTCGAATCATTTGATGATTCAAACCTTTACATGATCGGACTTCCCTATACCCGCAAAGGACTCTTTTCAAACCGTTCAATTCCCAAAGGTTATAATTTGAAACAGTTACTCATCGTAATGATTTTGCTTAATTTTAAGCGCAAATGTTTTCTCAAGAGAATGGTTATATATTAACCGATTGCAGGTAGCATATTCATAATATGAGCAGTGCCAGTTGTAGCAGCTTGTTTCGATGCCGCCTAAGAGAAGTGGACAAGTGGTCAGATTAGAACCCAAGGGTGTTAAACTCCTCGAAGCTTATCCTCAGATGGCTCAAAGGTTCAAAGATGCTGGTTGGTTTGAATTCCTTACCACTTTCCAAGGTCACGACGAACATGTCTCTATGGAGTTCTCACTGAACTTTGACGGTTACGAAGTGGAGATCGGGAAGCTGCTGATGTTGGTGATAGAAAAGACAATTGCCAAATCTTACAGACTGGTGGTTGGAGGAGAACGATGGTGGAAGAAGGAGCATGTGGTTACAAAGTTTGTTAATCAATTCTTGCTTCTAGATAAGCAAAATCCAAATTGGAGAAAGGGAGTTCCTCACAGCTGGATCAGACCAGAATGGCACACTGCTCTGATTGTTATCTATAGGTATATCACCTATGAAGGTAGATTTACACTAATCTATATCTACCACATTAGGTTATTAATGCATCTAAATGGCGATTATCCTTTAAATCTGTCTTGCTTTCTACTCAAAAGCTTGACAAAGATGTCAAAAAGAGTGTAGTCACTCTCCTCCATTGCAAAGAGAAGCCTGTTTCATCAAGTCTTAATTAAGACTTTAGTTGTGTCTTCTTTGAGAGAAATATAGAAACCCTGGAGCTGGCTCATGCAATCTTTAAACCCTAACCTAGAGTCTAGCAAACAGAAGAAAGGAAAAAGCAATGTCACACAGAAACAAAATATTTCAATTGATGAAACCCCTGTCAAAGAAGAAATGTATGTTGTCAGGGTGACGAGGAATAGCAAAGGTAAAACACCGAAGTTGGATCCAGAAATTGAAATGTTTTCTGAGGAAGATGTTAAAGGGGAAGAAGATTCAGATGAAGATTTTGATATTCAAACTACAGCCAAGCATGAACTATCATCCACCAATAAAAAGGGTGCTACAGTCAAAAGGACAAAGAATAAAGGTGTGCCTCTGTCTCAAAACCCTAGAAGGAATTCTACTAGGGTTACCAACAAATAAAGATTGAATTCCAAATCCATGTTCAATCCTTCAATCAAATAAGAAAACGTCATAGTTATAGAACATCACTCTGAAGATGTTGAAGAAGGTACTAGGAAAAAATCAAAAGACCTCCATTGCATAAGAAACCAGTAAAAAGAGGTAAACATATTGTTTCATCATTTATAGGACCTATCACAAGAGATACAACCAGATTGGCAAAAGCTAAAGAACTTGCTAAAGGTATCAATGACATCCCTGAAAATAAAAAGGGTTACCTTGTAGATTCAGATCACATATCAGATATGCCAGAAGCCATGGATTCAGCAAGTTCTGATGAATAACACAGCTCAGAATTGGTTTCTAAATACCAAGTTAAATTGAGAGAACCCAAGGTTGCCATAAATCTGAATGAGCATGCACCTTTTGAAGAGTTCCCCGAATTCAAGGGCAAAATCAGAACTGATAAAGAAAGGATTAAGGAACTCCAGAAGACAGTGAGACAGTTGAAAAGAGAAAAAACTCATATAGAACAATGGAGTGCTCATCAGCAAGAAAGAATTCAAGGTTTCAAGAAGAAGGAAAAAGAGCAAAGGGCATTTCTCAAAGAAATCAGAGAAATCAACTTCAGACTCTACTGGCATAATGTCGTGCTTACCACAAAGCTCAAGAAGAAAACTGCCAAATATATTGTTGTTATCATACCCTAAAAGTTTTACAATGATTGTTACAATCATAATTTTTATGTTTTCCAGGAAATATGGCAGTGTCTACTCGTTTGGCCTGTGAAATACAAAGACCTCGAAATGTATGACTAAATCAAACTAATCCCTATTTTGTAGAATCGAATTAATGCTGGTAAGATCATACGATATTGAGCTTTTGAGAAATGATCTATTTTTGAAATGTAAACGCTCTTTTTGAGGTAACCCCCCTAATAGATAGATGCTATCTAGATCTAGTCATTAAAAACATTCTAGAAAACAGGATCAGGGGTTTTGTGGATAGTTTAAATAGGCAGAGGAAGGACTCTATTGAGGTCAAAAAATTGGAGATCCAGAAGACTTGTTTTATGAAACTGTTTGTAAAGGCATTTATGTTCTATTTGACACTTAATAGCAAAGACATATGGATGGTTAGACACTCTTTTCTACTCTGTTTTTCTTTCTTCATGCTTGAATTCATTATTTAGATTACAATGCATTTGTTTTTTGATTGTTAATTAATACAGTAAAGAATTTGTTGTGGGAATTAATTTCAAGTTTTGATTTCAAACTAATGTTCTTGTTTCTTTATGATATTTTGAGACAAGAAGTTATGTGAAGTTGACAAATTGAAGGCTTCATCCTCTCTTTTTCTTAATTGTTTAATCCATCTATGTTCCTACCTTTTACTCATTCAATGGGATTTACTATGTTCTGATCTTGATTTTCATGTTATGTTATAACCTTGAGCCAGTTTTCAACCACCTTATTCAAAAAAACAAATTATAAAAACCTCCTAAACACTTTGCAGTAAACCAATGATGCCCTAGCTTTCCCTCTCATAGTCAAGTGCAACTTTAGGGACTAACATCTTTTGGCGTCGTTTCTGGGGATGAAGAAATGAAGATATCTTCTCTAGGGAAATGACAAGATCAAATTCAAATCTTGATGGTGAACAAGACTTTGGATATTATTTAAGACTGTGATTTTTCACCTGGAGACTCCCCTGTGGTAATTCTGGCTCCTAAAAGAGAAGGTAAAGGACCTAAAACTCCTTTCACTTATTCATCATCTACTAAGAGACCAATAACCAGAAAAAATCTAGATATTGAGCATGTTGCAGCAGTTCCAGACCCTAAAAATCTACTAAGAAAAACTAAGGTTGTTTCTAGGTAGCCTTCTCTCTCTAAGGGAAAATTGTCTTCAGGAAATTTTCAAGGACAGTCCTTTGAAATCACCAAAATACAAGTAGATGAGAATGTAATTCCTCAAGGAGAAGTCAAACCTATTGTTGAGCCCACTACAGTTTCTTTCCCTTCAACTATCTCAGAATTAAATCTAGAACAGTGGAAGCTACTTACTGAACTCATTAAACAGGAATATTCAAACATCCTACCTGTGACTGAAACTCTGACAGGTCACAGCACAGATATTAAGAGTGAACCAGAGACACCCTCATCATCTCTTGGATCTCTCTCATCAAAAGATTTTAAATCACATTATTTTTCTTTTGAAAATCCTATGTTTTTAGGCCCTTCATCTGATCATAGTCCAAAAGAAAAATCCCTATCTTCTAAAGATCAAGATTAAGTGATAGTACAGTTAAGTTGTCATACACAAAGGATAGTTTCACCTCCAACATCACCAATCTTTCTTACTCCCAAAACCCAAACACCAAAGATAGCAAATATGGTTGCAGACAGAATGGATGAAATTGTTGCAGCAAGGTATGCCCCTTTGATTCTTCCACAAGTCTTGTTTTCCTTTCCACCAAATGATTATATGAGATACTTGCCCAGATTCAATGGAGATGGAGCAGTTACTGCTGAAGAGAATTTGAGTTTATTCTATAGTTTTGCAGATAATTTCAATGTAGAGCATGCAAATGTGTGGATGAGATTGTTCGTGCAGAGTCTAAATGGTGAAGCAAGAAAGTGGTTCAGGAGTTTTCCACCTAATTCAATTGCTAATATTGTGGCCTTGGATGATGCCTTTCTTAAACACTGGGGAGACAAGAAAGACTTTTTATATTATATCACTAAATTTGGTACTTTAAAAAGGAAACAAGGTGAATCAATAACTGATTTTACCAAAAGATTCAACCAAATGTATGGAAAAATTCAATATGAGATTAAACCTTCAGAGACATCAGCTAAAATCACTTTTTCCAATGCTTTTGATGTTAAATTTTCCTTGTTGCTCAGAGAGAGAAGGGTTGCTACCCTCAGCCTGATGCAAGATGTTGCTATTGAGGTAGAATCAAACATATTAGCAATAGACAAATTGAAGTCTAGGAGTGATAGAGATAGGAAAAAGCAAAAAGAAGAGATTCCTTCATCTTCTAATACAGCATATGATTCTAAGATGGATGAAATGGCTAAGAAGTTCAATACTCTGACAGTTGAGATGGCAAGGTTAAAGATGGAAAAAAAAAAACCTAGTAGACCTGCATAGGAGGGAGGATACATAAATCATAATCAGTTTAGGAGGCCAAACAATGCACCTCAAATCTTACCAAGGGAAAGAAAAAAACAAGATGATCAAAAGTTTTTGCCTCCTTTTCGGAATAATGTAGTAGATGAGGAAGAGGATGAACATGAAACAGAAGAAGACCCTGCAGTTCATCTAAATTATTCTAAATCATCTCTTATGCATTTGACACAACAGGATTATGAATATTCCTTGATTTCAAATCAGTTTGAGGAAGGAGATGCAGATGAGATTGTCCAAAAAGAGTCAAAAGGAAGAAATACAATCTCAGATCTGGTTCAAATGTACCTAAAGTGGATACACCTGTTTCCACAAAGAAGGCCAGTACTCCAATTAAAAAAAGAACCATTAAATAAAGTCTTGATATTCAGGATGATCAACCATTGAAGCACCCTGCCAAGATTAGCACTGCATATATAAAGGAACCAGAAAAGAGTGTTTATTCTTTTAGTCTAGAACATGAAATCAACAAAATCAAGATTTCAGTGCCATTGTTAGATCTCATGAAAACAAAACCCTTTAGAAATATTGTCCTCAAGGCCTTACAGTCTCTAGCTCAAGTTACCTTTTCAGATATAGTCAATCTAGAATATGAAAACCCTGTTGTAACTGTTGGACCTCACATTGAAGACAGAATTGATGCCTCTCCCCCATTATACATTTCATTAAATGTCCATGACAATATATTGCACAAATGCCTAATGGATTCTGGTTCCTCGCATAATGTCATGCCTAAGGTGGTGATGGAAGAATTAGGGTTGGATATTACTAGACCATACCATGATCTATATTATTTTGACTCTAAGAAAGTCAAATGCCTTGGAGTTATGAAAGATGTGGTTGTCACTCTTTCCCAATTACCTATGAAAAGTGTGGTATTAGATGTTGTTGTGGCTGACATACCACCAAAATTTGGAATACTTCTTTCAAGATCTTGGGCCAAGAAGGTAGGTGGTACTTTACAGATGGATCTTAGTTATGCAACCATACCTGTTTTTGGTGGGGAATGACGGAGATTATACAGAGAAGTGAGACTGGCTTATCTGGTAAGTGATCATGAAAACCCCATTAATCACCCTATATATGTTGTAGAAGATGATATTGGTTCTTCTATTTTCCATATGACTGATGAGATGGCAGAAGTATCAATTAGGAAGACAACAACTGCAGTTGAGGACAGTGAAAATAATTTTGTTTGGAAAATGTATTTTGATGGAGCGTGTTCTATACAAGGATCTGGATCTGGGATTGTCTTCATCTCCCTTACCAAGGAGGTTATTCCTATGTCATATAAACTTGAATTTGACACCACCAATAACATCAGTGAGTATGAAGCCTTGTTGTTAGGTCTGAAAGCTGCTAAAGATATGGGTATTGATAAACTTTATGTCTTTGGAGATTCATAACTAATTATTCACCAGATCAAAAATATATATCAAACCAAACATCAAAGGTTGAAACGATATAGAAATGAGGTGTGGGATTATGTGGATAATTTCTTTTTGTCATTCAATATTACTTTTGTGCATAGAAATTTAAATCAATAGGCTGACTCTTTGGCACTTGCAGCTAGCAATTTTAAAACTCCAATGTTTCCTAATCCGAAGTTTGAAGTTGAGGTCAGACACAAACCCTCAATACCAGATAATATAAAACATTAGCAGGTCTTTAAAGATGATGAGGAAATTCAAATATTCTTGAAAACTATTGAAGAGTTTTATAACATTTCAATAGATCAAGATGATGAAAATGGTGAAGTATAAATACATGCTGCAGAGTTCCTTCAAGATACTGTTGTTGGGCACAAAATCATTGAACTGAAGACAAACCATCTGCCTAAAGGTTTGGTTCCACTAGAGAGGTTGTTCGATCACAATGATGTTTCCAGGAAGGTTGTTATCCAAACAGAAGAAATGGATGTAGTAGAATGCGACATCAGTCTTGATACAAATCTCGGGTTGGTCAAAATATCTAAGAATCTGTCACAGATACAAAGAAGAACATATGTTGAGTTAATGAAGCAATATTCAGATATATTTGCTTGGTCTTATGAAGAGTTGAAAGTATTAGATACAGAGATCATACATCACAAAATTCCTTTGAAACTTGGGTCTAAACCTGTTAAGAAAAAGTCTAGGCAATTTAATCCTCTATTGTTACCCATAATAGAAAAGGAGTTGAAAAGACTATTAGAAGCCACAATCATAGTGCCACTGAGATACAGTGAATGGGTAGCCAACCTTGTTCCTGTCAGGAAGAAGAACGGAGAGATAAGGCTCTGTGTGGACTTTAGGAATTTGAACAGGTGCTCCTTGAAAGAAAATTATCCATTACCAAAAATGGATCATATCTTACAGAGAGTTGTTGGCACGAAAAGGATCTCTATGCTTGATGGATATTCAGGGTACAATCAAATATCAGTAGTGGAGGAAGATAAAAAGAAAATAGCTTTTACCACTCCATGGGGAACTTTTATGTACGAAAATATGCCCTTTGGACTGATGAATGCAGGAGCCACATTTCAAAGGGCTATGGATATTGCTTTTATTGGTGAAAAATACAGGTTTGTAGTTATTTATCTTGACGACATCACTGTATTTGCAGCATCTGATGAAGAACATTTACAGCACTTGAAGCTGACTTTTGAGAAATGCAGAAGGTATGGCATATCACTTAATCCTAAAAAATCACACGTTGCCATGGAGAAAGGAAATATTTTAGGACATATTGTTTCCCCTGAAGATATTAAAATAGATCCATAAAAAGTCAAGGCTATCCAACAAATAGATATTCCAAGAAACAAGAATTATATTCATCCCTTCATTGGTAAAATTAATTTTTTGAGGAGGTTTATACCTAATTTTGTAGAGATTATCAAACACATCACTGACATGTTGAAAAAGGATGCAAAAATTAAGTGGATACCTGAAGCTAAAGAATCTTTTGAAATAATTAAGCAGGCTCTTGTTCAAGC
The DNA here is from genome assembly GCA_009831015.1 of Picea engelmannii. Classification (NCBI taxonomy): domain Eukaryota; kingdom Viridiplantae; phylum Streptophyta; class Pinopsida; order Pinales; family Pinaceae; genus Picea; species Picea engelmannii. Next base: position 545,933 of record ML780454.1, on the reverse strand, counting down.
CCCTGTTCTCATTAGTCCATATTATTCCAAAGGATTCTTGATTTTCTCATTTGCATCAGAAAACAACATAGTTGTTGTCCTCCTTCAAAGAAATGAGCAAGGATATGAGAAGCCCATCTCCTTCTTTAGAAAAACCCACAAAGACTCTAAATTGAAGTATGACATAATGGAGAAAAAAGTGTATGCCCTGGTAAAGGCCCTAAAGTCCTTTATATTATATATCCTTCAATCTGAGATCACAGCTTATGTCCCAAGCAGTGCAGTCAAAGAAATATTGGTTCAGCCTAACTGTGAAGGGAAGAGAGGGGAAATGGATAACAAAAATCCTGGAGTATGATCTCACCATAAAGCCTACTCAGCTGATAAAAGGTCAAGGCCTTGCCAAATTAATGACAGAATCTAATTTCAAAGCAATTGGGTTGTACCATACTTTAGAAAAGATACAGGATTCCTTTTTCAAGATTGAAGAAACAAATTCACACGTAAACAACAAGTATGTTTCTTCACCATGGTATAAAGATATCGTATTTTTTCTGCTGAATTTTCAATCTCCCCCAGAGTTAGATAAATCAAAATCTAGATCATTAAAGATAAGAGAATTAAAGTATTTCATTATTGATCAGATCTTATTCTGGAAAGATCCTAATGGTTTCTTGTTGAGATGTGTTGATGAAAAAGAAGTTGAACAAATCTTTTATGACCTACATCATGGTGTGTGCGAAGGCCATCACCATTGGAAGGCTACTGCCTTCAAGATTCTTAGGGCAGGATATTACTGGCCAGTTCTATTCTCAGATATTTTTGCTCAGGTCAGGGCATGTGAAACTTGTCAGAAATTTGCTAGAAAGCAGAAACTTATGTCTCTGCCTTTAAAACCAATCATCACTCATGGACCATTCCAACACTGGGGTTTGGATTTCATCAGAGAGATCAATCCTTCATCTTCAGGATAGAATTTATGGATCCTTACAGCCACTGATTACTTTACGAAGTGGATCAAATCAATTCTGACTCAGAATGCAACAAACAAGGTAATCATGGACTTTCTAGAAGGATATATTTTTTCCAGGTTTGGTTGTCCTAAAAAACTAGTCATTGATAATGCACAGGCTTTTAAATCGAATTCCATGATTGAATTTTGCAATAAGTATAGTATCAAATTGGTTCATTCTACTCCCTACTACCCCCAAGGGAACGGGTTAGCAGAATCTTCCAATAAGACTCTAATAAGGATTATCAAAAAATTGCTGGAAGAAAATAAAAAATCATGGGATTCCATGTTAAAGTTTTCCCTATGGGCCAATCATATCAGCAACAAAAAGTCTATTGGGACCTCTCCTTTCCAGATGGTATATGGGACAGAAGCTATTCTTCCAACTCAATTGGGCCTGCTAGTTTTAATTTTTTACAAGAAGAGTTAGAAAAACCCAACGATCTCCAAACGAGAATTTTTCAGATGATTAAAGTTCAGCAGGTCAGAGAACAGGTGAATCAGAAAGTTGTTGCTCACCAGAGAAAAGTCAAGGCTACATTCGATAAGGGAACTAAGAAAGATATTTTCAATGAGGGAGATTGGTGTTAAGGTGGCATGCCAGGAGAGAGGATAAAGCAAAACATGGTAAGTTCGATAACCTATGGTATGGTCCTTTAAGAATAGCGAAGGTAATGGACAATAACACTTTTCTCCTGCATAATTTAGACAACACAGAAAATTTTGGAGGCCTAGTGAATGGGAGGTTCTTGAAGCACTATTTTCTCTAAAGACTCATCAGGTTTTCAGCTAGTACAGTAGTTTTTATTTTCAATAAAGACTCCATACACCCAATGGACTTGTTTTTACAGTTATGCTGCGAATAAAGACTGATGGATGCAGAGAGACCAGTGAATCAAAAATAAAGGAAAAGGCATTGGTCTGCAGTTTTTGGAGTTTATTATCAAACTCCATCCCCAGAAGAGGCTAGTGTTAGTCTCTAATTTTTCTTTTGATCTAGTGAGAAATCCTAATCCTAAACCCATCCTACCTGCACTTCATTATTTGTTTCCATTTGATTTAAATCATTGCTTTCAGCTTCTTATGGTTTGTGTTTTAGCTTTTTGGATAATTTCTTTAAGTTTGAAGTTTTAAAACATGGTTTTTAATGATGTGTCACTTCATATGTCTGTTTGAACTTTACAAATTCAAATTATGCTAAGTCATTAAAAGCGCTACTGGAATAACATTATTCCTATAGTGCAAATATAATCATGCCTTAATATGCGCTTGCCACCTAGATTATGTTATGATTACCCAGATCGAGGACTAGAGTTCGCATATGTCCCACGATGGCTCTCGAATCATTTGATGATTCAAACCTTTACATGATCAGACTGCTCTGTACCCATAAAGGACTCTTTTCAAACCATTCAATTCCCAAAGATTATGATTTGAAATAGTTACTCATCGTAATGATTTTGTTGAATTTTAAGCACAGATGTTTTCTCAGGAGAATGGTTATATATTAATCCATTGCAGGTAGCATTTTAGAATATGATCAGTGCCAGTTGTAGCAGCTTGTTTCGATGACGCCTAAGAGGAGTGGACAAGTGGTCAGATTAGAACCCGAGGGTGTTGAACTCCTCGAAGCTTATCCTCAAATGGCTCAAAGGTTCAGAGATGCTGGTTGGTTCGAATTCCTTACCACTTTCCAAGGTCACGACGAACAGGTCTCTATGTAGTTCACACTGAACTTTAATGGTTATGAAGTGGAGATCGGGAAGCTGTTGATGCTGGTGATAGAACAGACAATTGCTAAAGCTTGCAGACTGGTGGTTGGAGGAGAACGATGGTGGAAGAAGGACCATGTGGTTATAGAGTTTGTTAATCAAATCTTGCTTCTAGATAAGCAAAATCCAAATTGGAGAAAGAGAGTTCCTCAAGCTGGATCAGACCAGAATGGCACACTGCGCTGATCGTTATCCACAGGTATATCACCTGCGAAGGTAGATTCTCACTAATCTATATCTACCACATTAGGTTATTAATGCATCTAAATGGTGATTATCCTTTAAATATGCCTTATTTTCTACTCAAAATCTTGACAAAGATGTCAAAAAGAGTGCAGTCACTCTCCTCCATTGCAAAGAGAAGCCTGTTTCATCAAGTCTTAATTAAGACTTTAGTTGTGTCTACTTTGAGATAAATACAAAAACCCTGGAGCTGGCTCATGCAATCTTTAAACCCTAACCCACGATCCAGCAAATAGAAGAAAGGAAAAAGGAATGTCACACAGAAACAAATATTTCAATTGATGAAACCCCTAACAAAGAAGAAATGTTTGTTGTCAGGGTGACGAGGAATAGCAGAGGTAAAAGACCGAAGTTGGATCCAGAAATCGAAATGTTTTCTGAGGAAGATGTTAAAGGGGAAGAATATTTTGATGAAGATTTTGATATTCAAACTACAACCAAACATGAACTACCATCCACCAGTAAAAAGGGTGCTACATTCAAAAGGACAAAGAATAAAGGTGTGCCTCTGTCTCAAAACCCTAGAAGGAATTCTACTAGGGTTACCAACAAATACAAATTGAAGTCCAAAGCCATGTTCAATCCTTCAATCAAAGAACAAAACTTCATAGATATAGAAGATCACTCTGAAGATGTTGAAGTAGGTACTAGGAAAAAATCAAAAAGACCTCCATTGCATAAGAAACTAGTAAAAAGAGGGAAACTGATTTTTTCATCATCTATAGGACCTGTCACAAGAGCTACAACCAGATTGGCAAAAGCTAAAGAACTTGCTAAAGGTATCAGTGACATCCCTAAAAATAAAAAGGGTTACCTTGTAGATTCAGATCACATATCAGATATGCCAGAAGCCATGGATTCAGCAAGTTTTGATGAAGAACACAACTCAGAATTGGTTTCTAAATACCAAGTTAAATTGAGAGAACCCAAGGTTTCCATAAATCTGAATGAGCCTGCACCTTTTGAAGAGTTCCCCGAATTCATGGTCAAAATCAGAACTGATAGAGAAAGGATCAAGGAACTCCAGAAGACTGTGAGACAGTTGAAAAGAGAAAAGACTCATAAAGAACAATGGAGTGCTCATCAGCAAGAAAGAATTCAAGGTTTCAAGAAGAAGAAAAAAGATCAAAGGGCATTTCTCAAAGAAATCAAAGAAATCAACTTCAGACTCTACTGGCATAATGTCATGCTTACCACAAAGCTCAAACAGAAAACTGCCAAAGCTATTTTTGTTATCATACCCTAAAAGTTTTACAATGATTGTTACAATCATAATTTTGATGTTTTCCAGGAAATATGGCAGTGTCTACTCATTTGGCCTGTGAAATACAAAGACCTCGAAATGTATGACTAGATCAAACTAATCACTGCTTTGTAGAATCGAATTAATGTTGGCAAGATCATATGATATTAAGTTGTTGAGAAATGATCTATTTTTGGAATGTAAATGCTCTTTTTGAGCTAACACTCCTAATATATAGATGTTATCTAGATCTATTCATTAAGAACATTCTAGAAAAGGGATCATGGGTTTTGTGGATAGTTTAAATAGGCAGAGGAAGGACTCTGTTGAGGTCAAAAAATTGGAGATCCAGAAGACTTGTTTTGTGAAACTCCTTGTAAAGGCAGTTATGTTCTATTTGACACTTAATAGCAAAGGCATATGGATGGTTAGACACTCTTTTCTACTCTGTTTTTCTTTCTTCATGCTTGAATTCATTATTCAGACTGCAATGCATTTGTTTCTTGATTGTTAATTAATACAGTAAATAATTTGTTGTGGGAATTAATTTCAAGTTTTGATTTCAAATTGATGTTCTTGTTTCTATATGATATTTTGAGACAAGAAATTATGTGAAGTTGACAAATTGAAGGCTTCGTACTCTTATTTTCTTATTGGTTTAATCCATATATGTGCCTACCTTTTACTCAGTCAATGGGATTTACTATGTTCTGATCTTGATTTTCATGTTATGTTATAACCTTGAGCCAGTTTTCAATGACCTTATTCAAAAAAACAAATTATAAAAACCTCCTAAACACTTTGCAATAAACCGATGATTCCCTAGCTTTCCCTCTCACAGTCAAGTGCAAATTTAGGGACTAACAGTTCCCAGAAGCACATCCCCAATATCCTATGTCTGAACTCCATCCCCTCTTGGTTCTCCTCTTGTTCACACTCCAATGGCAGGAGCTAATCCCCCCAGAAATAGAATGGACGCTATAGTAGCTGCCAGATACGCCCCTCTCATTTTTCTTCAGCCTCATAATTCTCTCCCAGTCTGTGGATACCTTAAGCAGCTACCTAAGTTCACGGGGGAGGGAGATATCACTGCAGAGTAGCACCTTGCAGCTTTCTAGAGTTATGTTGATAATTATGTCATAGTACATGAAGATGTGTGGATGAGGATTTTTGTCCACAGTCTTGATGGAGAAGACAGAAAGTGGTTCAGGGCCCTGACCCCTGGATATATTTACAGGATTGAAGCTTTAGATGATATCTTCTTGAGACAATGGAGGGATAAAAAGGACTTCATGTATTATATCACAGAGTTTGGGTCCCTAAAGAGAAAAGAGGGAGAGTATGTCTCTGACTTCTCCAAAAGATTCAAAAAAATGTATAATAAGATCCCTGATGAGATAAAGCCTACTGAGGCCTCTACCAAAATTACCTATGCTAGTGCTTTTGATCCTGACTTTTTCCTTCTGTTAAGAGAGAGAAGAGATACCTCCTTGGAACATATGCAATATTCAACCCCGGAAGTAGATTCTAACATATTGGCAGTGGACTGACTCAGGAATAAGGTTAATAGAGAGAGAGGAAGAGGAAGATATGAATCCTGAACATCTAGTTCTTCTACACCCCCACCCCCTCCCCCCTCCCTCAAATGGATGAATTAACCAAGTTACTAAAATCACTTTCAGCTAGAATGGAAAGGTTGAATTTAGAGGGGAAGAAGACATACATAAATCCTCAAAATGTTGATAACAAAGGCAACTTCAGGAGGCCGAATAACAATGCTCCTCAGATTATGCAAAGAGAACCTCAGAACAGAGATAAGGACGATCAGAAAATCCATACCCCTCTTCAAAATAACCTTGTTATAGATGAGTGTGGAGAGGAAGAAGACCTCGATACAGAAATTCACTGTCTTGAAGATACATCCTCTTCTCCTCACTTAACTCAATCGGCATACAAGGAGTCTCTCATGGATAGAAAATTAAATGAGTTGAGCAAGGGGGATAAGGCCAGTGACGGCCCAAATAGATACCCAAAAATAAAGGAGGAAATCATGATGTTCCTGAGCAGACTACTAGAGAAGAAAATTATGCCAATGATGTAGCAAGCAACAACAAGGAGAAGAAAATGCAGAACCTCCCACCATTAGTCAAGGGTCCCATCCCAGAGGTAAGAGAAATTCTCAAGCCCCCCTCCTATTTCAACTTTGAGCATGAAATTCAGAAGATTAGGATTATTGTCCCCCTTTCAGAGATGGTCAAGCATGAGGACTTTAGGAGATCCCTATCTAAGTTGTTGTTGCTTGGACCCTCGAATCATCCCACGGACTCAATCAATTTGCAAGACAAAAAACCAGCAGTCATCTTAGGTCCCATGGTAGAAGATAGAGATGATTTGTCCCCTCTCTTCTACACATCACTAAACATACATGATAAGGTGTTGCATAATTGTCTAATGGATTCAGAAGCCTCTCATAATCTCATTCCCAAAACTATCATGGAAGAACTAGGACTAGAAGTCACCAAAGCATACCATGATTTGTATTCTTTTGATTCAAGGAGGGTTCAATGTCTTGGGGTCATCAAAGATCTGGTTGTGACCTTGTTTCAACTACCCATGAAAAGTGTGGTCATGGATATTGTAGTGGCTAATGTTCCCCCAAAGTTTGGCATGTTATTGTCAAGATCTTGGATAAAAAAGCTTGGGGGAACATTGCAGATAGACCTCACATATGCTACTATTCCCATGATTGGGGGGGAGCATAGAAGAATGTACAAAGAAGCTCAGTTGGCCTACATTATCAGTGGTGAGGAAGACCCCACCAATCATCCTATATTTTCCCTTGATACTGATTTGGGATACAGCTTATTGCAGCTCACTGATGTCCTTGAACCTCCTCTTGAAATCAGAAAGTAGTCCCTTAATCTCTGTGAATATTCTCCTCGGATTGCCTCTGTTTGGAAAATGTTCTTTGATGGAGCCTCTTCTAGAGAAGGTGTTGGTGCTAGAGTGGTCCTTGTTTCACCTATTCAGGAAATTATATCTCTATCCTATGAGTTAGAATTTGAAGCTACCAATAATGTGGCAGAATATGAAGCTATTGTCTTGGGTTTGAGGGCTACAAAATATATGGGGAGTGAAGAGATAGCAGTGTTTGGAGATGTTGAGTTGATTTTCCAGCAGATCAAAAATATTTATCAGTCCAATTACCCTTGGCTCAGAAGTTACAAAAATGAAGTATGGGACCTCATTGACAATTTTTTCTTGGCTTTCAACATTTCATTTATTCCAAGAGAAGAGAATGTCATGGATGACTCTTTGGTTGTTTCAACAAGCAATTTCAGAGTTCCTCTGCCACCCAAGCTCAGGTATGATTTAGAAGTAAAATGCAGGCCCTCTATACCTGACAATGTCAAGCATTGGAAGGTCTTTGAGGATGATCTTAAAATCAAAATATTCCTAGAAGTTGTGGATGAGTTTTTTGCATTACACATCGATCAAGATCCTGGTTCTGAGATTGATCCTCATGCTAATGTTTTTCTGAACAAGATTGTTGATCATCATATTGTTCAGTTGCCCAACAATCACATCCCAAAGGGATTGGTCCATCCGGAAAGGTTATTTGACAGAAATGATGTGGCAATAAAGGGTAAAATCTTGAATGATATTGTTGATGTAGCTGAGTGCAATATTGGCACAGAGGAGGATCCAAAGTTTGTCAAGTTGTCTAACAGTTTGTCAAAGGATCAAAGGGCTGAGTATACTGAGATATTAAAATAATTTTTTGATGTGTTTGCCTGGACCTATGAAGACCTCAGAACATATGACACTAGTGTCATTGAACACAAGATCCCACTGAAGGAGGAAGTCAAACCATTTAGGCAAAAGTTAAGACAAATAAATCCTATGTTGCTTCCTATTATGGAAAGGGAGGTGAAGAAGATTTTGGATGCTCAGATTATTGTGCCTTTGAGATATTCTGATTGGGTGGCCAAATTGGTCCCAGTGAGAAAGAAGAGTGGAAAAATAAGACTCTATGTCGATTTCAGGAAACTGAACAAGAGCTCAAAGAAGGACAATTACCCCCTGCCAAAGATGGAACACATGTTACTGAGGGTAATGAGTGCATCCAGGATTTCCATGATTGATGGATTTTCTAGTTATAATCAGATCTCTGTTCTCTCTGAATATAGAGAAAAGACATTCTTCACTACTCCTTGGGGTATGTTCATGTATGCCAAAATGCCTTTTTAACTGATGAACGCAGAGGCAACCTTTTAGTGGGCCATGGACATAACTTTCATAAGGGAAGGGGACAAATTTGTAGTCATCTACCTAGATGAAATTATTGTTTTCTCTATATCTGATAAAGAACATTGTTGTCATGTAAGAAGGGTCTTTCTGAAATGCAGAAGGTTTGGTCTCTCCTTAAATCCCAAGAAGTCATTGTTTTCCATGAAAGAGGGGAAATTGTTGGGACACATAGTATCAGTTGAGGGAGTCAGAATTGATTTGAGTAGGGTGGAAGCTATTCAAATATTATCACTTCCCAGATCCAAGAAGGAAGTCCAGTCTTTCCTGGGAAAAATCAATTTTCTGAGAAGGTTTGCTTCAAACTTTGTTGAATTGGTGAAGCATATCACAGCCATGCTCAGGAAGGGGAATTAAGTAAAATGGACTGTTGAGTCAAGAAATTCTTTTGACCAAATCAAGAAGGAATTGACTAAGGCACCAGTGCTCGTCAGTCCTGACTACTCCAAGGATTTATTAATCTTTTCCTTTGCCTCATTTGACACAGTGGCAACTGTTTTGTTGCAAAAGAACGTTCAAGGGCTGGAGCAGCCAATTTCTTTTTTCAGCAGAGCATTAAGAGACACAGAGGTCAGATATGACATCATGGAGAAACAAGACTATGCCTTGGTGAAACATCTCAAGTATTTCAGAGTCTATGTCTTGCATTCAAAGATCATTGCTTATGTTCCTTCAACTTCTGTGAAGGAAATTCTCATTCAGCCTGACATAGACAGGAGAAGGAGTAAGTGGATTGCCAAAATCCTTGAATTTGAGCTGGAAATAAAACCCACTAAATTTTTAAATGCCAAGGTTTAGCCAAGTTGTTAGCTAAATCTAATTATAAATATCTGGGGGTTAACTTCACCAACACCTATTCAGAAAGTCAGCAAGTTGAGTTGTCTGATAAAAATCCACATAATAGCCCTCCATTTGCAGAATGTACCTGGTACAAAGACATTATATTTTTTCTACAGGAGTTAAGGCCTCTAGATGGAATGGGGAAGAGCAAGGAAAGAGCTTTGAAGCTCAAAGAAATCAGGTATTGCCTTATTGACCAAGTCTTGTACTAGAGAGATCCTCTAGGAGTGCTTTTGAGATGTCTAGACCCAAAGGAAGCCCAAAGGATTATGTTTGACTTTCATGACAACCTGTGTGGGGGACATCACTTCTGGAGAACCACAGCCTATAAAATCTTCAGGGATGGGTACTCCTGGCCTAGAATGTTCACTAATGCCTACACAAAGATCAGGGCATATATCGAATGTCAGAAATTCCCTGGGAAACAGCATCTCAAGTCTCTCCCATTGAAACCTATGGTAGCTTCAGGACCCTTCCAGTAATGGGGGCTAGACTTTATCGTGGAAATTCATCCTTCTTCAAGTGGTCAACACAAGTGGATCTTAACCGCAACAGACTATTTCACCAAGTGGATAGAAGCTATTCCCGCAAGGAGTGCTTCTCACAAAGTGACCATTGGTTTTCTTGAAGATATTATGGAAAGGTTTGGTTGTTCAAACAGAATCATCACTGATAACGATGCATCCTTCAATTCTAAACCATTGATCAAATTCTATGAGAATTTTGGGATTTCATTGATCCACTCTACCCCCTACTACCCTCAAGGCAATGGATTAGCAGAATCCTCTAATAAAAGCCTGATAAAGATCATCAAAAGGTTGCTAGAGGAAAACAAGAAAGCATGGGATTCAAAGATCAAATTTTCTTTGTGGGTTGATCGAGTGACAACAAAAAGGCCCCTGGATATCTCTCCTTTCCAACTTGTATATGGGACTGAAGCAGTTTTTCCTTCCCAGCTCGCCCTGCCTGTGGAAAAATTCTTTAAGGAATACCAAGGAGAACCTGATAATATGATCAAGAGAATTCATCAAGTGGTAGAAGTCCAGCAGACTAGAGAGTAGGCGATGGGCAAAGCGCATGACCATCAGCAGAAGATCAAACACGATTTTGACAAGAAGAGTAGAAGAGAAGATTTCCAGTTGGGAGATCTAGTACTTAAGTGTGATGCGCCCAGACAAGATAGAGGCAAACATGGAAAATTCGAAGCCCTTTGGATTGATCCCTTCAATATTTCTGAAGCATTTCCAAACAACACTTACAGGTTGCAGAATTTGGAGGGTGATAAAGTTTTTTGTGGCCCTGTAAATGGAAATTTTCTGAAGAAGTTCTTTATTTGAGCCATAAGTGGCTCCCGTGTCTTTTCAAATATTGTTTCCTTTTTCATTTCCAATTTTATGAATGACTCCACAACCCAACAGAAGGCAACTGGAGCTGCAAAAGATATCTTAGAGCCTCGCAGGCAGGACTCTATCCCCCATGGAGCCTAATAATGTTATCACATGTTTCTGTAGGAGGAAGGTTTTCCCCTTGGTTTTGGCCTCTAGGTGACAAAAGTTGAAGGAAGGGGATAAAAACCCACTAAATTTCTCTTATCCTAAGATCGTCGGGGTCGATGTGACCGTTTGGCACGCTACGCTAAAAGGTGTGTAGATCTGGGCGGCTGAGATCTGAGCACTCCAGATCAACGATCATCGATCATATCGAGGCCCCAACATGCGCAGTCGATAAAATTTGTAGGGCGGGCCGAGGACGAAACCAAAGTTTTGTGAAGCTACTATGTGTTAATCAGAGACACATATCGAGCCCAAAAGGGGGGAAGAATCAAACCACTTTTCGTGGCCCTGATATGCGCATGTGCATATAACTCCCTACCCAGGGTCGACACTTGGCCACTCCCCTATCACTTCTGCTCCCTCACACCTGCCCTCCATTCACCGTTCTGTCGACACCTATCTTCAGTCTCCTCTTCCCATCCACAACTATCGAGTTGGCCATCCCCGTCCAAATTTCCATGTTGAGCATGCCAATTGTTTCGTCAACGGCCACGTCTATTGTCAGACCTCCCCACAAGCATCCAGCTCAGATCCAGATGACAAAATGATAAGGCCGCAACGTCCTACAGGTGCATAGTTGACTCCAGCCTTCTAAATCCCAATGAAGCAATTATTAAGGTTGGTTGGTGGTGGTTGAACATCGTTTCTTCCATAAATGGAAATCCCAGGGAAGGACTGTCAATTAGTCGTCTCATCTGCAGGTTCGTTCTGAAGCACGATTGCATCTTATTAAGGTTCACATCTGACCAAAGACTGCATGCACAGTCTATCAGAGAGCATGCAGACGTAATGCCTTCAATGTAGCCACCCAAGCATGCTTCTGGGTTTTTTTTGGTTCTGAGTATATAAGATTCTTCCTCATATTTTGTCAGGGTCGATGGTTGAGCTAAGCTCCCTATTTGTAAATTTTTAATGAAGCCTCTAGTTCTGTAGTTATTTACTTGTATTTGAGACTTCTTGTTTAATGTAACTCAGTTTCCTTTCATCTCTCTGTAACAGCTATGTTAAGACACTCGGGCATGGATGACACAATCAAGGGTAGTTATGTTCTTATGATGTCGGTTTGATCACAATGGCATCACGACCAGTTTTAATCCATTTCTTGTGATTTTTTTTCCCCTAACGTTGAATGACTCGGGCATTGATGATCCAATCAGGTTGTTATTATTGAAATGTGATGTATGTTTGATTTCAATTCAATAATAAATTCATTCAGTTCCTTGAAGCCCTTAACCAAGAGGATCTTGTCTTCAGAGTTTTTCCTCTTTAAGTTGTTGGAAGACCGGATGTCCATAGCAGACTTCTTCATTCTTCTCAAAGTTCTTCCCCCTACTCACCCTTACTACAACTTACTAACTAAAGTTAGATTGAGACCTCACTTGCCTATGCATTCCAGCCCAGTTTTCTGAGTTAAAGTGATATAATCTTGAGGCTGCATCCATTTGACCATCCTTTAAATTATTCACTGTGACATACATACTAATGGGTATTGGGATTACCTCTGCAGGAATCCAAAGGTGACTTCCAGTGCTAACAGAATCAATCTTCTCTCTCACAAAGTGATGTTGTAGCTCAATGTGTTTTGATATTGCATGATATATTGGATTGTGTGTCAATTTGATAGCACTTTGATTGTCACAATTGATGCATGTTGGACCATTTTTCTCATCTTTGACATCTGCAAGAATTCTCTGCAACCAAACAGCTTCACAGGTAGCACTGGTCAAGGCTTTATACTCAAATTATGTTGACGACAAAGAAACAATAGGCTCCTTCTTACTACTCCATGATACAACTCCCGATCCTATATGAAATACATAGCCTGAGGTGGATCTTCTATCATCAGGATTTCCTGCCCAATCTGAATCAGAAAAACCTGTCAGTTCAACATCAGATTCATTAGTATACATAATACCAAAATTTATTGTTCCTTTCAAGTGTCGGAGGACTTTCTTTGCAACTTTCCAATGGATCTCAGAAGTCTTAGCCATGAACTGACTAAGGACACTAACTAAGTATGAAATGTCTGGTCTCATAGTGGTGAGGTAGTTCAAACTTCCCACCAATTGATGATACAAAGTACCATTTGCCCCTTTAGTTCCATCATCACTGTATAACTTTTTATCTTGTTCTAAGAGAGTTGACATAGCTTTACATTCACTCATATTAAAATTTCTAATAATTTATTTTGTGTATTTACTATGAGTGATTAATGTCTTACCAGACTCTCTCCAAACCTCAAGTCCTAAACAATAATGCAATTCACCAAGGTATTTCATCTCAAATTCTTGAGACAACTGACCTTTAATCTCTTCAATTATCTTGCATGCACTCCCTTTAATAATGAGATCATCCACATATAAATATATTAAAGCAACATTTCCTTCTTCATCTTTCTTAACATACATGTTAGTATCATTTTTTCTTTTCACAAAATCGTTATGATAAAAGAAGGCATATATCTTTACATGCCATGATCTCGGTGTCTGTTTCAAACCATATAAGGCTTTCCTTAATCTGCAAACTAGATGTTCATGTCCCTGCTTGACAAACCCTTCATGCTAAACCAAATAAACCTCTTCCTTTCAATCACCATTTAGAAAAGAAGATTTGACATCTAACTAATGTATTTTCCAATTATGTTTTGTAGCTAAGGCAATCAGTACCCTAATTGTATTCAATTTAGCTATTGGTGCAAAAGTATCATCGTAATGAATTCCCTCCTTTTGTGAATATCCTTTTGCAACTAATCTTGCCTTATATTTAGCAATGCTACCATGTGCTTTAAATTTAGATTTATACAACCATTTGCTTCCAATAGGGACTTTGTTTTCAGGGAGTTTAACTAATTCCCATGTGTGACTTTTCATAAGGGAGTCATATTCATTATTCATATCATTTCTCCACTCTTCATGTTCTTTTGCTTGTTCATAGTTCACAGGTTCTACAACATTCATTACATGGGACATCAATGCATAATCTTTATACTTTATAGGTGGATGAGTTTGTCGTGATGACCTCCTTGGTCCTTCACTGCTTTCATATCGTCTTTTTCTCTGCGGTGACTCTTCTCCACTTGATGTATCATGATTGCCTGAAGTGTCCATACTGCTTTCATTCCATTCTCAAACTTGTACATGTTCATGTTTAACCATTACATATATTTTGACATGCTCATCATTATCATTATGCCAAGCATCTACATCATTTATTGTATCAACTCTGCCTACATTCTCATGAAACACTACATCTCTGCTTGCAAACAATTTATGTGAACTGGGATCAAACAATTTGTATGCATTTTTATCAGTTCAATACCCAATAAAAACACACTTGATTGATTTTGCATCAATTTTATTTTCTCATCCTTTGGGATATGTGCAAAGGAAATGGATCCAAATACTCTTAAATGATTGACATCAGTTTTATAACCATGGAGAACCTCAAAAGGAATTTGGAAATCTAATTTTTTAGTTGTACTTCAATTCTTTAAATAAACAACAGTATTAATAGCTTCTACCCAAAAACCATTAGAAATGTTTTTACCTTGAAGCATACTGCGAGCACATTCCACCATTGTTTTGTTCCTTCTTTCAGCGACACCATTTTGCTGAGGCGTATGAGGTACTGTAAATTGTTGTTGGATCCCATTAAATTTACAATATCTTTTAAATGCACTTGATGTATATTCACCATCCTGATTAGATATGAGAAATTTTATATATTTGCATGTCTGTTTTTCAGCCATAGTTCTAAATTCTTTAAAATACTCAAATACATCACCTTTTCTCCTTATGAAATAGGCCCAAGTATATCTAGATGTGTCATCAACAAAAATAAGAAAGTACGAAGAACCACCAAGTGACCTAGTTTGCATAGGTACACATACATCAGTATAAATTAATTCAAGTATATCAGTTTGTCTTTTCTATGTATGTATGGGAAACTCTTCTCTTTGTTGCTTACCAAGTGCACATGATTCACATGGAAAATGATCATTCTTCATAATAGGAAGACCTTCTACCATTGTTTTTATTTTCAATAACATCAAATCATTTTAATTTAGGTACCCATACCTGTGGTGCCATAACTCTTCTGTTGACATTGTTCTGGATGTCAATGCAACATGGCGGTTCATTGTCACATCCAACTTATACAATCCACCAACCCTGGTACCTGTGGAAACAATCCTATAGTGATCCTGGATATCTTTTACAACACACCTCAACTTACCAAATTCCATTGTTAGATTATTATCATTGATAGTTGATACAGATATTAAATTCTTTTTAATACCAGGAACATACATCACATCATGAATCTGTCTCAATTTTCCATTAGGTGAGTTCACACTTATTACTTCATAGCCCTGGACTTTATGTGATATGTTATCTCCTAAGTAAATGTGTGTGCCATCAATTTTCTCATAATATTCATCATACCATTCTTTATTACAGGTCATATGAGCTGATGCACAAGAATTATGAACCATGTATTCTCATCATCAATTTCGATAGACAATGCAACTTCAAAAATAAATAACTTAAGATTTTTAAATCCATCATTGACTTAAGTGTCTATATGCACAAAATTTCCATTATGCCTTTTGTATCTCTGATTTGACTCATGATTCTTTCTTCTATAACAATCTTTAGCAAGATGTCCAGGTTTGTCACAATATTCACATTCAAAATTTCTCTTAACATAAGAATCAAGATATGTCATACCTTTCTGCTTTGCTTGAAACCAACCTCTTTTATTGTCCCACGATTTCCCTCGGTATGATCTTTTACCTCTTGCAATCAATGTCAAATCTGAGCCACTGGAGTCCAGATCATAATTCTTCATTATCTCTTCCTTTTGAAGAATAATTCCATCCAATTCATCAAAAGTAGGGGGCATTTTTCTAGCAAAGAGTAATGAATTAAAAACTTTATAATCTTGCACTAAACCTTTCAAAGCGATAGTTAATAAATCACTACTGAAAATATTTTCACCAATGTCACCCAACTTATCACTTAAATCTTTAATTCAGGATACAAAATTACTTATGCTTTCATTAGCTTCCATTTTGATAGATAAGAGCTTAGTTTTTAAGAATTAAATTTGGTTTTCATTAGAGGTTTCATACAAACCTTTGAAAATGTCCCACGTCTTTTTGGAAGTTTTACAATCTAAGATGTGCAAAATTATGCTATCATTTACAGACATCCGCAACAACACCTTCACTTTCATTTCTGGTTTATCCCAATATGGAATGGAGGTGGAAGTTGTGGGCTTGGGTTCATCTCCTTTCACAATCGTCCACACACTATATGCCTCTAAAATGGTCGTCATCTTAAACTTACAATTTACATAATTTTCGCCATAAGTTTGGTGGATTCATTTAAATAGGAATCAGCAAGGGGGTTTGCCATCTTCCACCACAGACAACTCAACAAGCTTAACAATTGTTTTCCAATTTAAAAAAAAAACTGTGTTGTTGGATTTCTTTTACCTCCCAAACAGGATTCTTCTCTGCTGCGGGTCGCCCTTTTCTGCTGCACGCTCCTTCACTTCGACAGGCAACACCTTCACACTTCCATGACTTCACTTTAATCTGGCAGCTGCTTGAAATATCCTTCAACCAGATTTGCAAAGTGGCAAAAATTGCCTTCACCGAACAACACAGAAATCACCTTCACGGATTTGTAAAGTGGTAGCGCTCTATACACTGAAAAAGATGGTGCATACAAAAGTTATGGATGCCGCAATGAATTATGGCAGCGGAAATGTTGCTGGAAACGGTGGCTCTATGGCAATGGCGACTCTGTTTGTTAGGATTGGAATTATGGCAGCTGCTTTGTTTATCATACGACTCTCTATACGGTGGAGGATCTATGCCCACAATTTACGCATGGCTTCAATGCTTAATATGACACGTTTTATTTGATGGTAGCAACGCTACACTGGAAACGAACGATGGCAGCAGCAGCGACTTCACTATGGCAGGAGACCCTATGTTTTTGGCAGCGATTTGTTCAACAGGAAGTGGCAGCAACTCTCTACATGACGACTGTGTTTATGGCAGTGGCGGCACGTCAAAGGAATCGACATCTATGTGCAACAACTCCACGGTGGAAGCGGCGACACTATGCAATAAACGATGGCAGCATATTCACACGGCTCCACACTCCATGGCTCCTCAAGGCGTTTTTAACCCACACGAGCTCACCTCTGCTCTGATACCAAAATAAAACTTAGAACAAGAGGAACACGCACAATTGAGACAGTGCTCACAAAACTTAATTCATTGAGAGAATTCCATTACATTTATAGCTCAATAGAGGATTATATTAAAACAACATTCTAAATTTACAATAAATTCTAGAAGTTTCTACATTATTCTAACATCTATTGCATGATAACCCAGAGGACACTTTGCCATTCCTTTGAAGGAAATACGTCCTAAAGAAAAATTGTGGTCTACTAACAATTTATATATGTCAAACAAATTTTGAATTACAACCACATAAACATATAATTTTACAATTCTAGATATGAACCTTTCCTTGTTATGAATTGCCTCAACAAATATACAATTTGAGCTTCTACAGTGATTTTTTGAGTTGTTAACAAATACTACAATGTTCTCTTTGTTGAAATTACTAAGACAACTGAGAGGGAGGGTGAATCAGTTGTTACTGTGCTTAAACAATATTAATTCAATTAAACCATTTCTAATCTTTCTCCAAATGACCATCAATATTATACTACATATTGACAACATAAATAATGAGCATCACTCACACATAAGATATACACAGAGACAGATTTTCACGAGGAAACCCATAAAGGGAGAAAACATCTTCTTCATCGAAATGATAGGCAGTATTTTAAATTATGTACATCATCAATAATTGAGCACCAATTCAATGTGAGGCTACTACCTCTGTTTTACAAGTTCCAACTTGTTTAAGAGCACCAACTCTCTGGTTTCTCTAGCACCCACTAGAAGGAAGCAACAACTCCCTAAGTGTTCCAGCACCAACTGGATGGAAGCACCAACTTCCAGTCACACAGGCACCAACCTGTATAACAGAGAACAACTGTTCTCCCTTGCACCACCCTGCCACTCTGGTTTTTCTAGCTGCAACCAGATGGAAGCTACAACTCCCTATATTCAAGAACCCACTTGAACCTCTGAGGACAATAGTCCTCCCTACCACCTCCCTACCACCCTTATTACAAATAAATGATTGAATAACCAACAACACAGACAAATCAATTCCTACCACTTCTTCATTGTTCTGCAATTCTTCTTTGCTACACTATTCTTCTGCTCTGTTCATACTTGGCTTGACTTGTTGTCTCTTTCTATCTGTTCTTTCTCATGCTCTTTGATATCTGCACATTCTTCTCTCTTCACCTTTTCTCCTTTGTTCAGCTTATGTTTCTTATCTCTGAGCTTTCTTCACACTGCGCATATTGTAATTTCACTTTTCTACAGTTCAACTCATTTTTCAGTTAGAGCATCCAACTCCACATGATCACACCGTTTTTTTTTTATCCACTTCCCTCTTTAGTTACACCTCATATCTCCTTGGGCAAAAATGCCTCAGCAACTGAATCGCCAACCGTCCAAGAACCATGATTCCTTTCTGCTAACTGGATCGTAACTGAACAGTTAATCATGAAGAGAAACAATAACCCTTCGATCACATTCCTGATTAACCTGCACCATTGGATTATAAATGATGGGTCTCGTGCTTACTCCATATGCCCACTGGTTGTGACCACGGACCTAAATAAAATGCCTTTCGCACTTCGCATTTCGGTATTTTGCGATTTCCCATGTCACGAATTCCTGTTGCGAGGCATCTCGACTCTCCAAGTCGCGATCTCCGAAACTCCATGTCACAATTTCGCATTTTGGCATTTCGTGATTTCGCATGTCGTGAATTCCTGTTGCGAGGCATTTTGACTCTCCAAATTGCGATCTCCAAAACTCCATGTCACAATTTCGCATTTTGGCATTTCGTGATTTCGACAATTCTTGTGATGAGATATCTTGACGCTCCATCAGGCCTAAATAAAATGCCTTTCGCATTTCGCATTTCGGTATTTTGCGATTTCGCATGTCGTGAATTCCTGTTGCGAGACATCTCGACTCTCCAAGTCACGATCTCAGAAACTCCATGTCGCAATTTCGCATTTCGCGATTTCGCATGTCACAAATTCCTGTTGCGAGGCATCTCGACTCTCCAAGTCGCGATCTCTGAAACTCCATGTCGCAATTTCGCATTTTGTCATTTCGTAATTTCGACAATTCTTGTGATGAGATATCTTGACGCTCCATCAGGCCTAAATAAAATGCCTTTCGCATTTCGCATTTTGTCATTTCACATGTCGCAAATTCCTATTGTGAGGCATCTCGACTCTCCAAGTCGCGATCTCCGAAACTCCATGTCGCAATTTCGCATTTCAGCATTTCACGATTTCAACAATTCTTGTGATGAGATATCTTGACGCTCCATGTCGCGATCCCCGAAACTCCGAAACTCCATGTCGTGATCCCCGAAACTCCATGTCACGATCCTCGAAACTCCATGTTGCAATTTCGCATTTCGGCATTTCGCGATATCGCATATCGTGAGTTCGAGAGGTCAAGGAACCTCGTTCCTTTGACTTTCCAGTCAGCAAAATGACGATATTTTTCCACGTGTCCTATGGACCCAACAATCCAGATCTTATCATGATTTCGAAACTTCACGGGCCTTCGTCGTGTTTGATCAATGGTCCAGATCAATCCTCGATCCGACGGCTAGGATTATTTCACGATTTCGCATGTCGCGAGTTAAAGAGGTTAGAGCACTCCTTCCTTTGACCTCTTAGTCAGTGAAATGTTGATTTGTAACCACATGTCCTTCTCGAAGATGGACGGTCCTCTTGCTTTCGATATTTTGTAAGCCCGATTCACCTTGCGCTTTAAAGAACGTGCAGGTTCTCCTGGATCCAACACCGGTCGGACCTCGGGCTCAAATCTGACGCATGAGATCTGTTCTCTTCTACTGCCCACTCCTCCTATCTGAATTCAAATCTGACGATCATCGGAAAATCTAAATGGAATCCAATGATCACTATTGCTCTTCATTGTTGAACTTGCCATTGCCATGCTATTATCATTGTGCGGTTGATCGTGATCTTTGTCATCAATGACAAACACGCATACTCTGCCTCTATCTAGAAACATGCCAACACCCTTGTATGTATGTAAAGACGTATACTTATACATAATCCTTTGATTTTTCGAATGAATTCACGCACATATTGTAATTTAGACATAGAATATGTTCACACACATATTGTAATTTAGACATAGAACGTGTATATGATTCCAATATTCCATAATAATTTCCTCTATAATGAGATCCATAAAATGCATTAATGTAATGAGATCCATAAAATGCATTAAAGTAACCTCTCCTTGGTGAGGAATATGCACATGTGACATATATAGGCCTAAGTTTTCTCCTTTGATTTTTGAATGGGAAATCATAAAACTAGAATGACAAAATGAGAAAAACTCTGTTATAGTTGGAAACACCCTATATGCATGACAAGCACCATATGTTGATATATTGTATGACTCTTTATATTTCAGAACCTTTTTGATCGGGATATCTACATCGACAAAAACACCTTCCAAAAGTATGGGTTGATTGGTAAGAGGAATGGATAACTTTTGTATTCTGAGAGAATTTTCCCTCCTTATGACCCAACCACCATTTTCACTCTTAAAATATGAGGAATCTGATAAATATAAGGAATCTTTGGTATCTAAGAAAATTGTGGATGGTTGAATACAATGCATATTTTCTTAAATAATACTTTGAGGAAGGGATGAATTCAGTTGTTCTCTATAGGACCTATAAGGTTTCCTACAACAATAGGGGGGGATTCTAGTAGTCATAGGGAGTCCATCATGTTGGTAATGTTCCATTATAATATGCCAAATACAATTCTTTAGTCATTTTCAATTGGAACAATAACAAACCATTGATGCTTCATAGTAAATCTACAAAATATCATCTCCATTTCCTCTGAACTTGTTGCTTTACAAGAAGTTGACATACCACAATTTGCTAAAAAATGTTGATATTGGGGTGCATGAATTCTTAATTAGGGTTTTTTCCACATACATATTATAGTTCAAACCCTTTTATGTTTGATTCCAATCCAATAATGAGCTATATTAATATAAAAAGTTGGACAATTGTCGCTAGTATCCTACAAATCATATACATATACTTTTTTCCAAGGAAAGAAAAGTGTATTTTTATTAATATAACAAAAATACATTGCCAAGTGCCCATGGAATTCATAAGTGTTATTAATCCCTTTACATGACATTCTTATGTTTGAACCATGATCACAAAAAGAAATGGAAATTTTTCTTGTTCAATTGCATCATTAGCCTCTTCAAAAACAACATTAAAAATAGTACATTAATCATTCATCCAAAGATCTGTAAAATTCCATTAGTATACAAAAAATAAGGTGGAAACGATAATGGTTTAAGTTAGATTCATGGTTCATGATTATATTATACAATATCTACACTTTGGACTACTCAAATAATCTAGGTTCTTTCCAAACCAACTCAGCTTTTTAGAGACTATCTATAGTAATGTTACTATCCCTGTAAATATGAGATAGATAGGTATATGAGAAAGATGTCAGTAGATTTAGAAATACATCATACAAGGGACATAATGTAAAATTCTTAAGATCAATTTCATTTCACATCCATTAGATAACCAACTTTGAATCTCCAAAAATTTGCAATTGGGTTATACCAAATTTGTGCTAGTTTCATGACCATATTTAAAGTCATCAATTCACATAATTTTTTAGTTTCTTGACCAATTATAGCATGAAGAGAAATAATGCGATATGAATATAGGCATATAATTTCACATAAACCTCCTTTGGAAGGGTTCCCCTGTGATGCACCATCAAAACAATCCCATGGAATATCCTTATTTATTGCCACTTCATGTTGCATATGAGAGATATATTTTTCCTACACCTATGGGTATGAATTTAAAATATTCAAGGACTAGACAACACATTTAAGGGGAAGTATCTCTTTTTCTTCAAACAACTTTTTATTTCTAGCAAGCCATACTCCCTAGACTGTGTTAAGTGGTAGTTATCTAATCTTGGAAGTCTCCTTTTTGTTACACCAAGTTTTGAAGGCTTGTTCAAGACTTCCTCCTTCCTAGATATTCCTAATTCCTATTAATCTTTCAACCTCTTTCCATAACTCCTTGGAATATGGACATTCCAATATGAGATGAACTATATTTTCTTCTACTTGATGACATTAAAAACACTATCCCATCCTGATATGTAAAATGCCATGGATATTCCACTGGAATAGTTCATCACAACAAATCTGATAAATAAAACTGAAATATGAACTATGAAGGTTAAAGTCCTTTAGATTACATAATATTTGGTTATTGATCTTTTGCTTATGCGTGAAATAGGTAAAATGCAGAAAATAGAGAACAGTAAAATACAATCATGCACCATCCACAAAATAACACAAATATTCTTTCTGGGAAACCCTTACGGAAGAAAACCTACTTAAAATTTGAGGTTGCTCTGCTCTCTTTTCTATGGTATGGAAATAATGCAAGTACAAAGGAGAAGGAACTCTCTATAGAGTTACTTGAGACATATGTCTTGATAGGATACTACAGAAAATTAACCTCCTATGTTATGCTCTCTCATTTCCCCACTCCCAGTTGTTCTTCTCTGCTATGGAACAAAATAAAATAACATAGAATGGAACCCCTTCTCCTCCTAGTGGTCTGGTATTTAGCATAGCTCGATAGTCATATAGGGTTAGGGAATTGAATTCCTCGACCCTTAATTAGTGATTTGGTTTAGACCTTCTAGAATGTTCTTAGAAAAAATCCACTATGTGGCTAGACCCACATATTTAAGTAATGGAGGAGGACGTGACATCCACTTACACCATGGTGATCAGGTCAACTTGTGGGAGACATAACTTTTGCATACGTACTTTGATAAATTCGTACACTGTTGGAAAGGTCTTAGTGTGTAGAATATAGACGGACGCTCCATAGTAAGGTTTGGACCATAGAAAATTGTCATTTGATGCCTCAAAATGGCTCTAGAATATTTTAGACGGTTTTTTGAGCCCAAATTTCTAAATTTGGACCAGTTTCTAAAATGGTTGTTCAAGTTGATTCCTTCAATTTTTTCACCCATAAAGCATCAAGATAGATGACAAATAATATAATGATCCAATATGGATCACATCTCTATAAAATTTGTATTCTAAAGAACATCTCATGCGGGATCCTTGTTGTGTGAGCTCAGCCACATAGTGATCTTGTTTTTATATGGGCATTTTAATTTCCATATAATTTTCCACTGCTAGATCTATTGTTCTTATCTTCCTTATTCAACTAATTCTTTATATCCTATTCTAGGAAGATATTATCTATCTGGATTCAATGAATAGATCAATTGATCATCGTTTTCCTTAATTCTAACATCGTTTCCTATTAGTATTTATATGTATAGTTTACATTCTTTAGTGTAGTTTTCCCCTAGACTAATTTGTTCCCTTGATAACCATTGTTGGTGCCAAGTAGTGGACCTTCCCCAGTGTGCAACCTGTCTAAGATTAAAGTAACCTTCATTCCTATTGTTTAACTCATAAATCATATGAAGGGAAAGTATGTGAATACATTTTCTCCCTACCTAGTGGTCGAGACAAATTTTCACTTTGTCACCCTTATTTATTTACAAAATGAACTAGTTTCCAACCATATGGAAAGCATAGATAACAAACTTCCAAATTATTGTGGAATTATTTTGTTGTTTGATGGGATAGGGGTTGTATACTTATATCTTACTACTTGAACCCACAATCCCATTCCTTGAATTAGCCTCCAAACATTTTTTGCAACAAGAGACTTTCAAAAGAGAAAGGGATTTCTAAGGCCCCATCCTCTAATGGATTTTGGCAGTGCCATATTTTTCTAAGAATCTAGCACTAGTCCTTTCTTGTTTTTATATCCAAACCAAATAATTTTGTAGAAACATTTCCTAATGGTTTCCAAAACACGTTTTGGGACCCAGGCAAGGGATATCCAACTTCCAGAACTACTTTTATCAAAACCAAACAACCTCCATGTTGGCCCTTGGTTATGGAAGGAAGCGAAGAACGAGGAAGAAAAGGTAAAAAGTGAGCTTCGCGGGAGACATAGTGACTGTCATTGGGTCGAAGTGAGCAAAAGAACAGAAACGATGGAGCGAAGTGCGGAAAAGCAAGTCGTTGGATGAGGAGATCAAGGGTGACAGATCAGCAAGGAAGAGGGACCGAGGACAACTCAGGAAGTGAAAAAAAGCCATCATTGGGTGCTTTGGAGCACTACGAGATGAAGAAGGAAAGATAGGTTAGTGAAGCCCAGAAAAAGCGGGTCAAGTTGACCTGGGGTTTTAGACACCTAGGGTTTTGGTAATTAGGGTTTTGACACCTAGGTTTCGGCCTAAGGCTGTTGGTAAGGGACTATAATGTATAAATAGAGGTCGAGAGGACCTAGGTCAGGTCGGTACTGTAGTTGAGCCTTGTTATTGATCATTGTTCATTAGGAGAATATTGTATTAAGGGTGAGAGAAGTGCTGAGAGAGAGAGAGCCTTCTGGTATTGTAAGATCTTCAGCTGAGTGTGAAGATCAAGTCCTGCAGCTGGGTGCACAGGAAGGGGGAGGGAAAGCAAGAAAGAGAGAGAGGATCTGTGAGCCAAGAGCACAGATCAGAACTGTAAGCTTTATCTTAATATATCATAAGCACAGTTCTGTGGACGTAGCCCTAGAGAGAGGGGGAACCACGTACATCTGTTGTTGTGTATGGGATTGATGATTTGAGATCTGTCGTTGTTATATTGTTATTTTCATTATTGTATTAGATCATATATATACCTGTGGAGGAGAGATCTGGCTATTTGAATGATACATGCATGTTTTGTTGTTATTGTAATAAGAACCACTTCATATTCCCCTGGTTGTAGACATCTCTGTCCTACAACCCCCTCATAGATCCTTTGGGTGAGACTACATCTGCTTCGCACGTGCTGCCGAAAGGACCAGTAGCTAGGGCTTGTTGGTGTGCTCTTGGAGATGAACCCTGGGTCTGCCCCTGTGCCAACAAATGGTTTTGTTGCCGGGACATGAATCCTTTTAAGGGAATGTCAAGGTGGTTCCCATTGAAGACAGAGATCCAAAAGTGGATAGAGGATCAAGAGAAGGACTTCGTTGAAGCCCAAAACAAGAACCCTAAAATGACTACTGAAGATTGGCTACAAAGATACATCTTCATCGACATTCATGAGATCTTCTTTGGTGGAATCCATCAGGAGATACATGAGTGGTTGGCTAGGTTAGCTGACACACAGTTTGAAATCAGATCTAGACCTCATGTGGTTTGGACACCAGCATTGGTCCAGAAGGTCAAGAGAGTCGACAATACTATATCCAGGGCAGTAGATCACTGGTTTGATAGTACCATTGGAGGGTATATCACCGAGTTGTTGTTGATAGAATAGAATTGTATAGCCAAGCCGAGAGATACCTTTTCAAAGGACCCAAAGGAAAATTTGTGCACTTCCTGAAGCTAAGAATAAAGATGCTCTTGCATGAAAACCACATCTTGAAGATACAATAGAATGGTCGGACCTAAAAAGGATAATGTTCAAGATCTCATACAGCGACAGCGACACAGAAGCAGGACATACACGCAGTGGGAAAGTATTCTGAGGAGTTCACCTTGAGAACTTGTTTAAGCAAAACTACATAGAAGAGGGTTTCTATAGTGGAGACGAGGTAGATCTAACCGATGAAGAGCATCCAGATCCCACCAAAACAGAAGAAGGGGAAGTTGAAGAACTACGCCAAAGCGAGCCAGAAACCTCAGGAACTACGCGGACTACTGAAGTAAGTAATGTTAATCCTCCTGTTGTCCCAACAATACTTAGAAGTCAGAATAGCTAGAACCACTAGAGTCTTCAGAGTACTATTACTAGTAGCTCAGCATCTACTCAGACAAGAACCCTAGTCAGCTCTATGGCAGACGAAATGAGACTCCCTATCTTTAGAGGAGATGGATCTAAATATCCATATCAGCACTGGTTTCTGTGTGAAGTCGTATGGAATATTAAAAGTATCACCGATGAAGCCATCAAGAGAACCTAGTTCAGCACTACGTTAACGGACCGCGCACTGAGTTGGTACATGAAACTTGTCCAAGGACTGGCACAGCCTAAGCCCCTGAATGAGATCAAGAATGCGCTAATTGTAGAGTTTAAGAAACCTAAGTTGGAGTCACAATGTATTACATAACTAAAAGAGATTAAACAAAAGCTAGCAGAACCTGTTTGCGAGTTCGACCAGAGATTCAAGACCATGACATGCCGATTAACTTTTCAGATCCCCAATGAACAGAACAAAGAATGGTTCATCGTTGCGTTGTTACCACACATAAAAGTCCCTATGATGCAGCAGAAGATTGCATCTCAGGCAGAAGCTTTGGAGATCGCCATGAAGCTTGAATCAACACCGATGGGAGAATCTAGCTCAGGCATTAGCCAGATCATGAGCCAGCTAACTAGTTTGTCTTTACAGGTTGAGGATATGAAAAAAGATAAGGGAAAAGACAAAAGGGAAGATATCTGGTGTGTAATATGCATATTTGAAGGCCATGATAAGGAACATTGTCCCTTATTTCTTGAGTACTTGGCATCAGGGGCGTTGAGCCCCTTAAAGCAAGTTAACCTACCCTGGTGCGATGTATGCAGAAATAGGCATCGCCCTGGTGAGTAATACTACATGAAGAAGTATGGTTAGACACCCACAAACTTGTATTGTACATTTTGTAAATTATTAGGGCATGATGATCGAGATTGTAGAGCTTATGATCTCATGCATGAAAGGTCGAGAGACATATACAAGATTCAAGGCAAAGTACAACAAGAAGGAAACACTCCGCAGTACAACTCTCTAGGGAGAGGAAATTTTACTCCTCGCAGTGGCTATAGAGGATGAGGACGAGGACAAATAATCTGTTACAAATGCGCGCATCTAGGACATTTAGCAAGGGATTGTCAAAATCCTTGCACAACCTGTAGTTACTGTAACTCCTTCGAGCATGTCATAGAGGAATGCCCTGTGTTGCTGGCTAAACTTCAGGAAAGACGAGGACCTCAGCAAAACCCATAAGTACAACTATATGTTGAACCTCACAGAGCAGATCCTAGAGTCGTTGTTATCACTTGAGGAGGTGTTGCTACAGGAGAAGACAGAGCAGCCCAAGGAAAGACTGAAAATGACCACGGAGTTAGGAAAGCTACAAAAAAGACCCCAACATTTGACGCTAAGAAAGAAAGACAGATATTCAAGGAGGCAAGAAAAGAGTTCAAAGGAGATCAAGGATCTTCATCAAAGAGACAACCAGAAATCAAAGAATATGGCATGCCTCAGGCGTTTGATCTGTCTGCATCGTCAATAGAAGGGAAAGAGGTAAGAAAACTCATGGAATTTTTGTACACTTGTGTTAAGTTGATTCAAGATAAAGGCGATGTACAAGAATTACAAGGTTTAATCAAGTAGTATGAGCTATGAAAGATAGACCCCTTACTAAATAGGGAAGTGCACCAAATTGGACAAAGGAGAAGGACAAATAAAGAACTACACTGGAATGCTCAGATAGGAGAGTATGAGATAGACTATGTGGTCCTCGACTTAGGGTCAGAGGTCAATGTCATGACGAAGCAGACTTGGGCACTGATGGGAAAACCCAAGCTGATATATTCCCCTGTCAGGCTTTGCATGGCTAATCAACAAGTTGTCAACCCATTTGGACAATTAGAGCATGTCCCAATAGACATTGATGGAGTAAGAACCTTTTCAAATTTTGAGGTAATTGAAATTGTTGATGATAGCTACCCTTACCCTGCATTATTAGGAATTGATTGGGCCTTCGATAATTCCACTATTGTTGATCTAAAGAAAAGACGCATGACATTTGAGAAAGTTGTTCTTAGGGTCATTGCACCTTTAGATCCAGATGAGGATCCACGATATACAGAACCTATTAGAGAAGAGGATCATGCATTTGAACTGGAAAACATCTACAAATTAACAGCCAAACAACAGGATTATATCAACCCTACAGCTGACGGGAATCTGAGTTGGCGAAGTGACAACACATGTTCATCCGACTCAGAAGAAGTGTTGGAGAACTGCCAGAACCAGATGTACAAAGTATCTACAAGAAGATGTGTTAGGGTAACTAGAGAAGTTCGTTGGATTGGCACAACAATGAGTAATCTACCCACATTTGATGGGCTGAACCCCTTAGAGAAATTTTTATCAGAATTTGAGACAAGTGTACCAACACAACAAAGGCTGTTGGCAATGGATGAGGTCGTGAAAGCCACACCAGCAAGATGGTGGGGGACACATAAAAGCAATATTACAGATTGGACACAATGCCAAACTTTGATGACAACGCGGTTTTCAGCACAAGTAGGAAGCTGCAAAGCAAGGTACACAGGTCGAAGCTACCCAAGGGACCATGTACAAAGCTGCGAAGAGACCTAGAGTGACATTCCTAGAGAAAAATGGGTACACTTATTCGTCAATACACTGGATACCACCCCGATTAACTGATACCTTCAAGCAGAGTTGTGCCTCGTCACTTCAGAATGGGAAGGTATGATCCAGAATTTTATAACCACCTTTTTTTTAAAAGTGAATTTCCTTCAGTAGATCAAGCACTACAGATGGTGAGACAGAGAGTATTTAAGGAGGCATCTAGCCTCCCTTTGGAGAAAGAAGAGGATGAATGGATTGCACCCCTCTAGAAACTGCAAATCTGCTACAACATTAATGCCGATGAAGACGATGATCCAAGGAAGGTGAATATCGCATAAATAGAAGGTCAGAGAGATGTGGAAGGACCAGGAGTTGAACTGACATTCATTGGACCATTGATAAAGATAAACAAAGTCAATATCAAGACAGAGGAGACACCAAAGCTTGCCAATATCGAAGATTATTGGGACGCTGCTACCACTGACAAAATCACATAAGTATTGCACGAGTATCAGGACTTGTTCCCGACCAAGTTCACTGATATGAAGAGAATCAAAGGACCTATGGGAGAGATGAGAATAACTTTGAAACCAGATGCGAATCTAGTCAAGAAAAGACCCTACAGATTCAACCTGAAATATAAGGAAAAAGTGAAGATTGAGCTCGACAGAATGTTGGAAGCAAGGATTATTGAACCTGTCGAAGAGTCGGAGTGGATTAGCTCCATGGTAGTGCAAGATAAAAAGACAGGTGAGATCAGGATTTGCGTAGATCTCAGGAAGCTAAAGGATGCTTTTCTACACGATCCTTTCCCTACACCATTCACAAACGAAGTACTGGATAACGTGGGAGGCCAAGAAGTATATTCTTTAACAGATGGGTTTTCAGGATACCATCAGATCCACATCGCCAAGGAGGACTGCCATAAGACTACGTTTGCCACAGAGTGGGGATCCTACCAATATACAATAATTCCATTTGGATTGAAGAATGCCCCAACCATCTTTTCCAGGGTGGTGGTTGAAGCGTTCAAAGAATTTTTGCATAAGTTTTTAGAAGCATACTTTGATGACTGGACTATTTTTAGTTTGTTGAAAAATCATATTGAATGTCTAAGGCTAATGTTGGATAAATGCAGGCAGTGTCAAATTCCTTTAAATTTGAATAAGTGCATCTTCTTCTCACCATTTGGAGTATTATTAGGACATATTGTATGCAAGCAAGGATTTTTGGTGGATCCATCCAAGATTGCAATTATAGTTAATTTGCCACCACCTACTTCAGTCAAACAACTACGCACTGCACTAAGACATAATGGCTATTACAAGAAATTTATCAAAGGATATGCTCAGATTATTGTGCCAGTGGAGAAGTTATTAAAGAAATACTGTCAGTTCGGTTGGACAGAAGAATGCCAATAGAGCTTCGACACACTAAAACAAAAGATGGTAATTGTGCCTATTCTAGTCTTTCTGGACTGGAGCAAGGAATTTCATGTGCATGTTGATGCGTCCTCCATTGCATTAGGAGCAGTACTGGCACAACCAGGAGAAGGGGACATTGATCATCCATTATCATTTTCCAGTAGGAAGTTGTCCACAACTAAAGTTAATTACACCATTACAGAGAGAGAGGGACTAGCCATGGTGTATGCATTGTAGAAATTCTGCCACTACTTGTTGGGAGGACACTTTAAAATGTTTACTGATCACTCCGCGCTAAAGTACCTAGTCAACAAGCCAATGTTGGGGGGGTGAATCTGCAGATGGCTTATGTTGTTTCAGGAGTATGATTTTGAGATCATAGTTAAGCCAGGAAAAATGAACAAAGGCCCAGACCACCTGTCGAGGTTGGAACATGGGGAAGAACCTACCAGTCTGGAGGATATACTACCGGATGCACAGCTGCTCACCATTATAAATATTGATGACCACTTCACAAACATAGCCCAGTTCCTGTCAAAAGGAATGGCTCCAGGCAAGTACACGATTCCTCAGAAGAAACAGCTAGTGGTGTGCGCTACAGATATTTCAGTGATAGTTGGTCAGCTATATAAAATGGGACCTGACGAGGTACTAAGAAGATATGTGATGGAGGTAGAGCACCCTATGATCCTCGAAGAAGCTCATGAAAGCATTGCAGGAGGACATTACGCAGGAAAAGCAACTGCGCAGAAGGTTTTCTGAGCTGGCCTTTGGTGGCCTACGTTACACAGAGATGCTAAAGAATATACCAGAGCAAGCGATGTATGCCAATGAGTTGGAAAACCATCCCGAAGAGATGAGATGTCATTAGCACCACAGATGACCCTACAGGCATTTGAAAAATGGGTCATTGACTTCGTGGGACCTATAAACCCACCAGGAAAGCGCACAGGAGCAAGGTATATTATCACTACGATGGAATACCTGACTAGATGGGTCGAAGCAAGAGAAGTCAAGGACTGTAGTGAAACTACAGCTACGCGTTTTATATTTGATGACATAATAACCAGGTTTGGATGCCCTAAGGTCCTTATGAGTGATCAATGTACACATTTCATCAATAAGACAGTTGAAGCCCTGACTAAAGAGTTTGCAGTCCACCATCAGAAGAGTACACCTTACCATCCACAAGAAAATGGAACGGTTGAAGCATTCAACAAGATCTTGGAGACAACATTGACAAAGATTTGCAGTGTGAACAGGGATGACTGGGATTTAAGAGTACAAATAGTACTTTGGGCTTATAGAACCACTTGCAATAAATTATAAATGCAGACCCCTTCCAAGTTGGTTTATGGTCTTGAAGTTGTTGTCCCAATGGAGTACTTGGTGTCAAGCTTAAGAATTGTTGCATTTACAGACATGGATGATACTGGCGTTGTTCATGAGAGTCTAGCACAGTTGGTCGAACTAGAAGAAGAGAGATTCATTGCAGGCTTCCATCAACAAATTCAGAAGGAACGAAAAAAGGCCTACCATGACAGACACATCAAGAAGAAGATATTCAGGCAAGGTGATTTAGTACTAGTATATGACAGTAAGTTTATCAAACACCCTGGGAAGTTCAGAACGCGTTGGCTCGGACCATATGATATTGCCTATGTTACAGAAGGAGGAGTTGCGCAGCTGAAGACATTGAAAGGAGACTGGAAGGAAGGCTTGGTGAATGGGAGTCGGCTGAAGTTGTACTATGACAACCAGCTGCCTCGCAACTCTCAGTAGAATCAAGAAGAAAAAGGTCCAGGTACCAGGTGCACTTGAAACTGATTACTAGAAATAGAAAAGACAGTCTGCACAAGGATGGGAAGGAGGCATAAAGCAGAAAGTAAGGGTTGCACTGCGCAATTGAAAGTCGAAGTAAAATAAGAGGATCAGAGCTCAAGTGCCTCGAGATGAGTCACAGGTGAGTGTTGGGGGCCTGTTGGCCCTTGGTTATGGAAGGAAGTGAAGAACGGGGAAGAAAAGGTAAAAAGCGAGCTTCAGGAGAGACACAGTGAGTGTTATTGGATCGAAGTGAGCAAAAGAACAGAAAAGATGGAGCGAAGTGCGGAAAAGCAAGCCATTGGATGAGGAGATTGAGGATGACATATCACCAAGGAAGAGGGACCGAGGACAACTCAGGAACTCAGGAAGTGAAACAAAGCCAGCATTGGATGCTTTGGAGCACCGCGAGATGAAGAAGGAAAGACAGGCTGGCGAAGCCCAGAAAAAGCGGGTCAAGTTGACCTAGGGTTTTAGACACCTAGGGTTTTGGTAATTAGGGTTTTGATACTTAGGTTTTAGCCTAAGGTTGTCGGTAAGGGACTATAATGTATAAATAGAGGTCGAGAGGACCTAGGTCGGGTCGATACTGTAGTTGAGCCTTGTTATTGATCATTGTTCATTAGGAGAATATTGTATTAAGGGTGAGAGAAGTGATGAGAGAGAGAGAGCCTTCTGGTATTGTAAGATCTTCAACTGGGTGCGAAGATCAAGTCCTGCAGTGGGGTGCGTAGGAAGGGGGAGGGAAAGCAAGAAAGAGAGAGAGGATTTGCGGGCCAAGAGCGTAGATCAGAACTGTAAGCTTTATCTTAATATATCATAAGCACAGTCCTGTGGACGTAGCCCTAGAGAGAGGGTGAACCATGTACATCTGTTGTTGTGTATGGGATTGATGCTTTGAGCTCTATCGTTGTTATATTGTTATCTGCATTATTGTATTAGATCAGATCTATAGTTGTGGAGGATAGATCTGGCTATTTGAATGATAGATGCATGTTGTGTTGTTGTTGTAATAAGAACCACTTGATATTCCCCTAGTTGTAGGCATCTCTGTCCTGCAACCCTCTCATAGCTGCTTCGGGTGAGACTACATCTGCTTCGTAGGTGCTGCTGAAAGGGCCAGTAGCTAGGGCTTGTTGGTGTGATCTTGGAGCTGAACCCTAGGTCTGCCCCTATGCCAACACTCCCCTTGACAACCATCTATTGCACCATGTTTTTATTTTATTCTCCACTTTAGCTATTAGCCACTACCAATCACATTTTTTTATTCTGATTGGATTCAAAAATAAACCCACATACTTTGGTCCCTATTCTATATCAATCATGTTATACAGAAATAGATAAGTAATAATGTTTTTTTCCTACTCAGATATCCCCCATAAGGACATCATATATTTTTCCATATTACTAACCATTCCAGTTGATTTACAAAATAAATACATCATATCCTTGAATTTTCAATGACACTTATGGTGCCTTCATAAAAAATTTGTATATCATCTACAAATAATAGTTGTGTGATATTGCATGATACTCGAATATGTACTCAAACATTAAAGTTTATTTTATTGATACAATTAAACTAAAGTACAGTAGCTCCATTGTTGAGCATTAGCATTGGCACCATAACTTAATAACCCGAGCATTGTAGACATAGATGAATTTATACATTAAATAGAAACTTGAACTCAAGATTGACATAGTTACTACAAAGAATCGATTTTATTTCCCTAGAAGTATCCATGATGATGAGATGGATGGGAGATAGGTCTACCATTTACAAATCACTTGCCTATCTCTCCACCGAATTTGGAGTCCCTTATCTAAATTGCATTCTCACCAATATCCTCACAATAGATCTATGGGTTGATAACCAAGGAGATTTATCAAATCCTAAATTCTCAAATGATGTTACCAATAGCCTTCAACACCTTCTCAAACCATTATTCCAATGGAAATCCTAGGAAATTAACTCACATAGGTTGCACCATTAACTTCCCTCGATTCAAAACATGGCAACCACCCTTTAATTGAAATTATATTGCAGTCCCAAAACCACAAACCTTTCTTTAATTTTTTTGATGTCGTCCCTGGCATGAAAAAGGAAATAAATCCATCCTTGAGCTGGCATATAGAGCACCAATGGATATTCTAATAGTTTCTCCCAAACTTGGCTAATACATTCACTCATTTTTTTCAAAGATTGACCTCATAAGATCGTAACCACCACTCACTCTTGTAAGAAGAGAAGTTGATTCATGTCTATATCATTTCCAAGATTGAGTTTTACCCTATAATTTCTTCTCTTCACACACCTGTTCTTTTTCTTTGTTGGACGAAATTTCGATCTACCATTCCCTCACTAACCTATGAACCTTGTCAATGACTTAACTTGTGATAGTCATCTTATCAATCCTTTTCCACCTCACCTCTAGTGTTTGAAACTTTCTTATGCCCAATTGTGTTCAAAGCATAAACTTTTTCAAGATATGCCATATCTTTGGTTGGAGAAACTCGTATCTCGGCTTTACTTCCCATTGCCTCGAGAACTATATCCACGGCATGATAAGATATTTCATTTCAAGGGATGGGACCTTCCATACCACCTTTACATTGTCTAATCCTATCAAGAATAACCTTAGTGCCTTTGACATTTACCACTCCTCTAATACCAACCTTAATGAGATCCAAAGCCTTCCTTTCCAAAGTTTTTGAATCACACAAACTTGTGCACTCAATCAAGTCCCTATGGGAATGGTGAAACCTACCTAGACCAAGGGTTCTATAAACCCATAAAGTAAGGCCTATTGAAAACTAGGGTTTCATTAACAATCATTAGAGCACCCAACAAACCTTCATTTTCTTATCCATAAAACTATTGTAGATTTATCTTAACTCCAAATATATTAAATACAAAAAAAAATCTAAAAACCATTAAAATGTAAATCTCTCCAATTTCAAATAAATATTTTGAATATTTATTTTTTTTAACAAATATATATTTATTTTTTAACCAAATAAATATTTATTTATTTATTTATAGCAAATATATTAAATAAAAAAAAAATCTATAAACCATTAAAATGTAAATCTCTACCATTTCAAATAAATATATACAATTTCAAATAAATATATATATATATATATATATATATATATTAAAAGAGTTGAAAATTTTGTTTACTATATTAAAATCAGATTTAAATTCACTCTTAATATATTAAATAAATAAATTAAAAAAACAATTAAAAAGTAAACATGTGAGATTTCATATAAATATCTTTATATTAGTTTATTTTATTTCAAAAACATTTAAATATCTTTATATTAGTTTATTTTATTTCAAAAATACTGCATATTAAACAAGGGTGCAGCATTTCAACCTGCAAAGTGCAAGAATATGTTGAAAAGTTGAAGCAAACAAGAGTAAGCAGTAAACAACAAACTAGTGAGCAAGTACTAAGAGGTCCAAGCACAGTTACATGATCTCAACTTTGCAAAGTAGCATCCAACGAATCAACAAACTAGCAAGCAAGCAGGAACCAATGAAGAATATATGTATCATCAATGATGACTAGATTGCATTCCAAATACAGAAGAAGAAATATGAAACATATAATGTAGAAGCAACTCCATTATTATAGTCAACTATACTAGTGCTAGTGGACAACAATATTGTCCAAATTCACTACATACAAAATTGTATCCAAAAATTTAAAAAAAAATGTATTGTGACAAACCTGTTAAATAAACATTTAAAACTTAAGTAAACATTTAACTGTTTAAGAAC
Source organism: Picea engelmannii (assembly GCA_009831015.1). Taxonomy (NCBI): domain Eukaryota; kingdom Viridiplantae; phylum Streptophyta; class Pinopsida; order Pinales; family Pinaceae; genus Picea; species Picea engelmannii. The sequence continues at coordinate 510,273 of ML780454.1, read as the reverse complement.
CTTGCCCTATTCAAACATTTGAAAAAGAATGCATTCGACATAAGACCATTCCATTAACTGCAATCCTTTAGGTGGTACGGTATCCTCTTAATAAATAAAACCAAGACATATCATAATTTAATTGGAAAGAAGCTTTTCTTCTCATAAATTATGATTCATGAGCATGAGGGGATGACGTGGATGGGAAGGGCTATTTATGAGCATGCTGCGATGGCGTGCGGTGGGAAGGGCAGAGTCCCACAGTCAGAGCTCGTTGCGAAGTAGGGAAGATGTGACATGGAAAAGAAAGGGAACCAAATCCAATCACGAAGGAATCGAAATGAAGAGGAGGATCCGTCCAGCACAAGGCCCGCCAGAAATGCTCCTCCCACGACGCGCAACACTCTCCATTTCCTCGCCTCCGCGTATTTCTTAAAGCATTCCTCTATCTTTCTTTCTTCCTCTTCTCCCCAGTTTATATCCTGCGCGTTTATATGGGAGGCAGAGAGGCATCTGGCCAAAACCACAGCGTCCTCCAGTGCCGAGCACGCACCTTGACCCAGATCAGGCGTCATTGGGTGCAACGCGTCTCCAACAACCGTCACGCCCCCCTTGCCCTTTGCCTTTCTGTCCCATTCCCACGGCCATACCCATCTGAACCTTAGATCCGCTATACTCAACGTGTCACCGGAACTGGACTTTATCAACTCTCCAACGGGTTCTGGAAAATCTCTCACGGCCTCTAACGCCGCGAGTCTCAGGCTCTCCGAATCATGAGGTACGTGGGCATCTGTAAAATTAATGTCACCTCGGGTCAGGTCAGCACTACCTATTGATTGTATTGATGATAAAATAAATAAAAGCGGACCATAAAATTGAATTGATTTAGATCTGGATATCATATGTAATAAGTTACCTTGTGGTTCTGATTTCCTGGTTATAAACCAATAGACTTGTTTGTCTGTGCAGGGAACGAATCCCGCCCTCACCCCTCTACCCACTATTTGTACCATCTTTTTCTCTATTGTAGGATGGCCCTGAGGAAACGTTGCCATCCCTCTGATGGCAACACGTCCGGAGGGCTTAGCTGCTTCTAAACCAATCCACCGTGCAACTACCGAGTTCACGCCATCACAACCTATTACGATCTGATCAGCATAACCACATCACATCAGTTATAAACAACGCAGAGCGATTTAGAAATCATCCAGACGAAATAGTGAGCATAGAGATTGTTGATACCTTAGCTTTGATGGATGTTCCGTCTGCCAGCTCTAGTGTGGTGAAAGGAGAGCCGTCGTTTTTATGTATGGAAACAAGTTTAGAGTTGAATCTGATACTCCCATCAGGCAACGCTTTAGCTAGTGTTTCCAGAAGCGCGCTTCTTTCTATGCACCGAGATTCCAGGCAATTCATACTTGATCCCCTGAACTTGAATGACATATTCTGCTCAGTATAATTTGGTTCCTTCCATTCCATGTTTCAAACGAATATAATTGTATATAATGATGACAAATCAATTACCCTGTGCGGTCTTTTATGAGCTGAACATCTTTTTGGACACCAGAGCAATTTGAGAAACCCCGTATCCTGCATGACCAGTAGCAAAGTGAAGCTCAGTGATTATCTTCGTGACAGATGAAAATAAGATGAATATCAGTCACTTACCCATCAAGCAGACAATAATTTGCACGGAGGGTATCTGCTATACCAAGAGCGTCAAGCGCTTTCCAAGCATTGTCCCACATAATGAAGGCTGCACCGGCAGCTCGAAGAGAATCAGAGCGCTCCAGTACTAGGCTCTTAAGGCCAATCCTGCATGGATCCATCCCCATATAATGTGTTGGGTCAATACTTTTGTATGCGCAACTCCAGTATTATTATTAGGTTTTTAAGCTGAAAGATTAGATGAGATAAGATGGACCTGTGGAGGGCAAGGGCTGTCGCTAGACCTGCAACGCCGCCTCCTACGACCACAATCCCAGTGGCTTGATGTCCAGAGCAGAAGAAGCTGTCCGGGGTGGCCATCTTCCTCCAAGGTTTCTCCCTTCCAACTTCATCCGCTGCCAATTTGTTCGTGCGACAGAAAATTGAGGTCCGAAGAGGGATATATGCAAATAGAGGGGAATAATCCTCTCAGAAATATATGCAGATACAGCATGATCACACAATTGATGTTTGGATAGGATTGCCCCTAATCCTCTCAGATGCAGATACAGCATTATCACACAATTGATGTTTGGATAGGATTGCCCCTTATAGTGTCATGCCCCTAGAGCCACCACAAAATTCACCATTTGTTTTTTTAGGGTAATTGATGTTTTCACTTAAAGTTCATGGCTCCAAATTTGACACTCCTTTCGTCCAAAAAAAAATCACAACCAAAGATTACAGAAGGTTGCACAAGACAATTTTAGGCCCAGCGAAAAGCCTAATATCAAGGTAAGCGCCTTTTGCAACACTTGGATATTAATGTGGGGAAGTATCCGGGTAGGTTTCAGCGAGTTAATGTCTCATTAAAAAAAAAAAGCTTAGGTGAATAATGTTAAAATATCATTATTAACAATATTAAGCTATGGAATGAAACCAGTAAATAATGTTGAACTATCATTATTAACTTTATTAATTGAAAGAAGGAAAGATCTAAGGTTTGACTTTTGACTTTGGAGAAGTGCACATTTCATTGTTCTTGTTATCTAGGTCATATTTAATGA
>ML780454.1:495328-507451 GCA_009831015.1 Picea engelmannii | reverse complement strand
ATATTATTTAAATATAAGATAATTGATGAGGAACTCTATAAGGTTAGTATATTGAAGAAAACAAGAAGGGTTAGTCAAGTTAATTAAAGAAATTTGATCAACATGATGCTTTCAAGATAAAAAAAAAAGAAGGGGAAATAAGAAGACTATTGTCATTGCACATGTGTGCAATGACCCTAACAACCATTATGACTACTACAACATAAATGGTCACATAAAAAGAGAAATGTGAGAAGTTATATCTAGAGATGAATCTTAAGAATCACAAGGAGTATTTGAAGAAGAAGAATATTTTAAGTGTGGAAGTGAGAAAGCAATGAAAGAAGCTAAGATCTTAACGATAAAATTGTTTACACAACAATGCAAATGAAGGTGAATCTAAATAGGTTCCATCTTAAAGAGAAGGAAATGATGAAGTTGTTCTATATCAAGATTCAAATTAACAAGAACAAAGTAGATGTTATTGTTCAATTATGGTATGCATGCCAACACCATTGTCGAGTTGATGGTAAGTAAGCTTGGATTATAGATGCATGATCATCCTCATCCATACCCATTGGGATGGGAAAACAAGGAGGTAGAGTCAAAAGTTATGATTAATCTTAGATTGGTATCAATGCAGAATTTACTGATGAAGTAGAAGTGAATGTAGTGCTTATTGATGTTTGTGGTGCAGTTTTTCGTAACCTCTTTATGTATAAGAGGGATGTCATTTTCATGAGAAGGGAAAACAAATATTGTTTAGCCAGGGATGGAATATTATATTAGAAAACCCATAAGGGGAAATCTAAGATCTCTTTAGAAAGTGCACACCAAGCTAACAAATTAATTGATTCAAGTAAGAAGTATGTACTACTCTTCTTGAGATAAAACTAGAAAGACATCAAACATGTTAGAATGAAAGAATTCTTAGAAGTATGTACAAAAAAATAGAAGTGACCACTAGATTATATTTTATAGGACTATAGAGAGTTCACACAACCAAAGAGTATGCCACCCAAGAGTGAAGTGGAACATGAGATACAATTATTAGCATATTATTTTCGTCCTCTTGCGACACTTTAGTATTTTCTATCAAATACTTTCTAAACAATTCCAATGACAATTACTAATCTCAAGAACCTCAATGATGCAACTCAAAACATAGGAAGAAAGGCTAGTTTTGCAAGACAAATCAAATTGAAATTGCTCAAAATTACTAGTTGACTAGTAAGATATTCCATGTTTATCTCTTTATAATGTGTGTGACTGCATGATTAAGCGTTCGAAAAGCACATGGTCCATGTTGAAGCATGAATTTAAAAAAATATGTGGCCCATTTATGAGGAAGTAAGCTCATGAGGGTTCTTGTTCGGGTGATACCTATTTCAATTCATCTAACCCAGTAAATTGTCGAGTTCTTGGACATTGAATACGTTATTGCATTCACATGGGAAGATGCTCTTTATCCAAGCTCCAAATTTCTCTATCAATATAATCCTCCCTCCTCCATTTGGATAAGCTTGAGATTTTTGTTGCTATAATACCAACTTTATTCAAGGGTATAAGTTCCCAATTACACCAATTCTTCTCTTAAGCCCTCATACTTTTATGTTGCTTAGTTTCCCCCTCCATATTACACTTTCATAGGGGGTTTTGTTGTAAAAATTGTTTTTGTATCAAAGAGAGAAAATGATAATTGAGGAAATAAAATCCCTTGGATAGAGGATTGGAGGCTACCTTGACTGCTCCTAACTAGGTGAAATTATCATGTCGTTTTGTATCTTTTCTCATCGCAATAATTTAAAGATCTCATTTTCTTCTCCCCCAAATAACTTGTCATTTGCTTGCAATTATTTTCAATGGATTTTGGAGCTAACTAATAGCAGAACTAGCCATTGATAGGAAATAGTGGAATTGGTTTACTTGTTTTTATGTGTGCATGATCATTGAGAAGTTGAAACTATAGATAGATCCTCCTCCTCTTGCTCAACATCAAACATGCAAATTCTACAAGGAGCTCCCAATATTTTCTCCACTTTTCCACTTGAGTTCCTATAAATTCGATTTGTTTATTTGCTTGAGGGTAGAGAAATTCCAATTAGTTTGGTTGTTTCATTTTATTTATATGTGTCTTAAAGTGAACTAACCCAATGTAGAAGTTTTAATAGAGATCTCCCTCCTACTGATAGATGGATTCTCCCTTGGATCTTTCCTTGATCTAAGACAGGCAAGTTATGAAAGAAAGATAAGTACCTTGTTCTGATGGTTTTCCTTGAGTAGTATTGACTGACGTAGCTCCAGATATTTGGATCCAGCTTCCCTGTTCTCTTCTTTCACACACACGACAAACAATACCTGATTCAAACCTTTCAAGCATTAAAGAAACTCAAATAAATTCAAATCTATTTTATCTCACTTAAGTAAAGAATAAAAACACCATCATGCAATTGAATGGACAAAACATGGAAGGGGAAAATTATTATTGATCTATATTAAAAATTGAGAACCTTAAAAAAATAGTTTGATTACCTTGAGTCAAAAGTTACAGTCCTCTTTGGCCCTCACTTAAGCTCTTCCTTCACTCAAACTCTCTTAGAATTCTAGCAGTGTGAATTTACTCTCAATTCTTCCTCCCCTTCTCCAAGTAAACCTCCATGCATAAATAATCCACCAAATATGTCCTCCATCTCCTGAGATAATGCACCATATTTGAGCTTCTAGATCTTACTTCGGACATGCATTAGCTGCAACACTAGTCATATATCAGCTAGTCTTGGTTAACTGTGTAGATTTTAACCTTGTACAATTAATTACTGCAAACAAATTCTTAACAAAAATAGAAAATATTCAATGACACACACACACATTACACAGATATTTTTACCTTAGAAACCCAAACCAAGAAAACCAACAACTTGTTTAGAGTCGCACCTCTAATCTTCTATTTATCATATGTTCATTGTCAATACAATACAATATATAATATCCCATGGAATCCAAAACCCCTAATACATTGACCTGGATTAGTCAACAACCCTAATTCCTTAACCAGAATTAGAAAACCATCGACAAAAACCATGTGCCGAAAAACCGTAAAAAATAGATGCAAAAAAATGCAACAAACATACCCAATAAACTGGCCATATCTAGTCATGTAAAGAATATAACACATACCCAACCAAATGGCCATTCCATCCCTAGTTGACTAATTATGCTCAAGTAGAGTGAATTATTCTTATCCATGCAACATGAATTCACCCTCATAACCTTATCCACCTGTGAGGTGCACTCTTGGTGATGATTCCAAGGAAGGCATGCACTTTTGTTGACGATTCCAAGCTGGGAGCACTCCTGGTGATGATTCCAAGGAAGGCATGCAAGACTAGCTGACAATTTCAATGTATGCGTGCAAGACTAGACTTCACTTAGTTGACTCAAGAAGAGGTGCACTTTTATCTAGGGGAAGAATATTCTCATCCATGGGATAATATCTTAGACCAAGTGAGTATCAAGCGCACCCTCAGACATGGACTATAGAACATAGGGAAAATGGTGTATTGGGTACATGTTCATGTATACTCTAGTACCCTTATTGAGAAGGTTCGATGTGTGCTCCTAGGGTGGAAAATATAATTGTAACATATGCCCCCTAATGTGTGAGGTCAGTAGAGGAATGGGTGACCAAAACATATTACAATAATTATGATCGTGAGGTGGCATAAAGAAAGAGATAGAGATCAAGGAACCATTAGGTACCTGCAACCATAAGTCAACCAAACATATATAGATCATCCTCGAGGTAGGAATACCCATTCTTGAAACAGGAAAAAAGCATGGTCACCAATATAATACACTGTGGATCCATGTGATGAAATGAAAGATCACGGCCACAAAAAATACATGGTGGATCCACGTCAAAAGGGATCATATCCACGAGAAAATATTATGTCGATCTATGTCACAATGAAAGTCAAGAAGACATTGAGCACCAATGATATTGCTCCCATAGTCTTGAAATTACTTTTGCATACATGATATATGCCATCACAATAAGGGAGGGGAAATAGGAATGAGTGGTGTGCCCCTCAGGCCCACAGCCTTTTTCCCAACCATGATGGTACAATTCTACATCATGCAAATAAATGAGCTCATGTTGAGCATGGTAGAATTCATTTGATTACTGATCATTGAGGTATATCCTTAATAGACGTGAGGGGAACCACCATTGATGTAAATGGACCACAGGGGTACCTAGTACTATCTGGCAAGTGTGAATAGAGGATCTGATGTCGAACACTTGTACAATCAATAAATCAGGAGTCAATGAGGTAAACTCATTGTTTATTGTGAGGAAGCTTGCCACTAAGAAATTCAATCTTCAAGGTACTAGTTGGTTTTGCAACACCCCATTTTCCCCCAAGCCTGTAATTATGATTAAGACTTCATGAATTGTAATTGATTATCACTGTAATTTTGTTTTATGTTTAATGAAAACACCTACCAATTGACTAAGGGGAATCCTTGCAGTATTGTCCATGATACCATGAGTGTGAATTGGTGAGGGGGAAACTAGGATTTTTTGTGAAGAAAATAGGAAGTGTGAACATAATCCTAACCTACACTCGAACAACCTCAAATGACCAACCTATCTGAAGTACCATGTTGAATGTTCACCCTATTCACAAGAAAGCATGTTAATGGAATCAGATCGGGTGGTTGGGGTAGTTGTGACTTCCTTAATAAAATGTTCTCAGAGGAGTAATTGGTTCGGCTGAAGCTACCAACTAGGAGTACCCCTGAGGTGCCCCTTTTATTTGTTAGCTTGACCCTAAGGTTGTCAGTTGAGGAAACTGAGGGAGAGGAGAATGTCTCGGATGAGAAAGGAGGAGGTAGAACAAAATATGCAAAATAAGCATGGTATTGTGATTGAGTAAGAGGGCTTGACAGAGAGAACACAAGCCAGACTAGAGAAGAGAAAACTAGGAATTTTTGTGAATAAAATAGGAGGATTTCCTAGAATACTAATGGTCAACATTAGAACAGAGAATACACGGATTTGGACTGGAGCAAAGAGGGTCGTGAGTTGGTGCTTCCAAGAATGAAACCAAAACCGGTAAGGGGAGGGTGCTAAGGGATTGTGTAGAAGTGAAGGGACTCCCTTATGTGGAGGAAAATTGATTGGGAAGGCACCTAGTAAGCTATTGGAGACCCTAGGCTCAATGGGAAGAGGGAATTTCTATTGGTTCCATTGTAGTGAAGGAGAGTAACCTTCCTGACCAAATCCTTAATTTGATAGCCAACTTGTAAGAGTTTCCTGGTGGTATCATGGCATGACACAGGCGTGGCTTATAGTAGAAAACAAAGGTGCAATAAATCCTATGGTTGGGTGGAAATGTATTCACCCTAAATCAAATGGCAGGTTGAAGTTTTTCCTAGAATAGATAAGTGTTTCTTAATGTATCTAGCAATTATTTGTTGATTTTAATGCTAAAATCTAAATAATGTTGATCTCGTTGTGGGTCTAGTATGATAGGATAACATTTTCATATTCATGAGTTCATTTAACCGCTGAGTGGGTCTGAGATTCGAGAGATTCCTAACCATTAGATGTGGGGATCCAATGACCATCAAATCCTTCGGAAAATTACATATTGGAAATACTTGTTCGTAGAAGCCACGAGGTTATGGAAGGAGGTATTACTTGATGATGAAAGACTGAGTGGAAAAGAACCATTGATATGTTGCATTGTCCACCCAATGAGATCGCTTCCATAGATCTTGTCTTAGACCCCACCTATTGAGTCATTGGAGGGGATTGGGAGATATCATTAGTCATCGTGTTGTTTGAAGGTTTCACGTTAATTGGGACCATTGTTTTCTCTGGTTTTGAACCATTATATCTAGTGGGAGTGAGGGTATCAGAAACAATGGATTGGAAGAGATGATTGGGGTTGCTTAGCATGTCTTTCCAATTAGGGAGGGTGTGATTCCCCATGATTCATTGATCAAACCTAAGCCGAGTGTGTCAGAACCATATGTATGGGTGAGTTCTGTTGACATTATGGTAGTTGTGTGAGGTATAAGACAAGTCAACTCAAGAGAATTATTCGTATTATGTTATTAGCCTCCAAGAGAAGAAGTCGTCTAAAAGGAAATGTTATATACTAAGTAATTAACACCCAGAATGAGAAGTCGGCCCAGGCAGTCTGGCAGAAACAGTATAAATATAGGAGGCCAGTCTTCATTTTCACTAGCATTCTCAAAACTGCAGAAGAACACTTGTGTGAACTGCAATTGGCCAGTTTGTGCGCAAGTCCTGGGAGCAGCTGATGTCAGCAGTTCTGCAATCTGTATTTTTGGTTTTCTGGGTTGGATTTTCTAATCATATTTTGTTATTCTTGCTTGGTGCGCTATCCTTGGAGAGGGGTGTGCCACCTTTGTTTGACTATTGAGCCTAGGTTTTTCTTCTCAAATCTTTCTCTGTCAAGGTTAAGGTGCTCGGGGGTGGCTTTGACTTATGGTTGGGTGACAATATTGCTATATTGTCTATGGTTAAACTAGCACATCTATTATATTCTAACAGGTTATGGACCCACACTATCTTCAAACAGTCTATATGCTGGAAGATAGATTGGGAGGATTTGCTCAGATGCAGTTGCAGTTGCAGCCAGTTCTTATTGCAGCAACGAAACCCTAACCCTCTCATTGAGGCACCTTAAGTGAAGGGATTGACCTAATTCCTAGATAGACTAGTGCTCCCTAGCCTAGCGCATCTCCTGATACTCTTAGCAAGCTAAGACGTCAAGTTTAATTTTTTGGTCAAAATCAAGGGTTGACCAAGTCAAAGTAGTTATGACTTACTCTATGAAGTTAGAAAACAAGCTATAAGGCGCTTCTAACTTAAGAGTGTGGAAGACAAGGATTGAACTCATCTTTGCTAAGAATAAAATGTTGGATATCGTGAAAGGAAAGATCATGGAACCACGGTTCGAAGAAGGAAAAGAGAAGGAACCTTAGAACGTTGTAGTCTTGGAGAAGTTCAAAGACAATTACATCAATTCCATGAGTATCATAGTGGACTCTATAAAATACCACTTGATACCCTACATCTCCCATCTTGAGTCATCTAAGAATATGTACGATGCCCTAACAAACCTCTTCTCAGTTAGAAACATTGGACAGATAATGAGTCTGAAGAATGAGTTCTGTGACATGAAAATGAATGATGATGACAAAATAAAATCATACTTCGTGAGAATATCTCAGTTAAGAGATCAACTACAAGTTGTTGAAGAGATCATTTCAGAGAAGGAACTAGTAAATGTAGTACTCAATGGTCTTCCCAAGACATGGGATGCATTTGCCACAAGCATGAACACTAGGAAGGAGTATCCCACATTTGAAGAACTTTGGACTTGATGTGCACAAGAAGAATCAAGGATCGGTGCAAAAGAGAAACCCCAAAAGAAATACGATGATCAAGCCTTCACAGCAAAGTTCAAGAATTTCAGGAATAAAAATAAGTTTGGCTCTAGGAAGAAACCAAATCAAGAGAAAGATATGTCAAAAATACAATGCTTCAATTGTCGAAAATATGGTCACTACAAGAATCATTGTCTCGAGCTAAATAAAAGGAAGGAAACACACAAAGCATCAGTTGTTGAAGAAAGGGAACCCTCAAAGAAAGCCAAGCAGGACAAAACATACTTCTTCTTCTAAAGACAAGGTAACAACACTCTTCATAGTTCTTTTACATACCATGTTTTTCTGTACATATCTTGCATATCTATTTCTTAGAATATAAGATGTTCAAAGAGAAACCATATCTATGGAAGAAAAACAAGATAAGGATTGCTATCACGATGACTACAAGTCAGGAAATACACATGAAAGGATGAAGTACATCAACAACCCCTGTTAACAATTCATGTGGAAATTATTACATAAACAAGAGCTGCAAGATAAGTCGAAATAAGAATCAAACTTAAAGAAACCTAGGAGAAGTAAATACAGAAAGAAGTCAGTAATCAAGAGGAAATTGGAGAAATACTTATAACACTTTGCAGAAGGCAATAAGGATGCAGACGGAAGCGTGGGCTCTCTTAGTCGAAGGGAGTTGATTACAGAATTCCAAAAGAAGAGTATGCATTCATGCATGAAGTAAGGATTATGAGGGAGATAATCCTAAATAATATGATCCATTGAAGATGATGAAGTATCTATCCATGGTAGAAACCATGAAAAGAAGCACATGTTCAAGTGTGACTTTAGAAGAAGTCTTCCTCGAAAAGAAGCCTTAAAGTATCCCTGGTTGTCCATCCGCATCCATGATCCTATGATGAAAGAAAGAAGTTGGAATCTTCAGGGCATGGAATCTATAGAAAACTCCATGGACCCAAGAGCTAAAGAGAAGCATGAGGAAGAACATGAAGATTCCAAGAGAGAAATAAAAACCAGAACAACCAGTCATTATATCAAGAATCACAAGACTACTAGCTTGATTTGAACCCTCTAGAAGTAATCAAGCAGAAGAAATGAAAGTTGTGATGAAAAACATTGTATGGAATACTTATGAATGAAAGCATTGCGAGATCCAGAACTAAAGGTTCTCCCAAATGGAGGGAGAGGACTATGATGATAGCTTGTTCCATACATATCTCTATCTGAGACATTATATCTCGTGCAATTTCCATGGGCTGGAGTTTACATCAGACAAATGTAAGGATTGTTCTCCTCAACAAAGTAATCAAACAAAGAAGCATATGTAGAGCAACCTCAAGGTCTTGAGGTATACTAGAAAGAGACTCTTGTATGCAGATGGAAGAATAAAACTTGGTGGAGAGCCTCCAATGCACAACAAAAGTGTGGTGAAAGCCTTCTACAACAGAGATATTGTATCATAATGGTTACTCAAAACTCCATAATGATGGATTTCCTATCCATGACAAGCTCTCATGATGACAGAAGAAGTGTCACTTGGATATGTTCTAGTTTGATATTTTCCACGATGTTATGAACTAGCAAGAAACAAAAGAACTGAATCCAACTATGATATACTATAATGATCAGAGCTATATGAAGCCTTTAGAGAAAACTAGTGTTCCAGAAAGATCGAAGTACATTGAGATCAAGCATCACATTCTCCGTGATGAGGTCCAGAAAGGAGAAGTGGTTCTCCAATATATCCCCACAGATGAGCAGATAAGCAGATATTTTGTAAAGCCTTTGTCTAAGATAAAAGAGTTTGCATGCTCAAGAAACAGGCCGAAGCTCATGGAGATGAATTCCTTACTGAAAATGGAAGAGATGACTCCCAAGTTGGGAGGGAGCACTAATGTGTTATTGATTTATGGACAGTCATTTTTCAGTTCGAAAAATGGTCTAGGATGAGCAATTCCTTTCTAGTTCAGAAAGTGGTTTGATATTTCTAACAGGCATGCATTTTTCTAGTTTGAAAAATGGTCCATATTGAACAGTCATTTTCGTAATGAAAATTGTTCGATGGATTGTTGGTATACCATAGACAATGATTCCCCTTGTGGCTAGTGTGGTGGAATGGTCTAGGACAGTCTTTCTTCTTGACGGTCACTCTCAGTAGTGGTAAAGAAGACTGGTCCGCCTCACTGGACATTCATTCTTTTGAAGCTCATAGTTGTGAGCAGTTTCGAAGAATGGTCTATTTTGTAGGTTGGTGCAGGACAACCATTTCCTTAGGAAATGGTCTGGACAATCATTCCTTAGGGCAGATTCATTCTCTCCAGGTTGCACTTTGTTTAGTGCCAGAGGAATGGCCCAGATAGGTGAATGGTCCAGGTTCAACAATCAGGGACAGGCATTCCCTAGGGCAGACTCATTCTCTCCAGGTTGCACTTTGTTTAGTGCCGGAGGAATGGCTCGGATAGGTGAATGGTCCATGCTCAGAAATCAGGACAAGTATTCTTCCTTACTTGAGAAGAAATGTCCAGATAGCCCATCATTGTTGTTTTACTCTTTGAGGGTAGATTCTCTTCCAGATCTCACAGATGTGAGTGGAAGAATGGCCCAGATGATTCAGTTATATCATGACATTGTTTCTCTATGTAGGTTGATATCAGATGATATGATTTCCATGGAGACTGTATGTCTCTGGACAGTAGATATATGCTACTGTGGTGGATGTGTTCCACTGTTATGACTATATGTCACTGATCAAGTAGGTGTGTTCTACTTGGTGTGGTAGTGTAACACTGGATTGTAGTTGTGTACTACTATGGATAGACACAGTTGTGTTCTATTGAATGGAATTGTTCTGATTGCCTTGTAGATTATCAATAATGTTGAAAATAATTATTAGCTAAATGGATGATCAGTGTACTGATGGACAGAGATTCTTCAGACAAAAAATGGTCCAGAACATCTATTCTTCTAGGACATATGATCGAATTAGAAGAATGGATTTTGTATCACTCCTTGAAGTGATCAACTTATTCAACATCATTACTCAGACAGAGTATGGTTTCAAGAGATGATACAGTTGATGTTGTCAGATGACATTGATAGTGATGATGATGTTCGTGATCTAATCATGAGATAGTCTATACGACTATGATGATGCTACCAATTCAATGGTATGTTTGTGCTCAAGACCATTTCCTTTAATACCTCCCTAGCGAGGAGGGAGTGTTGACATTATGGTAGTTGCGGGAGGTATTTACCTCCACATGTAAACCTGATGAGAATAGAATATTTCGGGAAGCTAGAAGAAACCCTAAATAATTGGTTAAGAACCCTAGAAGACAAGTTGGATCAAGAGAATGATTTGTATTAGGTTATTAGCCTCCAAGAGAAGAAGTCGGCTAAAAGGAAATGTTATATACTAAGTAATTAGCACCCAGAATGAGAATTCGATTCAGACAGTCTGGAAGAAACAATATAAATATAGGAGGCTAGTATTCATCTTGGCCAGCATTCTCAAAATTGTATAAGTACACTTGTGTGCACTGCAGTTGGCCAGTTTGTGTGCAAGTCCTAGGAGTAGCTGCTACCAACAGTTCTGCAATCTGTATTTTCGGTTTTCTGGGTTGGACTCTCTGATCAGCTTTTGTTATTCTTGCTTGGTGCACTATCCTTGGAGAGAGGTGCACCACCTTTGTTTGGCTATTAAGCCTAGGTTTTTCTTCTAGAATATTTCTCTGTCAAGGTTAAGGTGCTCGAGGGTGGCTTTGGCCTATGGTTGGGTAACAATATTGCTATATTGTCTATGGTTAAACGACCACATCTATTATATTCTAACATTGAGTGGAAAAGAACCATTGATATGTCGCATTGTCCACCCAATGAGATCACTTCCATAGATCTTGTCTTAGACCCCACCTATCGAGTCATTGGAGGGGATTGGGAGATATCATTAGTCATCGTGTTGTTTGAAGGTTTCACGTTAATTGGGACCATTGTTTTCTCTGGTTCTGAACCATTAGATCTAGTGGGAGTGAGGGTATCAGAAAGAATGGATTGGAAGAGACGATTGGGGTTTCTTATCATGTCTTTCTGATTAGGGAGGGTGTGATTCCCCATGAGTCATTGATCAAACTTGAGCTGAGTGTGTCAAAATCATCTGTCTAGGTGAGTTCATCTCCTAGTTGCGTAGACACTTTCCAACAAAGGATTTTTATGGGAGGGTGACATGTCCAAGTACATGTCACTACCACGTGAGCACAAATTTCAAACTATCCATCGATGTATATGACATGGAGGAGTCCCCGTGGCATCCACGTAGGACATAGGATGTGGGGAAGGGTAAATCATTTAAGACCTTATAAATCCATTCTGATAAATTTGGAACCCGTTTCAAACTACATGGGTAGTTGTAGGAATGCTCCATGTGAGAAGGTTTCTACCCGTAGTTTTAAGACCCGAGATCTAAGTCAGAGAGGGAAGAGGAAAATTTGGCATCCCACCATCCTGAGTAGGGTTTATGGGGTTTGGTGTGTTACAAAGTGGTATTAGAGCAGAGTTTGAACTATGAGATTGAATGGGCCACCAAGGATGAATGAATTTTGTAATATTTTGCGTGATCAAAGTTTATATTTTTATTGTTGAACGATTTAAGTGTGATAATGAGTGCTAACAACAATTTTGAACAAGATTGACAACATGAATAGG
>ML780454.1:472613-490655 GCA_009831015.1 Picea engelmannii | reverse complement strand
AAACTCAAATAAATTCAAATCTATTTTATCTCACTTAAGTAAAGAATAAAAACACCATCATGCAATTGAATGGACAAAACATGGAAGGGGAAAATTATTATTGATCTATATTAAAAATTGAGAACCTTAAAAAAATAGTTTGATTACCTTGAGTCAAAAGTTACAGTCCTCTTTGGCCCTCACTTAAGCTCTTCCTTCACTCAAACTCTCTTAGAATTCTAGCAGTGTGAATTTACTCTCAATTCTTCCTCCCCTTCTCCAAGTAAACCTCCATGCATAAATAATCCACCAAATATGTCCTCCATCTCCTGAGATAATGCACCATATTTGAGCTTCTAGATCTTACTTCGGACATGCATTAGCTGCAACACTAGTCATATATCAGCTAGTCTTGGTTAACTGTGTAGATTTTAACCTTGTACAATTAATTACTGCAAACAAATTCTTAACAAAAATAGAAAATATTCAATGACACACACACACATTACACAGATATTTTTACCTTAGAAACCCAAACCAAGAAAACCAACAACTTGTTTAGAGTCGCACCTCTAATCTTCTATTTATCATATGTTCATTGTCAATACAATACAATATATAATATCCCATGGAATCCAAAACCCCTAATACATTGACCTGGATTAGTCAACAACCCTAATTCCTTAACCAGAATTAGAAAACCATCGACAAAAACCATGTGCCGAAAAACCGTAAAAAATAGATGCAAAAAAATGCAACAAACATACCCAATAAACTGGCCATATCTAGTCATGTAAAGAATATAACACATACCCAACCAAATGGCCATTCCATCCCTAGTTGACTAATTATGCTCAAGTAGAGTGAATTATTCTTATCCATGCAACATGAATTCACCCTCATAACCTTATCCACCTGTGAGGTGCACTCTTGGTGATGATTCCAAGGAAGGCATGCACTTTTGTTGACGATTCCAAGCTGGGAGCACTCCTGGTGATGATTCCAAGGAAGGCATGCAAGACTAGCTGACAATTTCAATGTATGCGTGCAAGACTAGACTTCACTTAGTTGACTCAAGAAGAGGTGCACTTTTATCTAGGGGAAGAATATTCTCATCCATGGGATAATATCTTAGACCAAGTGAGTATCAAGCGCACCCTCAGACATGGACTATAGAACATAGGGAAAATGGTGTATTGGGTACATGTTCATGTATACTCTAGTACCCTTATTGAGAAGGTTCGATGTGTGCTCCTAGGGTGGAAAATATAATTGTAACATATGCCCCCTAATGTGTGAGGTCAGTAGAGGAATGGGTGACCAAAACATATTACAATAATTATGATCGTGAGGTGGCATAAAGAAAGAGATAGAGATCAAGGAACCATTAGGTACCTGCAACCATAAGTCAACCAAACATATATAGATCATCCTCGAGGTAGGAATACCCATTCTTGAAACAGGAAAAAAGCATGGTCACCAATATAATACACTGTGGATCCATGTGATGAAATGAAAGATCACGGCCACAAAAAATACATGGTGGATCCACGTCAAAAGGGATCATATCCACGAGAAAATATTATGTCGATCTATGTCACAATGAAAGTCAAGAAGACATTGAGCACCAATGATATTGCTCCCATAGTCTTGAAATTACTTTTGCATACATGATATATGCCATCACAATAAGGGAGGGGAAATAGGAATGAGTGGTGTGCCCCTCAGGCCCACAGCCTTTTTCCCAACCATGATGGTACAATTCTACATCATGCAAATAAATGAGCTCATGTTGAGCATGGTAGAATTCATTTGATTACTGATCATTGAGGTATATCCTTAATAGACGTGAGGGGAACCACCATTGATGTAAATGGACCACAGGGGTACCTAGTACTATCTGGCAAGTGTGAATAGAGGATCTGATGTCGAACACTTGTACAATCAATAAATCAGGAGTCAATGAGGTAAACTCATTGTTTATTGTGAGGAAGCTTGCCACTAAGAAATTCAATCTTCAAGGTACTAGTTGGTTTTGCAACACCCCATTTTCCCCCAAGCCTGTAATTATGATTAAGACTTCATGAATTGTAATTGATTATCACTGTAATTTTGTTTTATGTTTAATGAAAACACCTACCAATTGACTAAGGGGAATCCTTGCAGTATTGTCCATGATACCATGAGTGTGAATTGGTGAGGGGGAAACTAGGATTTTTTGTGAAGAAAATAGGAAGTGTGAACATAATCCTAACCTACACTCGAACAACCTCAAATGACCAACCTATCTGAAGTACCATGTTGAATGTTCACCCTATTCACAAGAAAGCATGTTAATGGAATCAGATCGGGTGGTTGGGGTAGTTGTGACTTCCTTAATAAAATGTTCTCAGAGGAGTAATTGGTTCGGCTGAAGCTACCAACTAGGAGTACCCCTGAGGTGCCCCTTTTATTTGTTAGCTTGACCCTAAGGTTGTCAGTTGAGGAAACTGAGGGAGAGGAGAATGTCTCGGATGAGAAAGGAGGAGGTAGAACAAAATATGCAAAATAAGCATGGTATTGTGATTGAGTAAGAGGGCTTGACAGAGAGAACACAAGCCAGACTAGAGAAGAGAAAACTAGGAATTTTTGTGAATAAAATAGGAGGATTTCCTAGAATACTAATGGTCAACATTAGAACAGAGAATACACGGATTTGGACTGGAGCAAAGAGGGTCGTGAGTTGGTGCTTCCAAGAATGAAACCAAAACCGGTAAGGGGAGGGTGCTAAGGGATTGTGTAGAAGTGAAGGGACTCCCTTATGTGGAGGAAAATTGATTGGGAAGGCACCTAGTAAGCTATTGGAGACCCTAGGCTCAATGGGAAGAGGGAATTTCTATTGGTTCCATTGTAGTGAAGGAGAGTAACCTTCCTGACCAAATCCTTAATTTGATAGCCAACTTGTAAGAGTTTCCTGGTGGTATCATGGCATGACACAGGCGTGGCTTATAGTAGAAAACAAAGGTGCAATAAATCCTATGGTTGGGTGGAAATGTATTCACCCTAAATCAAATGGCAGGTTGAAGTTTTTCCTAGAATAGATAAGTGTTTCTTAATGTATCTAGCAATTATTTGTTGATTTTAATGCTAAAATCTAAATAATGTTGATCTCGTTGTGGGTCTAGTATGATAGGATAACATTTTCATATTCATGAGTTCATTTAACCGCTGAGTGGGTCTGAGATTCGAGAGATTCCTAACCATTAGATGTGGGGATCCAATGACCATCAAATCCTTCGGAAAATTACATATTGGAAATACTTGTTCGTAGAAGCCACGAGGTTATGGAAGGAGGTATTACTTGATGATGAAAGACTGAGTGGAAAAGAACCATTGATATGTTGCATTGTCCACCCAATGAGATCGCTTCCATAGATCTTGTCTTAGACCCCACCTATTGAGTCATTGGAGGGGATTGGGAGATATCATTAGTCATCGTGTTGTTTGAAGGTTTCACGTTAATTGGGACCATTGTTTTCTCTGGTTTTGAACCATTATATCTAGTGGGAGTGAGGGTATCAGAAACAATGGATTGGAAGAGATGATTGGGGTTGCTTAGCATGTCTTTCCAATTAGGGAGGGTGTGATTCCCCATGATTCATTGATCAAACCTAAGCCGAGTGTGTCAGAACCATATGTATGGGTGAGTTCTGTTGACATTATGGTAGTTGTGTGAGGTATAAGACAAGTCAACTCAAGAGAATTATTCGTATTATGTTATTAGCCTCCAAGAGAAGAAGTCGTCTAAAAGGAAATGTTATATACTAAGTAATTAACACCCAGAATGAGAAGTCGGCCCAGGCAGTCTGGCAGAAACAGTATAAATATAGGAGGCCAGTCTTCATTTTCACTAGCATTCTCAAAACTGCAGAAGAACACTTGTGTGAACTGCAATTGGCCAGTTTGTGCGCAAGTCCTGGGAGCAGCTGATGTCAGCAGTTCTGCAATCTGTATTTTTGGTTTTCTGGGTTGGATTTTCTAATCATATTTTGTTATTCTTGCTTGGTGCGCTATCCTTGGAGAGGGGTGTGCCACCTTTGTTTGACTATTGAGCCTAGGTTTTTCTTCTCAAATCTTTCTCTGTCAAGGTTAAGGTGCTCGGGGGTGGCTTTGACTTATGGTTGGGTGACAATATTGCTATATTGTCTATGGTTAAACTAGCACATCTATTATATTCTAACAGGTTATGGACCCACACTATCTTCAAACAGTCTATATGCTGGAAGATAGATTGGGAGGATTTGCTCAGATGCAGTTGCAGTTGCAGCCAGTTCTTATTGCAGCAACGAAACCCTAACCCTCTCATTGAGGCACCTTAAGTGAAGGGATTGACCTAATTCCTAGATAGACTAGTGCTCCCTAGCCTAGCGCATCTCCTGATACTCTTAGCAAGCTAAGACGTCAAGTTTAATTTTTTGGTCAAAATCAAGGGTTGACCAAGTCAAAGTAGTTATGACTTACTCTATGAAGTTAGAAAACAAGCTATAAGGCGCTTCTAACTTAAGAGTGTGGAAGACAAGGATTGAACTCATCTTTGCTAAGAATAAAATGTTGGATATCGTGAAAGGAAAGATCATGGAACCACGGTTCGAAGAAGGAAAAGAGAAGGAACCTTAGAACGTTGTAGTCTTGGAGAAGTTCAAAGACAATTACATCAATTCCATGAGTATCATAGTGGACTCTATAAAATACCACTTGATACCCTACATCTCCCATCTTGAGTCATCTAAGAATATGTACGATGCCCTAACAAACCTCTTCTCAGTTAGAAACATTGGACAGATAATGAGTCTGAAGAATGAGTTCTGTGACATGAAAATGAATGATGATGACAAAATAAAATCATACTTCGTGAGAATATCTCAGTTAAGAGATCAACTACAAGTTGTTGAAGAGATCATTTCAGAGAAGGAACTAGTAAATGTAGTACTCAATGGTCTTCCCAAGACATGGGATGCATTTGCCACAAGCATGAACACTAGGAAGGAGTATCCCACATTTGAAGAACTTTGGACTTGATGTGCACAAGAAGAATCAAGGATCGGTGCAAAAGAGAAACCCCAAAAGAAATACGATGATCAAGCCTTCACAGCAAAGTTCAAGAATTTCAGGAATAAAAATAAGTTTGGCTCTAGGAAGAAACCAAATCAAGAGAAAGATATGTCAAAAATACAATGCTTCAATTGTCGAAAATATGGTCACTACAAGAATCATTGTCTCGAGCTAAATAAAAGGAAGGAAACACACAAAGCATCAGTTGTTGAAGAAAGGGAACCCTCAAAGAAAGCCAAGCAGGACAAAACATACTTCTTCTTCTAAAGACAAGGTAACAACACTCTTCATAGTTCTTTTACATACCATGTTTTTCTGTACATATCTTGCATATCTATTTCTTAGAATATAAGATGTTCAAAGAGAAACCATATCTATGGAAGAAAAACAAGATAAGGATTGCTATCACGATGACTACAAGTCAGGAAATACACATGAAAGGATGAAGTACATCAACAACCCCTGTTAACAATTCATGTGGAAATTATTACATAAACAAGAGCTGCAAGATAAGTCGAAATAAGAATCAAACTTAAAGAAACCTAGGAGAAGTAAATACAGAAAGAAGTCAGTAATCAAGAGGAAATTGGAGAAATACTTATAACACTTTGCAGAAGGCAATAAGGATGCAGACGGAAGCGTGGGCTCTCTTAGTCGAAGGGAGTTGATTACAGAATTCCAAAAGAAGAGTATGCATTCATGCATGAAGTAAGGATTATGAGGGAGATAATCCTAAATAATATGATCCATTGAAGATGATGAAGTATCTATCCATGGTAGAAACCATGAAAAGAAGCACATGTTCAAGTGTGACTTTAGAAGAAGTCTTCCTCGAAAAGAAGCCTTAAAGTATCCCTGGTTGTCCATCCGCATCCATGATCCTATGATGAAAGAAAGAAGTTGGAATCTTCAGGGCATGGAATCTATAGAAAACTCCATGGACCCAAGAGCTAAAGAGAAGCATGAGGAAGAACATGAAGATTCCAAGAGAGAAATAAAAACCAGAACAACCAGTCATTATATCAAGAATCACAAGACTACTAGCTTGATTTGAACCCTCTAGAAGTAATCAAGCAGAAGAAATGAAAGTTGTGATGAAAAACATTGTATGGAATACTTATGAATGAAAGCATTGCGAGATCCAGAACTAAAGGTTCTCCCAAATGGAGGGAGAGGACTATGATGATAGCTTGTTCCATACATATCTCTATCTGAGACATTATATCTCGTGCAATTTCCATGGGCTGGAGTTTACATCAGACAAATGTAAGGATTGTTCTCCTCAACAAAGTAATCAAACAAAGAAGCATATGTAGAGCAACCTCAAGGTCTTGAGGTATACTAGAAAGAGACTCTTGTATGCAGATGGAAGAATAAAACTTGGTGGAGAGCCTCCAATGCACAACAAAAGTGTGGTGAAAGCCTTCTACAACAGAGATATTGTATCATAATGGTTACTCAAAACTCCATAATGATGGATTTCCTATCCATGACAAGCTCTCATGATGACAGAAGAAGTGTCACTTGGATATGTTCTAGTTTGATATTTTCCACGATGTTATGAACTAGCAAGAAACAAAAGAACTGAATCCAACTATGATATACTATAATGATCAGAGCTATATGAAGCCTTTAGAGAAAACTAGTGTTCCAGAAAGATCGAAGTACATTGAGATCAAGCATCACATTCTCCGTGATGAGGTCCAGAAAGGAGAAGTGGTTCTCCAATATATCCCCACAGATGAGCAGATAAGCAGATATTTTGTAAAGCCTTTGTCTAAGATAAAAGAGTTTGCATGCTCAAGAAACAGGCCGAAGCTCATGGAGATGAATTCCTTACTGAAAATGGAAGAGATGACTCCCAAGTTGGGAGGGAGCACTAATGTGTTATTGATTTATGGACAGTCATTTTTCAGTTCGAAAAATGGTCTAGGATGAGCAATTCCTTTCTAGTTCAGAAAGTGGTTTGATATTTCTAACAGGCATGCATTTTTCTAGTTTGAAAAATGGTCCATATTGAACAGTCATTTTCGTAATGAAAATTGTTCGATGGATTGTTGGTATACCATAGACAATGATTCCCCTTGTGGCTAGTGTGGTGGAATGGTCTAGGACAGTCTTTCTTCTTGACGGTCACTCTCAGTAGTGGTAAAGAAGACTGGTCCGCCTCACTGGACATTCATTCTTTTGAAGCTCATAGTTGTGAGCAGTTTCGAAGAATGGTCTATTTTGTAGGTTGGTGCAGGACAACCATTTCCTTAGGAAATGGTCTGGACAATCATTCCTTAGGGCAGATTCATTCTCTCCAGGTTGCACTTTGTTTAGTGCCAGAGGAATGGCCCAGATAGGTGAATGGTCCAGGTTCAACAATCAGGGACAGGCATTCCCTAGGGCAGACTCATTCTCTCCAGGTTGCACTTTGTTTAGTGCCGGAGGAATGGCTCGGATAGGTGAATGGTCCATGCTCAGAAATCAGGACAAGTATTCTTCCTTACTTGAGAAGAAATGTCCAGATAGCCCATCATTGTTGTTTTACTCTTTGAGGGTAGATTCTCTTCCAGATCTCACAGATGTGAGTGGAAGAATGGCCCAGATGATTCAGTTATATCATGACATTGTTTCTCTATGTAGGTTGATATCAGATGATATGATTTCCATGGAGACTGTATGTCTCTGGACAGTAGATATATGCTACTGTGGTGGATGTGTTCCACTGTTATGACTATATGTCACTGATCAAGTAGGTGTGTTCTACTTGGTGTGGTAGTGTAACACTGGATTGTAGTTGTGTACTACTATGGATAGACACAGTTGTGTTCTATTGAATGGAATTGTTCTGATTGCCTTGTAGATTATCAATAATGTTGAAAATAATTATTAGCTAAATGGATGATCAGTGTACTGATGGACAGAGATTCTTCAGACAAAAAATGGTCCAGAACATCTATTCTTCTAGGACATATGATCGAATTAGAAGAATGGATTTTGTATCACTCCTTGAAGTGATCAACTTATTCAACATCATTACTCAGACAGAGTATGGTTTCAAGAGATGATACAGTTGATGTTGTCAGATGACATTGATAGTGATGATGATGTTCGTGATCTAATCATGAGATAGTCTATACGACTATGATGATGCTACCAATTCAATGGTATGTTTGTGCTCAAGACCATTTCCTTTAATACCTCCCTAGCGAGGAGGGAGTGTTGACATTATGGTAGTTGCGGGAGGTATTTACCTCCACATGTAAACCTGATGAGAATAGAATATTTCGGGAAGCTAGAAGAAACCCTAAATAATTGGTTAAGAACCCTAGAAGACAAGTTGGATCAAGAGAATGATTTGTATTAGGTTATTAGCCTCCAAGAGAAGAAGTCGGCTAAAAGGAAATGTTATATACTAAGTAATTAGCACCCAGAATGAGAATTCGATTCAGACAGTCTGGAAGAAACAATATAAATATAGGAGGCTAGTATTCATCTTGGCCAGCATTCTCAAAATTGTATAAGTACACTTGTGTGCACTGCAGTTGGCCAGTTTGTGTGCAAGTCCTAGGAGTAGCTGCTACCAACAGTTCTGCAATCTGTATTTTCGGTTTTCTGGGTTGGACTCTCTGATCAGCTTTTGTTATTCTTGCTTGGTGCACTATCCTTGGAGAGAGGTGCACCACCTTTGTTTGGCTATTAAGCCTAGGTTTTTCTTCTAGAATATTTCTCTGTCAAGGTTAAGGTGCTCGAGGGTGGCTTTGGCCTATGGTTGGGTAACAATATTGCTATATTGTCTATGGTTAAACGACCACATCTATTATATTCTAACATTGAGTGGAAAAGAACCATTGATATGTCGCATTGTCCACCCAATGAGATCACTTCCATAGATCTTGTCTTAGACCCCACCTATCGAGTCATTGGAGGGGATTGGGAGATATCATTAGTCATCGTGTTGTTTGAAGGTTTCACGTTAATTGGGACCATTGTTTTCTCTGGTTCTGAACCATTAGATCTAGTGGGAGTGAGGGTATCAGAAAGAATGGATTGGAAGAGACGATTGGGGTTTCTTATCATGTCTTTCTGATTAGGGAGGGTGTGATTCCCCATGAGTCATTGATCAAACTTGAGCTGAGTGTGTCAAAATCATCTGTCTAGGTGAGTTCATCTCCTAGTTGCGTAGACACTTTCCAACAAAGGATTTTTATGGGAGGGTGACATGTCCAAGTACATGTCACTACCACGTGAGCACAAATTTCAAACTATCCATCGATGTATATGACATGGAGGAGTCCCCGTGGCATCCACGTAGGACATAGGATGTGGGGAAGGGTAAATCATTTAAGACCTTATAAATCCATTCTGATAAATTTGGAACCCGTTTCAAACTACATGGGTAGTTGTAGGAATGCTCCATGTGAGAAGGTTTCTACCCGTAGTTTTAAGACCCGAGATCTAAGTCAGAGAGGGAAGAGGAAAATTTGGCATCCCACCATCCTGAGTAGGGTTTATGGGGTTTGGTGTGTTACAAAGTGGTATTAGAGCAGAGTTTGAACTATGAGATTGAATGGGCCACCAAGGATGAATGAATTTTGTAATATTTTGCGTGATCAAAGTTTATATTTTTATTGTTGAACGATTTAAGTGTGATAATGAGTGCTAACAACAATTTTGAACAAGATTGACAACATGAATAGGGTCTTGGTTCGGGGACTGTTAAAGAAAATTGATTCCTTGATAAGGGATTAAAGGAAGGTAAGTTGATGGAGAAACAATTCAAGAAATATTTCAGGAAATCATATTTATCGGAAAAATACTATGATTGTAATATTAAGGAGTTCCACGAACATAAGTTAGGAAAAATCACCATGAATTCTTATGCCAATAGTTTCTTGGAGTTGTTGAGGTATTTTCCCTGCCTCAAGGATGAAAAAGAAAGGATATAATGATTCCTCGGTAGATTACCACAGTCCTATCATAATAGGATTGAATTCAATGAGCCTAAGACATTAGAGGACACCATCAAAAAGGCCAAGTGTTGTTATGACCAATCCAAGCATAGGTAGGATCCTCTTAAGGATTGGAAGAGAAAAGATAAGCCTGCATTTCAAAGGAATGGATTTAAACCATACCAATATAAAAACCCTAAAACAGGTGCTCAGTTCGACCATCCGACTAGAAGTATGCACCAATAGAATTTTCCATCTCAAAGTGAGAACAAACCAACATAACAAGTAAGGGAGAAAGTAGAGAAGCAGAAGAAAGGACCTATACAATGTTGGGGTTGTGGAGAGGCACATCTATTGAGGGAATTCCCCAAGAAAAATGTGGCAGTAAAATGATTTACCATGGTCAAGAAGCTATTGTTATTGATGATGTGGCCAGGAAGGTATACCTGCTAAACAACCCATTTCTATTTTGATTGACATTGATTCTAACCTTGGCTATGTTTCACCCCAAATTGTTGAATCACGTGCCTTAAAGAGGAAAAAGCATGCAAAATCGTGGTTAGTTTATCGAGCTACAAGAACTAAGTGAAAGGTAACAAAAATGATTGAAGAACGATCATTTGAAATGAATGGAATTCATACACAAGAAACCTTAAATATTCTACCTTTGGGGTCATATGGCGTACTGATAGGCATGGACTAGTTGGTTGTCCACAAAGAAAAATTGAACTGCCATGAAAAGACCTTGTAATGTGAATATAGTGAAGTAAACATGAGGGTGTTGATGGGTATTCAAAATCATGTATTGGTGAGGTAGATATCATCACCACAACTCAAGAAGTTCAATCGAAAGGGGTATCCCTTGTATGCGATACAAGCACTCAATGCAACATATAATAATGAGATGAAGATTTAGGATCACCTGATGTTGTGGGAATTTAAAGATGTGTTCCCAAAGGAAGTATCTGAACTTCTTCCTAAGCGAGACCTTGATTTTTCCATAGACCTTGTACCAGGAGAATTACTCGCATCTAAAGTACCCTATAGAATGAGTATGCTAGAGCTAGTAGAATTAAGGGTGTAGTTAAAAGAGATGATGGATAAATGGTATATCAAGCCGATTGTGTGCTCGTGGGGAGCACCTGCACTTCATAAAGAATATTAAACCTTTTATGATTTTTCTATAGATTAAACCCTAATTTAAAGTATATATTAAACCTTAATTTAAATTAAAGATTAAACCATAATTAAATTATAAATTAAATTTAACCCTAATTTAAATTATAGATTAAACCCTAATTTAAACTATAGGTTAAATTAAATTATAGATTAAACCCTAATTTAACTTATAGATTAAATTTAGACTATATATTACCTAAAGATTAAATTAAATTAAACCCTAATTTAAATTATAGATTAAATTAACCCTAAATTAAACTATAGATTAAACTATCTACATTAAATTATAGAGTAAACCCTAATTTAAACTATAGATTGAATTTAAACTATATATTAACTAAAGATTAAATTTAAATTAGAATTTAACTATAAATTTAATTTAATTTAATTTAAACTACATATTAACTAAAGATTAAATTAAATTTAACTCTAATTTAAACTATAGATTAAATTTAACTCTAAATTAAACTATAGATTAAACCCTAATTTAAACTATAGATTAAATTTAAACTATATATTAACTAAAGATTAAATTTAACTTAGAGTTTAACTATAAATTAAATTAAAAATTTAAACTATATATTTAAACCCTAATTTAAATTAAAGATTAAATCCTAACTAAACTATAAATTAAATTTAACCCTAATTTAAATTATAAATTAAACCCTAATTTAAAATTTAAATTAAATTTAAACTATATATTAACTAACTAAAATTAAACTAATTAATTTTCAACTATATTAATCATTACACGAATCTTATATTGACTTTCCTACCTATTGGTGTGAAGACAATGAGATGATATTTCTTGGGTTATTTAATACATCTTGATTATATCTTTTATTTCATTTGCTCCAGCAATTAACTATTGAACTTTCTCACTAACTAATTATTAATAGTTATACGAATCCTATTTTTATATTATTGAAGAAGTAGAGGTATTTCTGAAATTAATTTAAGAACTAAAATGTTTAAAAGTGAATAATGATTGTTGATCTTAGATTTTCTTTTTAATATCGAGGTTTATGAGGTTTTTTCTGGTTTTAGGGTTATGTTGACCATTTTTTTTTTTACATGGTCCATCTGTCCTCTTGACTTTTTTTTGATAGGTCCGACAATATTGTTATTTTTACTTTTGTAAAGTTTTTCTTGTGGGGTTTAGTGCTCCCTTTACTCATTTTTTCCTCATTTTTTCCTTCTGGACAGTTACTGCTCTGTATCGATTAGGTGAAGAGTTATGACACCTCCCAAGAGTCTGATTGTTTAACTGTTTTGTTTTTAGTTGATACCTATAATATTTACTGGCATTGAAGACTATTTAACTGGTTTGTTTTTAGTGGATACGTACAACTTTTACTGGCATTGATTATCTTGGAGTTAGAGTCTTTCCTTACTCCTCCTATTTGTTTTCATTGGAGCTCTCCTCACTAAAGGACTTCAATGTTTAAGGTCCTAACACACCAACATTCCCTCTTAACTGTTTGGCATTGTTTTTTGTTTCGAGGTGGTTGAGGTGGCGGCCTCACATCTTACGATGATGAAAGCTGAAATAAATGCCTTAATGAGCTCTATGGATGAGGCCAGCTGGAAACAAGTTGGAGGCCTCGGAGCTCCAAACTCATTTCGAAAGGCTTCAGTCCCCTTACAAGTCGCTTATCAAACCACATTCGAGCTCTTTTCTCCCGGATAGTTTAGCAGCTGTATCAAAGGATCCTGTAGGAGTTTGGCTTGTAGGTGGTGCTAAGACATAATCCTCTAGACAGAAGAGAAGAGAACCATTTTTTGTTGTTGCTTCCATCGAACAGACGCGAACTATCCCTTTTAGCAGGCTAGGATCGAGGGTTTCCAAACCTTGGAAAAACAACAAAGTGAAGAGATGATTCATCCTAGGCTTTGACGTTGCTCTGGAGGATGCGTGCTCGATGGCCATGTGCACTCTGGTCGGAAGATATTCCTACCGCAAGATGGTCAAGGTTTCTTTGGAATCCTGGGTGGACAATACTTGGAAGCCCCTCTTAGGTTATTCACTAGAGATTTTTTATCTAGACTGGAATTGGTTCGGCTTTCAGTGTTGTAACCCGGAGGATGCCTCCTTAATTCTGGAGTCACTGTGGGTGATGGATGGTGGTAGTCTCATTTTGAAGTGCTTACATGTTTCATTTGACCCTTCAAAGGAGTATTTCCAACTCTGTCACCTTTGGTTGTTGCTGTCGGGTTTGTCGCTTCAGTGGTGGAATAAGCGGGCCTTAACTGAGATAGCTAACAAGCTGGGTCGATTTATGGCGGTTGACGAGGAGGCTCTTCTCGCGATGGACAAGTGTATGTGTCGAGTATTGGTGGAGATAGGCATTCATGCAGGCCTCTCGAAAGCGATGGAACTAGAGTGGCGGGGGATGCTACGCACATAGACTCTAGAATTTCTAGGGGTTCCTTTCAGGTGTACTAGGTGTAGATAGATGGGTCATCTCCGCCGTGAATGCCACAAAAACTTCCTGGATGAATCTTCATCAGATTCTTCTTTGTTGCGGATACCTACAAGATCTAACCCTCCAAACATTTCGTCGGGAGGCTGGAATGTTCGTTTTCCAGGTGTTGATTCACCCGAGGAGGAAAGGACTGACATCAATTTTACGGGTAATCTTTAAAAACTCTATCTAACACTTTACTTTTCTCTCTCATCATGGGAAATAAATACTTTGGATATTTCCTTTGGAAGTGCCTCTTCTCCCACTCGAACTGAGGTCCCTATTGCTTCACCGAAGATGGACTCCTTACCGAACTTGTTTCCGTGTAAGAACCAAGGCTCATTGGGGGTTTAGTCTCTGATTCAAAGTGATCTTCGCTCATCTGATGAACCCACGCCCAATGTTCTGGATGTAATGGGTAACCCTTTGGGTGCCTCGATGGACTTCACTGTTGAGGTGTCAACAAGACTAGAGAGTGTGGTGGGTAGGGTGGGAGGAGTGACTTTACCAGACTCCCCATATATTGACTTTTGTATGGGACAAGCTACGGGGGAACCTTTAGATCTGCCGCTCAGTGAGATTGAAGCGACCCTCCATTCATCTATCCAAGCTCTTCGTTGTATTGCGGGGTTAGGAGAGTTGGATCGGGGGGAGTGTAGCCTAAGTTTGGTGCTAGACTCACTTGTTCTGGCCGTACAAGAACTTATGGAGCCGAAAGCCCTGATTACCTATAAAGGAAAAGAGATCATAGCTTCAGTTACCTCTGAGTTACTCCCACATACTTCGCAGTTCTCATGGGTAGAACCTCCTGCTTCTGGAGCCAAGGGTTTTGTTTGGTCAAGGGGCTTAGGTTGTGAAGTTTAACCCATAAAAACTCGTAGTGCTCGTAAGTGAGCGGAGGTTTGTTTAAAGGAGAATGTATCATTATCATCATCTGATTATGATCATGGGGCGCTTAGAGGCATTAAATCCCTAGCACACCTTAAGTCATGATCATGTTGTTTCTAAACATTAGGGGAGTGGGGGGCTCCCAAAAAATGTCCTCGGTTCATCGTCTATTATTGTTGCATCAACCATAGATCTTATTCTTTCAAGAGACTTTAGTGGATAAGTCTAGAGCTCGTTCTTTTCTCTCTCTGCTCAAACCTGAGTGGTATTCGACTGTTGTAAGCTCGACTGGAAGATTTGGGGGTCTACTAGTTGCATGGGACCCAGTAAAATTTGATTTGAATCCTTACATTTGTTGTGGTGGGTTACTGTTGACAGGTTATAGTTTTGAGTTAAAGGAGAAACTATCATTTCTTAATGTTTATGGCCCATGTAACGATAGAAAGGCGTTCTGGAAAAAGGTAAAGGATAGAGGTATATTCTCCCATCAGAATTTGATTATCGCGGGTGACTTCAACTTCACTTTATCAGAAGGGTAGAGTTGGGGTACTAGTGGACATTTTGATCCACTGGATTTCTTCTTAAAGGACATTTTTACAGCTGGAGGCCTGGTTGACATTCTCCCAGATGTATTAGTTACAGTGTGGAGGAATGGTCAGAAGGGAGGGGGCAGAGCATTTTAAAGCGATTGGATAGACATTTTGTTTCAATGGCCTGCTTGGTAAGTTGGCACATTATCGGGCCTGGGTGGCGCAACCTTTTATCTCAGACCATGCCCCAATCCTTCTTCAGTTAGATGGCCTTTATCAACACAAATGCTATCCGTTCAAACTAAATCCAGGTTGGCTGCATGAGGATGGTTTCTCTCGTTTAGTTACTGAAGTTTGGCAGGATCCAAAGTTTCTTCAGGAGATAGGGCTTCAAAGAATATTGGTGTGGAAGTTAAAATGCCTTAAATTGGAAATCAAAAGGTGGGTTAGGAACTTTAAAAAACAATCGGTTCAAAAATTGGATACTATAGAAGAGGAATTACAGTCTATGTACCAAGATTCCCTTGCGGATATGAAGAATGAGGAGCTTACCGACTTGATCAAACAAAAGGAATTTGAGAGATTACAAATTCTAACTGCAGAGGAAGACTCTTGACGACAGAAGAGCCGAGAAATCTGGTTAAAAAGTGGGGATCGCAACACAAAGTATTTTCACCACTTTGCAAGCGATCGAAAAAATCGCAAGCAGATTTGGGAACTTCATATGGAGGCGGGTTTGAAACTTTCGGGACAACAGGAATTAAAGGAGGAAGCAAATAAGTTTTAAAAAAAATTTGGGCTCGACAACTAGCACTATTAATGATGTAACACACCCACTACCTATAATCAAAAAAATTCGTTGTTTTCTCAACAATGAGAATCCCCGATTCACAGGTCTTCTATTTACCTACCCGACTCTCTGTACATAACCGTGGTCTTATGTCCCTTTCTATCAGGATTTTTGTTTTCAACCATCCCGACTCGCTTAAATGCCAGTTAGCCTCCTAGGCTAAGCTCTTGATTGCATGGCCTCCTCTATATGAACATGGTCATAAATACCATCAGGACTACGGGGTTTCTAATGTCAAACTTCATCCCGAGGTCTCCCCTTTACCACCGAGAGATCAACTGAATCTCGCTATCTCGCGAGTCCGTGAATCAAAGCCCCCAACTCTTCCTTTCCAATCTTGCGACACCCGAACCGGCGATACGGGTATAGCTCCTTTCTTAGTTACCGCCCTCCCCACCTGTAACCGCATGCTAGGCTTAAACGTCAGCGCCTCTCACAACCTCGCAACCTCACCGGTTGACCTGTCGAGCTTTCACCCTCCTATTCCGCGAAACCTCGAGATGCGAGAATTCAACGGAGTGTCGACTCCTATCTCCAGGAAACGCGTGT
The DNA here is from genome assembly GCA_009831015.1 of Picea engelmannii. Classification (NCBI taxonomy): domain Eukaryota; kingdom Viridiplantae; phylum Streptophyta; class Pinopsida; order Pinales; family Pinaceae; genus Picea; species Picea engelmannii. The sequence goes on along the minus strand of ML780454.1, from coordinate 474,184 downwards.
CCACCCGTCGACCATGTGGGTCCCACCTTGTGGCTCTGCCACGCGTCCACATGAACCTCGGCACTCGGCACTTCGCGACTTCTGATGTCAAAAGTGGCTCCACTCAACCTCCGAACCCTCGAGTGCGCGATAGGCGATAGGGTTCCCGATCCAACAATCCTCCTACGACCCAGATCCAACGGCTCTCCTTCCTTCCTCGCTCCTCACGTCTTCGCGACTTGGAGTAACCAATGTTTGGGCTTTCACCCTGCGAACTTCCGAGTTCGCGAGATCTCTCGATCTCTGCCACCTGTCCTCCTCAGATGGACGGCTCCTAGTCCTCTTGCCACTTCGTCGCTTCATGTCCTCACGCCTCGCGACTTTTAACACCAATTACTTGGGCGTTCACCCTTTGAGCTCTCGAGTTTGCGAGATCTCTCGATCTCTGCCACCTGTCCTCCTCAGATGGACAGCTCTGATCCTCTCGTGGCTTCGCCACTTGCAACTTGGAGCGTCCAATTTTTGGACTCCTACCCTGCAAACCTCCGAGCTCACGAGATCACCGGATCTCTGCCACCTGTCCTCCTTGGATGGACGGCTCTGATCCTCTCGTGGCTTCACCACTCGCAACTTGGAGCATCCAATTTTGGACTCCTACCCCGCGAACCTCTAAGCTCACGAGATCACCGGATCTCTGCCACCTGTCCTCCTCGGATGGACGACTCTGATCCTCTCGTGGCTTCGCCACTCGCGACTTGGAGCGTTCAATTTTTGGACTCCTACCCCGCGAACCTCCAAGGTAGCGAGATCCCTATTCATGAGTGCTTAACCCTCGTTTATCTCCCTATAGATCTAACAACTTTCGAGTGTCCTAGCTAAGATCTGACGGTTCAGATCGGTCCCGATGTCACGCCCTTTCCCACTGCTCTTTGGATGTGGACAAACCAACGGTCCAGATGTTCTCATGGAGTCTGGGGTTCTACGATTCGGATTTCCTCGCTATTCACGAGGATAGAGGAAAAAGGGTTAAGGCAATCTACGCCCTCATTCATTCCTTCAATCTAACGGTCGTGAATGACCACAGATTCCTACGGACGGAATTGTTTCGTCAATGAAGGATGATGAGAAAATAAGAAGGTTGTTGGGTCGTGGTGGGGGAAAGAAAGGTGTGAGTTTGGTGTTTCAGTAATGGAGAAGAAGGGCGGATTTCTGACAGTGGTGTTCTGGCAACAGTGAAAAGTAGAAAGTGGAGAATGGTGGTTGTTCGGCCTCAGAAGCCAGTCAAGAGGGTTGACCAGTGGTGTTTCAGCAGCATGAAGGTCATCAGTGCTGAACAGCGGTGTTTCAGCATCGTGAAAGTTAACAGTGCTAAACAGCGGTGTTTCAGCATCGTGAAGGCTCGTCTCTCTGAAATGGAATCGTCCTCTTCTGGTGGCTGTGCTTTGATCAGGAATCTGCAAAACATCTGTAGCATGGTATTTCTTTGACAGGGATTATTAGAAAAATGAAATCTAATCTAATCTAATACTAAAGAAAATCAATCTTGAAAGAATTAATTGTTATTAGGGGTAGAAACCCCCTCAACGAAGAGA
>ML780454.1:442896-461595 GCA_009831015.1 Picea engelmannii | reverse complement strand
AATGCCTCCACATTTTCAAGGCATGCACTATGGCAACCAGTTCTAGATCATGAGTCACATAGTTGACTTCATGCTCATTCAATTTTCGGGATTCATAGCAGATCACCTTTCCTTCCTGCATAAGGACTCCTCCGAGCCCTTCTATACAGGCATCTGTGCACACAAGGAAGTCAGCTTCTGGGTCAACGATTTTTAACATCGGTGCATGGGTTAGTAGATGTTTCAAGGTTTGAAATCTTTCTTCACATTGTTGTGTCCACAAAAATTTTGTTCCCTTCTTCTGGAGGGCAATGATTGGACAACCAATCTTGGAGAAATCTTTTATAAATATCCTATAGTATCCCGCCAATCACATAAAGGATCTGATGTCTGAGACATCCTTTGGGGTAGCCCATTCCATGATAGACCTTATCTTGTCAGGGTCTACTGCTACCCCTTCCTTGGACAGAACATGTCCCAAGTAATGTATTTGCTTCTGAAAGAAGTCGCACTTGCTGAATTTAGCATAGAGCTAATGCTCTCTTAGCACTTGCAGCACAAGTCTAAGATGCTCTTCATGTTATTCTCTACTCTTAGAGTAGATTAAGACATCATCAATAAAAACTAGTACAAATTTATCTAGAAATTTACTGAGTACATTGTTCATTAAGAACATGAAAGTAGCAGGGGCATTGGTTAACCCAAATGGTACTACCACAAACTCATAATGAACATACCGTGTCCAGAAAGCGGTCTTATGGATGTCTTCACCCTTGATTCGGACTTGATGGTATCCTGACCTCAAGTCAATCTTTGAGAAAACAGACGCACCTCCCAACTGATCGAATAGATCATCGATCCTGGGCAACGGGTACTTGTTCTTTATTGTTACTTTATTAAGTTGTTTATAGTCTATGCACAGTCTAAGGGTGCCATCCTTCTTTTTCACAAACAGGACGGGTGCTCCCCATGGGGACACGCTGGGTTGAATATAACCCTTGTCCATCATTTCTTTTAATTGCAATTTGAGTTCAACTAACTCAGGTGTGCTCATCCGGTAGGGTGTTCTAGACACCGACACCGCTCCTAGTGCGAGTTCTATTGAGAAGTCAATGTCTCTTCTCGGAGGTAGACCCGAAGTCTCTTCGGGAAACACATCTCAGTATTCTCTCAGGATAGGGTGATCATCAGGGCTTGGATCTACACCTTCGGTTGTTTTCAGCACCTGTACTGCATATAGGGGACATCCCTGTTGGCAATACTTCCTCATTTGTAATGCTAATATTTGTCTCACCAAGACCGATTTTCGGATCCCTTGAAGGGTTATCCTTTTTCCTTCTTCGCTCACATATTCTAAGGTTTTATAGTAACAGTCCAGTTTGGCTTTATGGGTGGCCAGCCAGTCCATACCTATCAACATATTGTATGATCCCAGGGGTAATACATTAAGGGTTGCTTGGGTGGGGAATTCACCCAACATTAATTGGCAGGCTGGTATGGCCTCTACCACCTTTCTTTTGGTACTAGTGGCTAACTGTACTAACCATGGCTTAGTTTGTTTTTGTGGCTGTAGTTTACACTTATCAACAGCTTTAGGGGCTATATAACTCAAATTTGAACCAGGGTCAATCAAAATAGACACCAGATGGTTGAGAATCATACCTTCTATTTCCACCACTGAAGCTTGGTGGTCAGCCTGGTTATTATCCCAGGCTGCATAAATCTGCGGCACACTCCTTGCCACATCATTGACTGTGGTAGCTTCCTGCATGTTATAAACCTTTCGACTATTCTGTTTTCGATGTGGACAGTCTCTCCGGAGATGCTCTCCTCCGCAATCCCAACATTCCAAAGGTTTTCTCTTCGGGTTATCAGTCTTTACTGGTATAGGTCCAGAAGTTTTATTTCCGTCCGCCGAGGGAAAGTTCTGCTGGAGTACACTCTAGGTTGGAAAGTTCATTCTGTGGTTCTTCTTGTAGTTTTTAAATCCCGAGGATTTTCTCCCCTTCTTCTGAATTTTTGAACCATTCTTCTGTTTCCAGTCTCCATGAGACTTTGCCCGATGTCCATATTGTTCATGACAATATGTTGCCTTTCGTATAGTATCTTCTAGTGTCTTTGGCTCGTCGAATTCGATTCGGTTCTGGTATTCTTTGGGTAGCCCACTGATGAAGCGTTGGGCCTTCGCCTTCTCTGCTTTGATGTAGGGTACATATCTCAGTAAGTCAAGGAATTTGTTGACATACTCCTCCATAGTAAGTTGTCCCAGTTTGAGTTCATAAAACTCTTTAGCCTTCTCGTCGAAATACCTTTCCGACAAATACTTCTTCCGGAAGTACTTCTCGAACCGTTTCCAAGATAGGTCCTCCTCGTGGACCCCTTTCATATTCTTAAGGTCTTCCCACCAGATGGAAGCCTTTTCATTCAGATTGAAAGTGGCCACTCGGGCCTTCAAATTCTCTGAAAAGTCATGGACTCTGAAATATTTCTTCAGTCCGAGTAGCCAAGCCTCAACTTCCTCTCCCTTCTTTGTCTCGCCATCGAAGGAGGGAGGTTTGGCCTTTTTAAATTCCTCAAATTTATGACTCTTGGAAGTATTTTGCTTCTTTCGTTTCTTTTGGGAATAGGAGATGGTCCTACTACTGGAAGAACCTTCTGAATCACCAGCCTCCTTCTCAGTGGAATCATCTGGCATTGGTCCTTTACCTCTGGGGTGGACCTTTATGGATGTGATTCTCTCAGTGTGGCTACTGACACAACCACGATTCTTCACCTTAGGTTCATGCTGCATTTGTCGTTGTAGTTCGGATAAGCTCTGCAGTAGGACTGCATTAATTTCGGTTTTCTTTTCTTGTTCTTTCATCATCCTTTCATTATCGGCCTTGCAGCTTTGCAATTCGACCATGAGACTCCTCACAGTCTCAGCTAGGTCTGGAGGGGTTCCTATTTCTCTTCTCTCATCGGACTCCTCGTCTCTGTTGTGGGAGCCTTCTCCCACTTCTTGGTGAGTCACCATTTTCTGCGCTTGTAGATTCCCGCGGTTGATCGTCCGCTTGAGTGAAAAGACAAATGTTGATTATTAGTCAAGAGTTAAATTCATTTTTTTTATAAATGGCGCATGAATTCATAACTCTTTCACATGCATACACAGTCGGGTTTTCATATTCCAAGTTCTTAGTCCTGGTCAAGATAGTTAAGTCAAGGGGTTACTCCTCATGGGAGTGCTTCGAACGGAGTTTATGCGCGACTCGTGCATGAGCCCAATCAGGCCGAGTGTTGTAACCATGCTCTGATATCACTTTGTAACACACCCACTACCTATAATTAAAAATTTTCGTTGTTTTCTCAACAATGAGAATCCCCGATTCACAGGTCTTCTATTTACCTACCCGACTCTCTGTACATAACCGTGGTCTTATGTCCCTTTCCGTCGGGATTTCTGTTTTCAACCATCCCGACTCGCTTAAATGCCAGTTAGCCTCCTAGGCTAAGCTCTTGATTGCATGGCCTCATCTATATGACCATGGTCATAACTACCATCGGGACTACGGGGTTTCTAATGTCAAACTTCATCCCGAGGTCTCCCCTTTAACACCGGGAGATCAACTGAATCTCGCTATCTCGCGAGTCTGTGAATCAAAGCCCCCAACTCTTCCTTTCCAATCTTGCGACACCCGAACCGGCGATACGGGTATAACTCCTTTCTTAGTTAGCGCCCTCCCCACCTGTAACCTTAGGCTAGGCTTAAACGTCAGTGCCTCTCGCAACCTCACAACCTCGTCGGTTGACCCGTCGAGCTTTCACCCTCCTATTTCGCGAAACCCCGAGATGCGAGAATTCAATGGAGTGTCGACTCCTATCTCCAGGAAACGCGTGTCCACCCATCAACCACGTGGGTCCCACCTTGTGGCTCTGCCACAAGTCCACACGAACCTCGACACTCGGTACTTCACGACTTCTGATGTCGAAAGTGGCTCCACTCAACCTCCGAACCCCCGAGTGCGTGATAGGCGATAGGGTTCCAGATCCAACGATCCTCCTACGACCCAAATCCAATGTCTCTCCTTCCTTCCTCGCTCCTCGCGTCTTCGCAACTTGGAGTAACCAATGTTTGGGCTTTCACCCTGTGAACTTCCGAGTTCGTGAGATCTCTCGATCTCTGCCACCTGTCCTCCTCAGATGGACGGCTCCTAGTCCTCTCGCCACTTCGTCGCTTCGTGTCCTCGTGCCTCACGACTTTTAACACCAATTACTTGGGCGTTCACTCTGCGAGCTCCCGAGTTCGCGAGATCTCTTGATCTCTGCCACCTGTCCTCCTCAGATGGACAGCTCTGATCCTCTCGTGGCTTTGCCACTCGCGACTTGGAGCGTCCAATTTTTGGACTCCTACCGCGTGAACCTCCAAGCTCACGAGATCACCGGATCTCTGCCGCCTGTCCTCCTTGGATGGACGACTCTGATCCTCTCGTGGCTTCGCCACTCGCGACTTGGAGAATCCAATTTTGGACTCCTACCCCGCGAACCTCCGAGCTCACGAGATCACCGGATCTCTGCCACCTGTCCTCCTCGGATGGACGACTCTGATCCTCTCGTGGCTTCGCCACTCGCGACTTGGAGCGTCCAATTTTTGGACTCCTACCCAGCGAACCTTCGAGGTAGTGAGATCCCTATTCACGAGGGCTTAACCCTCATTTATCTCCCTATAGATCTAACGACTGTCGGGTGTCCTAGCTAAGATCTGACGGTTCAGATCGGTCCCGATGCCGCGCCCTTTCCCACTGCTCTTTGGACGTGGACAAACAAACGGTCCAGATGTTCTCATGGAGTCTGGGGTTCTATGATTCGGATTTCCTCGCTATTCACGAGGATAGAGGAAAAAGGGTTAAGGCAATCTACGCCCTCATTCATTCCTTCGATCTAACGGTCTTGAATGACCGTAGATTCCCCGACAAGATCTCATCCATTGATCAATACTTATCCTTACGCTGCTACTTCGGGATTTCAAGAGGGTCATTCCTCTTCGAACAAGGTTGTTAAGACTTGCACATTCACGCCCTTTTTCCAAGTTCTTGGTAAACCTTTCTAAGGAGGGAATCTCCATGAAGAGGTCTATTTCAGGCCCTTCCTGGATATAGATAAGGGAAACAAATTCTCGAGAACGGACTGGATACCTGACTTAGTTCAACCTGGGCATGATTACATTCATTTTTATCGACGTAATTCGTGCATGGCTTCCTCTATTACAAGCATATGTCCATTAATTATTATCAAAACATTCACAGACATTCTTACACTAAAATCGTTCACAATCTCACAGTGTTGTGAGTATATATGTATATCAGTGTATGAATTTCAAGATGAAATACATAAAATACTTATCAGAAATAACACCAGAAGTGGATGCAACTACTGAGAGGGGTGCTCGTTTCCACCCAACCGTAGGCTCAGTGACTCCCAAAGGATTTACCACTAGCCACCCCCGAGTTGAGACCACGATGCTCTGAGACTGCGTCTCTCTGTCTGCCAGTGACCAGGAGCGAAGGTTGCAATCCTTCCTCTCTGCTATCACTCACCCTGCCTAATGCCAGAGTTCCCCTCGCATCTGCCCTTTCAATCGTCTCTGCCATACGCCTTATCCTCTCGCGAGGTTGCATGTGGCATGATTACCCTCGCGTTGATCAGGCCTGACGACTCTAAGGATGGGTGGTTCACCATCCCATCCCTCATCAAGCCATCCGCCTACCAGCCCGCGAGGCATTGAATTTCAGGTCCAGCGAGCCGCTTTTGGTTCTCCGAGCCAATGGAGTCCAAATATGGTATTTAATTCTCGGTGGAAGTTAATGCCACCTTTTCAGGTGCCTTCCACCACCATCGTGGTTTCTTTTCTGCACATCCCCTCATCAACAGTCCTGCAATAAATTCAGAATGTTATTCACATTCATTGACCTCTTCCTCAAGGTCCATTTACATCACATATTCACATTTATGAGTTTGCCATAGTTCTTGGCCAGTCCAGTTATATTTACAAGTTGGGGGAAACAAGGTGTTACAAATGAAGACCAAACTTCTCTGGTCATTCTTTATCCAAATATGGTTTCAGAGGAAGATGCTCAATTGATGGAAAAACTGTGCTCTATTGAAGATCTTTTGAACATACTAAAGGCCTTTTCCAAAGATAAAATCCCAGGCCTAGATGGTTGGACTGTGGAGTTTTCCCTCCATTATTTCGAGTTGGTGGGTGAGGATCTTCTAGGCATGGTTGAGGAATCAAGGCGGAAGGGAAAAGTGATAAAAACTTTGAATATTACTTTCATAGTATTAATTCCTAAAGATAATAAACCAGCTACTTTTGGAGACTACCAACCTATCTCCCTCTGTAACTTATGTTACAAAATCATTGCAAAATTGTTGGCAAATAGGTTGAGGCCATTTCTTTCCAAAGGTTTAGCAGAAGAACAATTGGGATTTTTACAGGGCAGACAGATCCTCGATGCGGTGGGTACGACACAAGAATGTCTCCATAGCATCAAACAAAAGAACCATTTGGATTTAATTCTAAAACTTGATCTAAAGAAAGCATATGATTTAATCAATTGGGAGTTTCTAAGGATGATTCTTATCAAATCGGGATTTGTTCTAGCTCTCACAAGCTGGATTATGAGTTGCACCACTTTTGTTTCTTATGCAGTCTTAATAAATGGTGAACCATCTCCTTTCTTTCAAATGGGTAAGGACCTCAAACATGGTTGCCCACTGTCGCCGCTACTCTTTATCTTGGTAATGGAAGGCCTTAGTATCCTCATTAGAAAGGAGAAAGAAGTTGGTTTGCTAACTGGCATAAAGGTTTCCAAGATCACAAAAATTTTACATCTCCTTTTCGACGATGATGTGTTGATCATGACAAGATCTAGCTTAGCTGAATGGAACGTGATTGCAGGCCTTCTAAAAGTCTTTTTACATGCCACGGGTCTTCAGATTAATGAAGAAAAATCCACCTTTCATTCGGTGAGTTTGGAGGAGATGGGGTTGATGCCCTTTAAAGCGATTTTCCCATATCAATTCGAGTCTATAGAGACAGGTTTCAAGTATTTGAGTTTTTTTCTAAAGCTGAATTGTTACAAAGAAGACGACTGGCGATGGCTAATAAAAAAATTCAAAAAAAGAATAGACCATTGGTGCAACCGTTGGCTTTCACTTGGCGACCGATTAGTTCTAATAAAAGCATTTTTGGTGAGCCAACCGGTGTATTGAATGTCTATGTCTGCGGTATCGATCTCATTTCTTGAAAAATTGCAACAACTTATCTACACATTTCTATGGTCAGGCTGTAAGGAAAAGAAACATCTTCACCTTTGTAATTGGGACAACATTTCCAGGCCAAAGAAAGTTGGAGGTTGGGGGATGAAAAATTTGGGTTTCTTCAATAAATCCTAGTGGCAAAATCATTGTGGCGTGGACTGACCATAAAGGGTATATGGAAAAACGTCATAACATAGAAGTATTTACCTTATGTATCTGTATCAATGTGGTTTAGATTGGAGATTAGATCACAGGGAGAAACCTCTCTAATCTGGAGAAACCTCATAAAATCGCAACCACTCTTAGACCACTGGCTCTCTTGGAAATCTGGTAATGGGATGACTATTCAGGCTGGCCGTGATCAAATTATGGGCATGGGCAATAACTCGTATCTTTCCCAAGATATTTTGACAGCCTTAAAGAACCCAGGGATTACTTTTCTTTACCAAGTAAGGATAACTTCTCTGAATGCGCCCCCAAATACGTATTGGATAGATGTGATTCAACTAAGCATCAATGGTGTTCTTGTAGAGGAACGGGAGCAGTACAAAATGGCATTCACAGGCGCTGGAATTATTTTAGCACCAACTAAGGACGAGTTAAGGTGGTCGGGTGGAGACGAATCGGGTTTTCCCACTGCAAAAAATTTGTATAGAGCTCTGTCAGAAAGTATGTGGGCTCCAACCTTCAGGGGATGGGGCTACAAGCTCTGGAAATGGAATTTGGCTCTAAAATTGAAGTTGTTCTTCTGGTTGCTCCTAAAAAACAAAATTCTTAGATGGGATGTATTGCTTGTTAGAGGATGGGAAGGTTTGAGTTATTGTATCATGTGTAGATGTAACCATGAGTCTTTATACCATTTGTTTGTTTCCTGTTCTTTCACTCGCCAGGTCTAGATTTTATTAGAAGTGATTCTAAAGACCAAGTTGGCCTAGGAGGGTCATACCATTGATGATTGCCTCACATCCTTTGCTAGAAAGCATCCATCCTTTATTACTCTTCCAACAATGGTATGTTGGTACATCTGGTTAGAAAGAAATAATCTTCTCTTCAATTATGGTTCGACTATCCCGTAGGTGGTGGCTACAAAGGTTGTGAATTGCCATAATTCCAGTATGGTGACACACTCGGTAAAGGCTACATCCAAGATCAAGATTCTGCCTCGACTTCAACAGATAGTGGGTTGGTTTGACGACGTTGCCTCTGGAGATGGTATCAACAATGGTGCTAGTGGAGTCATAAGAATAAATATAAACTCTCTTTTTAAATGGACTTTCAATACAGGAGCAGGTACCAACAACAGGGAGGAGCTGATGGGAGTTTGGACCACTCTCTTTTTATCGAAAATTTTCAGTCTACAGGATATTCAAATCATTGGGGAATCAAATCTTGTTATTGATTGGTGAAAAGGGAGTGGGAGACTACAAATATTGGCGTTGGAAGGGTGGAAGGATCAAATCAAGAGGCTCAGTTTCTAGTTCAGAAAGATAACTTTTCTTCACGCTTACCGCAATTTTAACAAAGAAGAAGATGCTCTTTCTAAAAGAGCGCTAAAGGACCAAGACCACTGTGGGAAGATCGTCTACACCCCATGGGTAGACAACAAACAAGGCCTCACCAGATACATAAAAGTTTTATGATTTCCTTATCGATGTTATTGGATCATATGTATGCTAGTTTTTGTGCTTAGTAGGTCTTTTGGTTTTTAGCATCAGGGTAACCTTTCTTGTATGGAAGGTGTATAACTCTTTGGACAAAATTTTTCTCGGCATAAAGTACTATTTTGATTCTCTGTAAGCAAGTATAACCTTTTATTGGTTGTCTCAGTTTATGCCTTTTGAACAACCTACATATTTTGAAAGAAGTTGATCAGTGATGTAACATTTATATTTACAAATATAAAGAGAAATTTTATTGTCTGGAAAATAACAATGATTGTTGAAATTAATTTAAGGACTAAAATGTTTAAAAGTGTTTAATAGAGAACAATGATTGTTGAAATATTACAGATGAACCTTTTACAAAAAAAATTGCCTTCTTAGTGCTACCTACACTTTTTACAATGCTTTTATAAAGCTACCGAAACCAAACTGTTAACATAAAAACTCTCTTAGATTACAAAAAACTGGAGTCTAGACTTTATAGCTTTTCATATAACTGAGCTTATAAACGTTTCACCTGTTCAAAATAGTTGTACTCTTCTCCGATATATATCCTATCTTTCCAAAAAAAAACAGTCTATTCATTCCCCTTACAATATTTTAGTTAACACATTTGTGCTTCCTTCAACCTATGAGTGTTCACCATTAGCCTATGGGTGTTCACCATTAACCTATGGGTGTTCACCATCCATTGGCTCTCTCAAGGAAATTATACTCGCTCATTAGCCTCAAGACAAGGATAATGCGAAATGTTAAACATTTAGACTAAACCAAAAATAAAAACTGAAAAAAGGGAAAATTAAAATGTAGTTTTATCAAGAGCTAGATTCTATGTACACAATTGTATATTGTATTTGTTTTCACTAAATAATAATTCTATTTGGATTCAAAATCAATATGTTACCCTTTAAACATAGGTCGTCCAAGATAATAATAATTTTATTTAAATTAAATCCTAATAAAACTAAACCCTAATTTAAATTAAAGAATAAATTTTAATTTAATTAATTTAAATTAGGATTTAATCTTTAATTTAAATCTAAACCCTAATAAATATAAAAATGAAGGCCAATGGTAATAGACTCAAAGAATAAAAAATGTAAAACATTAAACCAGTTGGTAATAACTTCAAAGAATAAAAAATGTAATAAAACTAAAGTGGATGACAATGGCCTCAAAGATTAAACCTAATGGTAATAGCCTTAAAGAATAAAAACTGTAATAAAACTAAAGATTAACCCAGATGGTAATAGCCTCAAAGAATAAAAAATGTAAAACATTTACAAAAAAACCAGATTGTAATAGCCTCAAAGAATAAACTAGATGGTAATAGCCTCAAAGAATAAAACTAAATTGGATGGTAATAATCTCAAAGAATAAACCAGATGGTAATAGCCTCAAAGATTAAACCAGATGGTAGTAGCCTCAAAGAATAAAAAATGTAACAAAACTAAAGATTAAACCGGATGTTTAAAAGTGTTTAAAAGAGAGCAATGAGTGTTGAAATATTACATATTCAGATTAACCTATCGACATTCAACATTAACCTATCGACGTTCACCATCCATTGGCTCTCTCAAGAAAATTATACTCGTTCATTGGCCTAAAAAACTGTCAATGATTTGAAGCTAATCAATGCGGGGACGATTTTGTCAAGACACTTGCAGAGTCTAGAGTTCCTGTTGGTGAGCTTCCTGGCGGGGTTATTACAATGCATGTTGTTGTGTGCCCTCCTTCATCATAAAAAAAAAGTGGTGTAGAAACAAATGGCGAATGCTCAAAAGAAGAACATATGTTCATGCACGATTCTGTAGAGGAAAAATCAATTTTAAGTACGAGAAAGTCGAGGTGAAATTCATTTTAAAACCTCGAGGTCCGGTATGATATGAATCTAATGGCACACATGCAATTTAAATCAATAGGCAGACAAGGGCGCAATTCAACATTCACACAGATAGGGGTGCACATGCAATTTAAAATCCATTTATAAAAGCATAATTAGAAAATCCAGAAGAATATAAAAGCTTAACCAAAAAACCAAAGAAAATGCAGAGAACATTTATTGCTAACCTCTTTGTTGATGTTGATGTTGATATTGTTTCCTCCTCTCCTCTATGCTTCTGCTTCAGTATTCTCCTCTATACCACCTTGCTCGAACTGCAATCTAGATCTGCAACTACAAAAATGGAAAATATTTTCTTATTTACATAAATATGCGGTTGCGGAAATGGCAGAAACTCCCACACCTCCCACAAATTGAAAATGAAATGGCTTGGAAGTGCGGCCATAAGCCAGGAAAGAAACCGTCGGAGGGCATCAACAATTCAGAGGCATCAACGAGTCAGAATAGATGATAAGGAGGCGCTCCACGCACGTGCTCCATGTACCCAGTAAATACTGGCTTAAGAGCGTTTAAGGTGAAGCGCGCCACTAAAAGTTGGTTTACGAGCGTTTAGATCCACACATCCCACCAAGCTTATAGGTGGTAAATAACGTGCCACCAAGCCTATAGGTGGTAAATAAGGTGAAGCGCTCCACAGATTCACAAAGTTCCACATACCTCGGTAAGAAATTTAACCCTTTTAAAGACAAACAAACATTTTTTGTCATGTGAGGAAGTTAATGCTTCAAATCAGAGCCTTTGATTTTGTGTGACTACTAAGAATATTTGAATGATGTGAAATCGTGTCCATTAAATTTTGATTTATAATTAAAATCTCATTAAATCTACCCATTTCCAATAGGTGTACCCTATCGGCGTAATAAAAAAATTACTTTACCGTTTTTTTTTCATAAATTATTTGATTAAATTACTTCACCATTTTGCTTTTCATAATTTATTTGATTAAATTTTTGTTGTTTTTCATTATTTATTTGATTAAATTACTTCAATGTTTTGTTTTTCATAATTTATTTGATTAAATTTTTACAATTTATATGATATTTTTTTAATATTATTTTAAAATAATTCAAATAATCCAAATTAAAAAAAATAAAATTATAATATTACGAAATAAAAGAAAAAGTAAGGAGATCCAAGGAAAACATATATAATTCTTTTTTTTTTCGTTAAAATGGGTGAAATGTATCTAAAATCCTACCTCTGCAAAATATTAACATCACTCTGGCGAACTCACCAGTGGTTGCCCATCAACTTAAATAGATAGAGATACATATGGTAGCTACTACATAAATAGCCCTACCGCCTCAACACAAAGAAAGAGCTTGGAGGCAACCACAAAATGTAATTCAAGGCAAAATTATATACAAAGCTTATAATATTTGTACTTTTTTTTCGTAAGAATTTTTTTTCGGGAATGGGTGTTGCAGGTAAATTGCCCTCCTTTGAAATATTGAAATCAAATCTATGCCCAGGATAATTTATGCAGAAAGCCTCAATTTCAAAGTAGGGGCAACATTAGGTCTTTATGGAACTCCTTCACCATTGTTGCAACTTTAAAAACAATCACAATATTGTACTAATAGGACCAAGATGCATAGTAAGTTCATTTTCGTTGTCTCTTGACAAACATCAAGAACACAACTCCGCTACAACAAGATTGGGAGATCCTTCAGTCCCTGACAAATACATCATTGTCTACCACAAAATGCAAAGGATTTGATGCAACCATATCCTATTTGCAACAATATTTTGGTGTCTAAACATAATAAGAGAATGGTAAAGTCGTTGAACAAACCAATAACACACATAATCTAAGAATGCCTTAGCACTTCTATCTCTAAGGAAGATGATGACCATCAATTGGACCAAGAAATCTTGTTATGTATTGGCCAACATGTTATGTTGACCTGCAATTTGTGGATCCAAATAAGAAGATTAGTTAACAGAGCACTAGGAATGTCCACCCAATTTGCCTACACATAAGGAGTCATCCCTCGAAACTTGCCAGTGTATATTGTTGTGGGTTGTAGTCTAAATGTTTTACAAAATGACTATTTTGCAGTGATATTTTCCAGGGACTTTTGCTCGAAATCCGACGAGAAATTATTAGATCTACATATTTGAGTGATTATTTATGTAGAATCAGAGTGCCCTAGGGGTTTTTCAACATGCTAAATCCATTTCTGCATTCAAAAATGGATTTTAAACAACAAAAAATAGTGATTTTATGTAGATTTATGTCGTCGGATTCTGACAAGAAAATCCATTTCATAGAACAGGTAGACAATATCATTGTTGTGGAGTTTGACACATATATCGGTCCACCATAGGACCATATCGACCCAAAAAAAATACCAATCTCACCCGTAAAAGTGACACCAAGAAACAAATCCCACTCAAAATGACATGGGACTTGACTATACATAAATCCCAAGGCTTAACACTATCTAAGACAACCATATACATTGGAAAGGTTGAACAACAATATCATAGGTCAAATCATTAGGAGGTTCGAGCATCTCATCCTTCTTCTCTTTTGAACATTATGAAAAAATTCAAGATAATGCATACGTTGCACTTATAACCCATTTTTATTCTTCTTGGGTCAATGAATGTAATCCATAATTATGTGGTATGTTATATGTATCTTTTTTCTTCATAAGTTATGACTTCTCTTGTTTCTTACAATGTTTTTATTTATCTCCACTTACAACCCATTCCTTAATATATTTACAACACAATTTCACACTACTGTTAAGTACCTGAATAGATCTACAAATATAATCATCACAAATATTAATAATCACCACAAAAATTGAATACACAATAGATACACAAAGCAAGATAGAATAAACCACACTTTATTATTACCAAACCCTTGAGGTAGGGCAACACCATACAATGGATCCTATTATGGAAGGGATCCTCTCATGTTCACTTGCCTCTTCGAGAGGACATCCTCCCATTGAGCTACCGCTCCAAATACAATATTTCTCTTCATGTCCAATTACATTGCTTAAACCCGTTTATATAGTGCTACCATCATCTAAGAACATTGTAGATGAGGAATCTTCTAGAAGTAGAACCTTCTAAGAAGTCCTCTTACATTTATTATATCTAACTACCCATTTATTATGTCTAACTACCATAGTGGGCCTTATTCAATAATATAGTTGACCTAGTCCACCTTACATTAAATGGCCTCCACTATTATCACTATGGGCCCTCTGGGCCCCCCCGATACCTCTCTAGCTACCTAACATTCCATCCCCCTTATGAAAGCGTTGTCCTTAACGCTTGATGTACAATCATATACCAGGGTCCCATGGATAAGTGTGGACCATAGTGCTGAAGTAGACAAGAGAACCAGGGTCCCATTGAGAAAGAAAATCCACCATGTTGAAGTAGTCCAACCACCATTGTAAGCCCGAGTTCCATGTCCAAGTGCTCAAGTGAACTCCCCATGGAAGATTTTGGAACCCAATAACCAACTCAAAATGATGCTCCAAAGACTGACACCTGTCATGTGGATCCAAATAAGAAGATCCATCCACACAGTGGAAAATGGTCGTAGTAGAATCTGGAAGGAATAATACCACTGCAGAATATGCAGAATAAACACTGGTAATAATCATTGGCTCTCGATTCGTCACATTGATGCTCTCTATAGAAGGTGGATTAGAGTCATCAAATAAAATATGAAAGTGGTTGTCATCCCATAAATGACAACTATCCATATACCAATCATCGCAATCGGCCTCCAAATCATACAAGCATATATTTTTTGATTGTATTCATCCCTGATGTCCTCTATAATAAATATCTCATGCGTGCTATCTAATGAATCTTGAATACTACGAAAACTATCATTGAGGTTGTTTGTGAGACCATCTACAAAGTCATCCAATGTGTCATACAATTGAGATTTGAATGCTTCAGTAATTTGTAGAATTTCTTTGAGGGTTTGAGAGGAAATAGCCATATGAGCACTCTATGAACTCTTCGGTCGTGCAACCATCACGAAAAAACCCAAAAATAGAACAATAAGTTACGACAGAAAATCACGGTTTTTTCCGGAAAAACCCTGAAAAACTGTTGAATTTAAAATGCTCATAACTTCACTTCCTAGACTCCGTTTTGGCTGGGTTTTTTTTCGAATTGGGTATTTTTCTGAGAGAAATTCAAATGCCCATTTTTTTTTTCCAAATTCAACTCGTAAAGCTTCATATCTTAACCTGAAGTGCACCACCCTATTTTTTTTTCCCTAGAAAATTTGTACAAAAAGAGCAAAAATTTATTCCCTTCTTTGGCCATGTAAAGTGCTATGATACCACTTGTTAAGTTCTTGAATACAAAAGCACCACAATAGATATAGAAGTACAATATGCAAAATCTCTTCTATTACTATCAAACCCTTAGGGTAGGGAGACACCATACCATGGATCCTATTATGGAAGGGATCCTCTCCTGTTCATTTGTCTCTTCGAGGGGGCTTCTTCCTAATGAGCTTCTATTCCAAATATAATACTTCTCTTCATGTCCCATTACATTGCTTGAACCCCTTTATATAGTGCTACCATCACCTAAGAACATTCTAGAGGAGGAATCTTCTAGAAGTGGAACCTTCTAAGAAGTCCTCTTACATTTATTATATCTAACTACCATAGTGGGCCTTATTTAATAATATAGTGGACTTAGTCCACCTTACATTGAATGATCTCCACTATTATCACTATGGACCCTCTGGGCCCCCACTACTACCTTTCTAGCTACCTAACATTTATTCCCTTCTTTGGCCAAGGAAAGTGCTTTGATACCACTTGTTAAGTACCTGCATAGATCTACAAATATAATCACCACAAATACTGAATACACAATAGATCCACAAAACAAGATAGAAGAAACCACACTTTATTATTACCAAACCCTTGAGGTAGGGAAATATCATACAATTGATCATATTATGGAAGTGATCATCTCTTATTCAATTGCCTCTTCGAGGGGACATCCTCCTATTGAGCTACAACTCACAATACAATACTCTCTTTATGTTCCATTACATTGTTTGAACCTCTTTATATAGTGCTACCATCACCTAAGAACATTCTAGAGGAGAACTCTTCTAGAAGTAGAACTTCTTAAAAAATTCTCTTACATTTATTATATCTAACTACCCATTTATTATATCTAACTACGATAATAGACCTTATTTAATAATATAGTGGACCTAGTCCACCTTACATTGAATGACCTCCACTATTATCACTATGGACCCTACTACTATGGAACCTACTACCTCTCTAGCTACCTAACAACTATACTTTATTAATTCAAGATATTTCAAAAAAAAAATGTACTTGTTACATTAAGAAATATACCAAAATGCTTTAGTTATTTAAAAAAACTATTTATCTACTTATTTGTACACCTATTAACATCGGAAAGATAGTTGTGTAACATTGATATTCTTTAATGATAATTTAGCCTAGTTATTCCTTGATGATAAACCCTTGTCAATAATGATATGGTTGGATATGTCTATCCCTAGTTTAGTATTAACTTGTTAATAGCATGCATGCACTTTACATTTGAGATACCTTCTTCTTAAGATATTATTTGATTTAAGATGATTCAGATGATGTTGGATATGCAATGGTGTTTTTGGAAAGAGTAATCTGTTACAGATTGAGATGGAGAGGGTGATGGAAAGATGGGCGATCACATACCAGGGAAAGGGTTCATCTCGCTAAGTAATGAGTTGTTCTTCGTTATGTTCTTTCGATCGATATAGACTTACTATACGGGTTTTGGTTTTCGATTCAATTCAAGTAGAAGAGTTAGAAACCAGGCATGACAATGTCATCACCAGGGTAGGCTGGTGAGTGTCCGAGTATGAAGCATATATAGACAGAGAGAATATGTGTAAGCGGGTTGGATTGAAAGAGACAATTCAGGTTACGCATGATGTCATGGATTACTCACGATATTGGTGTGCATGCGATTCACTCCTGCAGGCGTGCTTAAACAACAGAGCCCTCTCGGAGGGCAAACAAGTCCATGCCCACATCATTCACTCCGGCTTTCACCCCGACAGTTTTCTACAAACCAAACTTATGAGTTTGTACGTCAAGTGCGAGATTCTGGGTGATGCTCGCCGTGTGTTGGAGGAGACGATACCTCAGCGAAATGTGGTCCACTGGAACGTGATGATTTCAGCTTACTCCAAGCACGGGCTAACCGAGGAAGCTTTCACACTTTTTTATCGAATGCAAAGGATGGGAATTGAACCTGATCAGTTTACCTTCACTGCTATTCTCCCAGCATGTTCTCATTTGGGATCTCTCAGAGTTGGCAAGAAGGTTCACCAGGGGGTGATTAAGAATGGGTTTCAGTGTAACGTCTTTGTTGGGTGCGGTCTTCTAGACATGTACCTGAAATGCGGAAGCCTCGAGGATGCACGCAAAGTGTTTGGCAAAATGTCTGAGCGAAACGTGGTCTCATGGAATGCAATGGTTGCTGGATGTGCGCTGAATGGGTATGTGGATGAGGCTATGGAGCTCTTCCTGAAAATGCCCCAGCGGAATGTGGTTTCGTGGACTGCCATGGTTGCAGGGTATGCTCAGAATGGGTTTATTGACGAGGCTTTGAATCTTTTCAACAAAATGCCGGTGCAAATGCAAGATGAAGTTTCATGGACTGCAATTATTTCAGCATATGCACAGAACGGGCAATTTGATGAGGCACTGGAGATTTTTCGAAAAATGCCTGAAAGAGGTGCGTTCCCCTGGACTGCAATGATTGCAGGATACTCGCAGAATGGATATTTTAACGAGGCTCTTGAGCTTTTCGGACAAATGCAACTAGCAGGTGTAAAACCTAACGCACCAACCCTTGCCAGTGTTCTGCCGGCCTGTGCTCACTTGGCTGCTTTGAAAAGCGGCAAGGCAATTCACAAAGCCATATTTCAAAATGGGTTTCAGTCTAATGTTTTTCTGGGAAATGCCCTTGTAGATATGTATGCTAAATGTGGGAGTATAGACAATGCACGCAAAGTGTTTGACAAAATGTATAGACGAAATGTAGTTACATGGACTACTATGATTGTAGGATATGCCATGCATGGGATTGGCATGGAAGCGATCCAAGTCTTCAAACAAATGCAGAACTCTGATACTGAACCAAACAGTGTGACATTAGTGGGTGTTCTCTCTGCATGCTGTCATGCAGGCCTTGTAAATGATGGCTGGCGATACTTTAATTGCATGAGTAAAGATTATTTCATCGAGCCAGTAATGGAGCATTATTGTTGCATGGTCGACTTGCTTGGTCGTGCTGGTCACCTGGTTGAGGCAGAGGAATTCATCCATAAAATGCCTATGAAACCTGCTGCAGCTCTGTGGGGATCTTTGCTCAGCGCTTGTAGAGTCCATGCAAATATGGAGTTGGGAGAACGTGTAGCTGAATGCCTTTTTGCGTTGGAGCCACATAATGCTATAAACTATGTTCAACTATCTAATATCTATGCAATGTTTGGCAGATGGCAGGAGGTGGAAAACGTGAGAAATTTGATGAAAGAAAGGAAGGTACAACATATGCCAGGATGCAGCTGGATTGAAATCAACAACAAGATCTATCTTTTCCCTGCAGGAGAATGATCATGCCCACAAAAAAAGGAAATTTATATGAAATTGGAGACATTCTCTGGGCATATGAAAGGAGGGTTTGTGGTATGTGCCTAAGACAACCTTTTGCCGCATGCAGGAAGGTAGAGGAGTGGAAAACCCAAGAAGAATATTCTCTGCCACCACCGTGGAAAGCTGGCACATTACATTTGAGTCTACGAACGGATCATGTGCA
>ML780454.1:400981-439990 GCA_009831015.1 Picea engelmannii | reverse complement strand
GGCCTGCACTTGGTTGGTGGATGCTACAGCAAATAAAAGATAAGTATTCTGAATTATGTCTTGAACATGTTTTGGCATGACTGTGCTGCATATATTATCATGTTTTCCGCTGTGTAAATGAATTAATGATGAATGCTATGACTAGTTTAATTATAGCAGTACCCATATGTTTTACTCTGTAATTTACGTGTGTTTAATGGTTAAATGCATGTGCTTATAATGTCTGTACAAATTATGTAAAAATTCCATGTATAGAATGGTAACTGAGAGGTTTGTAAACCTTGGTAGTGAAAAGGTACACTACAAATTGGTAATCAGAGCAATGGGTATGCTACAATTGGTATCAGAGCAATGGGTACGTTACAATGTGCGTGCGTGAGGGAGTCACGTGGGTTCTCTGGAGAAGGGTCGCGATCTCTTTGCACAAGAGTAGTCGGATGATCAAGTTGCTCTTCAAGTGGAGATTGGTGATCGTGTGAAGGCTTTATTAGCGTCGAATACCTCAATTTGTCTCCGACGCACCAGGGCGACTCGTGCGAGGTCAAATTCGTAGGACTTTGGCTTACTAGGTGAAGTTTGAATTGTTTTTTGAGGGTTTTTAAGTCGGCAGAGAAGGAATTTTCTCTAAATTGAATCTCTGAACGGATCTATTTAGAAACCCCACATTTGTATCCCGATCAGGGAAAGAGATTGTAGTTTGGTGGTGTAGAAACCATTTAATTCGCATAATTATATTATAGACTTTGCATTGCTAGCATGGGGAAGTGTGAGTTAATTCCACATATGATATGCATTGCTAGCTCAAGAGTGTTGTATGTTGCTTGCCGGATCGGGGGATCCAAAGGCTATACAAGTCTTCAAGTGTGAGTTTTTTTTTCTGGTGTAAAGCAATCTGAAGAAAAACTGAGAGCCAAGATAGAGTCAGATCGGTGGATCCAAAGGTAGAGCGACGGACTGCTCAACACTTGACGAAAGTTTTGCATATTCTTGGTGATTCACTTGCAAAGAATATCTTGTAGAGATGGCGAATCCTTTGGCAGAGACCTACCTCAACGAAGCCAACAGATTAGATGGCTCGAATTTCATTAACTGGAAATTCAAAATGCAGATGCAGATGGAGGGCTATGGTGTCTGGACCATTGCGAAGGGAACTGAAGTGAAACCTGATGCGGCTGCAGGTGCGATAGCAACATAGATCCAAGATTGGGAGAAGCGCGGAAACCAGGCAAAGTTACTGTTGCATATGTTTGTTAAAGATAGCACAATTCCACATATTAGAGAAGCTAACACTTCTGCTGAAACGTGGACAACGCTTAAAGCCTTGTATGAAACTAGCAACACAAATAGTATTTTGTTCTTGAAAATTAAATTGCTAGGCATTAAGATGGATGGAAATGAATCTGTTAGTTCATTTTTGGGTCGTATTAAAGAGGTGAAAGACAAGCTAGGAAATATAGGGGAAACAGTTTCCAACACTGATCTTGTCACTATTACCTTAAATGTTATGCTAGAAGATTATCAGATGTTCATAACAGGTCTCGCAGCAAGGAAGAAACATCCTACTTTTGAAGAATTGACAGGAATTTTGCTGCAAGAGGAAGAGAGGCGCGGGAATCTGAAGCCTCAGAATACAAATTTGGCACTGTGGTCAAATAAGAGATCCTCGAAAGGGAGATCAGGAGAAAGAGGCAGAGGAGGCAGTTCATCGCAGAGACAACAATCTCCAAAGCCGAATCAAGGTATGCAATCTAACAGGAATGAGTCAAAGAGTTGTTTTTATTGTGGTCGACCTGGACAACTTATTAAAGATTGTCATAAGAAGAATAGTGATGAGGCTAGGAATAAACCTAGAACACATTTAGGTCATTATGCAGAAAAATCTTCAAATCATGATCTCAGGTTGTTTATTGCTAGTGATGAGATTGATGAACCCCCAAATTTTGATTCACGAGATCTTAGGCTATTTGTGTCTAATGCTGCTTTCTCTGCTGAATTGGATGATTCTGATGCCTGGTTTGTGGATTCCGGAGCATCAATACATATGACATGTAATAAGATGTGGTACACTAATTTTAAAGAAACACAGAATGGAGCCAACATATATCTTGGAGATGACCGCGCTCATCAGATCAAGGGATATGGAGACATTCCTGTGACATTGTTGAATGGTACTGTTCGTCACATTCACAATGTTGTTTATGTGCCAGGGATAAAGAAAAATTTGATCTCTGTATCCACCATTATAGATCAAAACTTGGAAGGTTGAATTCTTCAAGAATTATTGCATAGTGAAGGATCTGCTGGACCAATTCAAAACTGTTGCAACGGGAGTCAGAGCAGGAAGCCTATACAAACTTGATGTTACCAGCAAAGCACATCACGCACTAACTTCTACAACTATGCCAACAGAGAGTTTTTGGCATCAAAGGTATGGCCACATTAATCATCCTGATTTATTGTTATTACAGAAAAAGAATATGGTTGAAGGACTTCCCATGTTAAAGAATGAGAATGTTGCTTGTGATGGATGTGCATTAGGAAAGATGCACAGAAATGAATTCCCCTCTAATCCTGATTGGAAAAAGAGAGATATGTTAGATCTTGTGCATACTAGTGTTTGTGGGCCTATGCAGACTAGGCCTTTAAGAGGATCTTTTTACTTTCTGTTATTTATTGATGATTGCACGAGATACACATGGGTTTATTTCCTTAGAAGAAAAAGTGATGTTTTCGAGTACTTTAAGGAATTCAGAACCATGGTGGAAAAGAAGACGGGAAAATCCATCAAAATCCTTCATTCAGATCAAGGGGGAGAGTATAAATCAGGGGACTTCATCAAATATTGCAAAGATCATGGAATAGTACAACAGTTTAAAGTACTCCACACTCCACATCAGAATGGAGTGGCTGAAAGGAAAAACAGAACTCTGGTAGAGTGTGCATGCAGTATGATGAAAGATAAGAATCTCTCAAATACATTTTGGGCTAAAGCCATAAATACTGCAGTTTATTTAAAGAATAGAAGTCCAACAAGGTGTCTTGACAATGTTACTCCTTTCGAAGCCTTGTATGGTTCCAAACCTGCAGTTCATAATTTGAAAGTATTTGGGTGTAAGGCTTTTGCACATATTCCAAAGGAGAATAGGAAGAAATTGGATGCTAAAGCCATTAAATGTATTTTCATTGGGTATTGTTCTGAATTCAAAGCATACAAACTGTTTGATCCTTTTACTCACAAAGTATTTGCGAGTAGAGATGTACTTTTCCATGAGCAGGAAGCAGGAAATCATGATAATGATAGTCATGAGGAATGGCATAGACTTCTTGATGAAGGAGTTAAAGAAGAGCAACAACAACCATCATAGCAACAACCACCACAACAACAGCCACAACTGCAGCGACAACAACAACAACAACAAGAAGGATTCAGTGACCGTGATATGGACTCTTCAAGCAGTCAGAGTTCACCTAGTGGTGAAGACAGATCTTCACAAAGTGGGGAGGAAAATAATCAATTGAGAAGATCTACACGACAGGTTCGACTCCCTAAGAGGTATAAAGACTATGCCCTAATGAGTAGAATTTCAAATGTCATAGAACCCATGAGTTGAGATGAAGCCAATGAACATGATGAATGGCGAAATGCAATGGAGGAAGAATATGAATCTATAATGAAAAACAATACTTGGGAATTGACTGAATTGCCTAAACATAAAAAATCCTATTGGATGCAAATGGATATACAAACCCAAATTTAAATCAGATGGTAGTATAGACAAATATCAGGCTAGATTGGTGGCAAAGAGGTATTCACAAACAAAAGGTATTGATTATGCTAAAACATTTGCACCAGTAGTTAAATTGAATACTATCAGATGGTTAATTGCTTTAGCTACAAAGTATCATTGGAAGCTACACAAATTAGATGTTAAATTTGCATTTTTGAATGGTGAGTTAAAGGAGGAGGTTTACCTTACTCAACCTGAAGGGTTTGTGGAACATGGGCAAGACCACTTAGTGTGTAAGTTAAAGAAAACATTGTATGGACTGAAACAGGCACCTAGGTCATGGTATGAGAAGATAGACTCTTTCTTTCTTCAACAGGGTTTTATGAGGAGCAAAAGTGATCCAAATCTGTATACCAAATTTAATGAGCAGGGGTATATAGTATTGATTTCCTTATATGTTGATGATTTAATAATTACAGGAAATGCAGGGAAATTAATTGATGAAATCAAGGAGCAGTTGTCACAAGTTTTTGAAATGAAAGATCTTGGTGAGTTACACTAATGCCTAGGTCTTGAAGTTTGGAGAAATGCAGGCCAAACTTTTGTTTGTCAGAGTAAGTATGTCAGAGAAGTACTTAAGAGATTTAAAATGGATCAATGTAAATCTTCTATTGTTCCTATGCAATAGAATGTGAAACTTTCTTGTGATGATGGTTCGAAGGAAGCAAATGCCACTATGTATAGACAAATGGTGGGTAGTCTGAATTATCTCACCACAATCAGACCTGATATTGCATATTCTATGAGTGTGTTAAGTTAGTTTATGGCGAAACCTCATGAAATCCATTGGAATGCAGCAAAGGCAGTACTCAAGTATCTAAAATGAACACTTGATTATGGTATTAAATATACTGATGCATCTGATGTTGAGTTGACAGGTTACTCAGATTCTGATTGGGCTGACAATCCGGATGATCGAAGATTAACCACTGGATATACATTTGGCATTGGATCCGGGGTTGTTTCATGGAGCAGTAAAAAGCAACCTACTGTATCTTTGTCTTCTACTGAAGCAGAATATAAAGCCATGTGTGCAGCAACTTGTGAAGCCGTTTGGTTGAGAAGACTTCTTCAAGATGTTGGAGAAGAACAATAGGAACCTACAATGATTAAATGTGATAATCAAAGTTCAATCAAGATGGCGAATAATCCGATTTATTATGCAAAGACAAAACATGTTGATACTCAGTTTCATTTTGTTAGAGAAAAGTTGCAGTCCAAAGAAATAGATATTATGTATTGTAATACTTGTGAAAATACTGCTGATATTTTCACTAAGCCTATTGGAAAGATTAAGTTTGAACTGTTTAGGGAGATGTTAGGTGTAGAAGTCAATCCATTCTCCATCAAGGGGGAGACTTGGAAATAATGGAGCAAGAGTCAGTTACGTAGACAAACTCTCTTAGTCTTTATTGTAGATCCTATTTTTCAGTTGTCAGTTGTAACCGTCTAAGTAGACCGGAGTTCTATATAATAATGTAATCTGCCTTCATTGAATTATATAGATTGTGAGCGGAGTCTCACCTGTGTGTTGTTTCGCCTAATTCTAAGTCTTACAACATTGTACTGTTATTATTTGGACTTTTAGTCTCGTGGGTTCTAGATGGTTTACAGCGATAAAGTTTGCTAGACTTGTAAGGGACTTATGGTTGATTAACATTTCCTTGCGGAATATTTCCTGCATATCCCTGATTGACCAAAATTAATATGAATCAAAGTTACCATGCCTGGAAACAAAACTGAAATATGAGCATCAAAGTTACTGTGCATAAAAACAAAACTGAAATATGAGCCAGCATCTATTTGGCCATTATACAAATTGTCAAATATCAGCTCTTAGAATTGCATAGATATGGGTATCATTGTTGGTAGGCTCCCCTCAAATTGATCGACTCCTTGGGCAGAATTTGACCCTTTACACTTACTTTCAGTCTATTGGATCTAGAGTAGGTATTCTCCCAAAATCAACAATATTCTCTTCTACTCCATAGGATGCAGAGGCGGTGCTTCGTTTGCACTGGAGTTCTCGGGAATACTTTTTTATCTTAATGCTTGATAAGATTTTCTGCAATTTCTTGTTAGCTTTCTGACAGGTGCTGCTTAACTGGTGCATATTCACCTTGAGGGCCATCTTCTCTTGCAGAATGTGGAGCATTCTGTTGTCTATTTCAATCCCGATCTGGCCTGTGATGATTGACCTATCTCATAGTGCCAAAGATTTGGGCTTTGAAAATTGGAGTTGATATAGGAAGCAAGGATTCTATATCAAGTCCTGGATGAGGTCACACTTACCTCAGATTTTGGCCATTGTTACTTGCTTACTTTTTACCCAAGTAATTCATCGTTGTATGAATTGGAGGAGGATGATTGACTCTAGCATTTTTCCGGTGTTTTCTAAATTGTGGGTGGATTCATGGATCAAGATCTTTGACTCTGTCTATGTAAATGGATTCTTTAAGCAATTTAACAGTGTCAATTTTGTCTTCATGAAGTTGGAAGATCTCCTCTTGCTTGTTTATATTCCATTCTGATAGCTCACATATACTTTTAAGGATTGAGTTCCCATTGTTGTGTTGTCGTGTGTGTAGATGGGCATAAGAAGAGAAGGTTCTCCTCTTTCTTTATCTGTGTGTGCTTAGTGAGGCACCGGTACAGGAGTTGGCCATATCGATGATCTCCAGAGTACTCTGAGTTCATATTTTCCACATTTTAATTGTTGGGTTGATTAGACATGATGGTTGAACTCTGTTTATGATCTGATAAAAGCTTTGTGTATGTCCAAGTCGCCACAATTAAGGCTCTCTTCATTTTCAACAAAGGATTGGATTGGAAAATGTGATGTCCAAGTTTGGTTGCTCCCTCAAAGAAAAGACGCGGGGGTAATTCTGTCTGTTGTGAATCTACTATTACAGGTGAACGGTAGGCTTTAAACCATACCCTATTCCAATCAAAGAAGGCTCTTTGATGGGAAGAATTATAATGGGGCATGCTTTCCTAGTGAGATGCACTTTCCCAAGTTGTACTAAACTAGTGTGATCTCATCTAGCCAGCATTTAAATATTGATTTGTTATTATTGTTTTATTATTTTTTAAATGTCACATGTCCATTTTAGTATTGAGCATGAACATTGCACATCTCACTCATATTGGGCTGTAGAATGTGCCTCTCGACACAATAATTGATGATGGAAGTTCAATGATCCTGAAGTTGTAATGTATCGTTTTCACACTTTGTACCTACCATACACATATCCCTTTGGATCTAGGTGTGTTGTAGTAACCCTAGGGTTTCTAGGGTTCGAGCCAGCTGGTAAACAAATTAATTGTGCAATTTTCCCATGCAGTATTTTACCCTAACCAGTCAGGAATAACAGCAGTGATTGTTGCACAGTAATAATCAGCAGCAGAGATACCAATCTCCAGTGATATTTAAACCAGCAAGGACAGTATTCAAAAACAGTGTCTAAAACTAGCAGTAACAGTATTCAAGTTGTATCTAAACCAGCAATAAACAGTGTCCCAAAAACCAATAGTAAACAGTATCCAATCTGGCAGTAACAATGTCCAAACCAGCAGAAAACCCTCTTAAGAGGCTGCTGTCCAAATCATACCAGGAGTACTAAAACACAGGGTTTAATTACTGAATCCAGCAGTTACTAATAACCATTTTTAGAGAGTTACTAGAAATTGCTAGACTAGACAATGAACCTGGGGCAAAGTGGTGGCTTGGTCCTGCTCTCCTGAACCCGATCCGCCTTCCAATTGCCAGCTGGGGCCTCCACGCAAATTCCACCGACCAGCAATAGGGTTCAGCCCTTAGTCTTGGCCTCTTCAGTCTTCTGTGGCAGCCTCAATCAGTGGTAAAACCCTTGGCCTGTGCAAATAATTCCAGCAAACCCTTTAATCAGCTTCTTTGGCTCCTCAGCAGAGTTCAGCCTCCTACCAGCACCTTTTCAATAGTCACTAAACCTTCAAGGGGGAACTCCTGATGCAAGACTGAGCTAGGGTGAGATTGACCCACCGAAACTCAGCAAAAAAGGGTTAAACAAGCCACCGAAAAGACTGAGGCAATGCCTCCCAAGTCAAAGACAGAAAACACTTCAATCCCAAATCGTGCCTTCTTCAAATGAGCCTCTTCTCTATTTATATTGTCTCCTTAGTTCAATTCCCTCTCTTTGTGGGTGATTTGTTCTTCAAGGAAGGCCGTCTCCCCTTGTTTTAAGCCTAACACACCCTATTGAGCAAATCGGTGACCCCTTTGGCCCCCACAACTCCCGTATCCTTGGGGACTATGGCCTACGGGGAGCCCCCTAAGCCATTGTGTCCCTTCCCCGAGGGATTAATTGGGAGGGGACATAACAGTCCTCCCTCCCCGAGATTGCTTGTCCTCAATCAACTACAACCCAGGGTGTTGTAAAATTTGCTCTCTCCCATGTGGCATCCTCCTCTGACAAATCCTTCCACCTTATCAAGTACTCATTTACCGTCTTGTTCCTGAAACATTTTTCTTTGAATGCCAAGATTTCCTCAGGAACCAGGATCAAATGGCCTTCCTCGTCCAAGGGTGGTAGATTTGTGGAAGTAACAACCTGCTGGCCCAAGGCCTTCTTGAGGCAAGAAACATGGAACACATTGTGAATCCTTCTACCCTTTGGTAACTCTAACTCGTAGGCCACCTCTCCGACTCTTCTGATCACCCTGTATGGTCCGTAGAAACATGGTTGGAGCTTCTCTGTGCCACTCTTCTTCAGAGAAGACTGTCGATATGGTTGGAGGCTCAGAAAAACCAGATCACCCACCTCGAAGCTACGCTCCACCCGATGTCGATCTGCATATGTCTTCTGTTGATTCTGCGCCATCTGCAAGTTGTCCTTAAGGACCCTCATGATGTCCTGACTCTCTTGAATCCAATCCTTGGCTTTGGGAGCCCTACTCTTGCCAAATTCCAACTCTACAAATGATGGGGTCTCATAGCCATACAATGCCCTGAATGAGCTCATCCTGATAGACATGTGATGAGTGGTATTGTAGCAATACTCACCAAGATGCAACCATCTTATCCACGCCTCTTGTTGCCCAGAAACATAGTGACGCAAATACCCCTCAACCCACTTGTTGACAATCTCAGTTTGCCCGTCTATCTGGGGATGATAACTCGTACTGGGTGTCAACTCTGTCCCTGCCAATCTGAACAACTCCTGCCAAACGGCGATGAGGAATTTGCTATCCTTGTCGCTCACAATAACTCTAGGTAGACCGTGAAGCCTAAATATCTCTCTGAAGAAGAGCTATGCCACCTGTGGGGCTTTGTACTTGGAGGATATGGCAAAGAAGTGAGCATACTTGATCAGTCTACCCACCACCACATAAATGCAATCCTTTCCCTGCACCTTCAGAAGCCCTATGATGAAATCCATAGAAATACTTTCTCATTTCTGCTTCGGAATAAGTAAGGGTTGTAGTAGACCTGCGGGGTGTGTGGGCTTAGACTTGTTTTGTTGACACGTCAGACACTCCCTCACATACTGTTAGACATCCCCCTTGAGACCCTTTCAAGAGAATCTCTCACTTACCTGCATATAAGTCTTCAGGAATCCTGGATGTCCGACCAATGGTGCGTCATGTACAACTCTCAAGATCTTCTCTTTGAGAGTGGAATCCAGAACAAGATATATTCGTCCTTTATAATAGATGATGCCATCTACCATCGTGTACCTGTCATCTTGTATTTTTCCATCTATCAACTCTCCCGCAAAGGCGTTCTTGGAATACTCTACCAAAAGGAGAGACCTCTAGTCCGCGACAATCTCAGACATGGAAAATGTTGTAGGTCTTCGTGACAAGGCATCTACAACCACATTGTTCTTCCCTTTGACATACTCTATGTCAAAATCATACGCCTGCACCTTGCTAACCCATTTTTGTTGCCTCTCACTCAGATCCTTCTGCTCAAGGAAATGCTTCAAACTGTTGTGGTCGGTCTTCACCACAAAGCGACCTCCTACCAGATATTGTCTGAATTTGGATAACACATGCATGATGGCCAACATTTCCTTGTCGTAAATGGAGAGAAGCCTCTCAGTTTCTCCTAGATTGCGGCTGTCAAAAGCTATGGCGTGTCTATTTTGCATCAATACTGCTCCTATCCCTTCTCCGGATGCATCACACTCGAACACAAAGGGACAAGAAAAGTCAGGGAGTGCTAACACCAGGAAAGTTCTCATCACTTCCTTCATCCGGTCAAATGCCTTATGGGCCTCCTCTGTCCACCTAAATGCGCCCTTCTTTGTGTGGTCAGTCAATGGTGCACCAAGCTAGGAAAACACTCTCACGAAGCATCGATAATAACTGCATAACCCCAAGAAGCTTCGTAGCTTTGTCAACAATCTGGATGCGGGCCAATCAAGTGTTGCATGTATCTTCTCCTGGTGGACTTGTACACCCAGTGCACCAATAATATGTCCCAAATACAAAATATTTGTTAGGCCAAACTCGCACTTTGTCTCCTTGGCATAGAGCAATTGCTCCCCCATGATGTTGAGTATCTCATCCACATGATGCAGATGGCCCTCTCACGTCCTGTTGTAGATTAACAGGTCATCAAAAAATACCAACAAGAACTTCCTTAGTTGCTTGTTGAAAATATGGTTCATGCACAACTAGAATGTGGTCAGAGCGTTAGTCAAGCCAAAGGGCATGACTAGAAACTCATAATCTCCATAGTGGCATGGAAAAGTTGTCTTGTGCACATCCTCCTCTCGCACCTTGATCTGGTGATATCTTGACTTGAGGTTTATCTTTGAAAAGTAGACCATCCCATGTAGCTCATCAAGTAGCTTGTCAATCCTCAGAATCGAGTACTTGTTCCTAATGGTCTTCTTGTTCAGGACCTGATATTCTATGCACATCCTCAAGGTGCCATAATGGTCTTCTTGTTCATGGCCCGATAATCTATGCACATCCTCAAGGTGCCATACTTTTTCTTCACCAACACTACTAATGAAGCAAAAGGACTAGAGCTAGGCCCGATGTGTCCCATCTCCAAAAGCTCCCGAATAGTCTTCTCAATCTTGTCCTTGAATCTCTTTGGATGTTGATATGGGGTCGTGATGACGGGCTTAGCCCCCTCCTTGAGCTCGATGGTATGCTGAAATCCCTTATCTGGCAGTACTCCTGGTGGAATTTGCCTAAACACCTTGTTACGTTTCCCCATTAGGTCTTGTATGCCCATGTGATAGAGTTGGCAACCCTCCATATTCTTTGGGGTGGTGACCACACACTTGAATGCCCATGCGGTGTCCCTGTGTCTCAGAACAACCTCCATCCTCTTAGATGATATGATTTTGGGAAAGTCTGTATTCATTCCCGTCAAAACAACCCTTCTTCCTTCCCTATCTCTGAACTCCATCCTCATGATTTGGTAGTTCATTTTGATGTCCCCTAATGAATAGAGCCACTGGATTTCCAAAACTATGTTAGTGTCTGCTAGGTCCACCACGTAGAAATCATCGGTCAATGTGTAGTTACCCAACGTCACGTGCAATCCTCAGATATTGTGAGTACACTCCATGTTGTGCGTGTCTACTACCACATTGAATTCCTCTAATTCCTCTGTCGGAAGGCCCTTCATGTCAACTTTGAATGTGTCAATAAAATTGTGGGTGGCCCCACTATCAATCAGTGAAGTAACCCGGTGTCCCTATACAACCCCTCTGATCTAGAAGGTGTGATATCTGCAAACTCCTGCTAGTGTGGCTATGACCGCCTTCTTGGGCTCCTTACGTGGTGATTCATCTTCTTGGACCACACTCTGTGGCTCCTCCTCCTTAGGGCTATTGTGTGTCTCTCCTTGGTCATGGATTGTTTCCTCATCATCTTCTTCATCATAAAGAACCTCTATGTAGTGTGCCTTTCCTTTACCCATGCACCTGTGACCCATCTCCCAAGGGTCCTTGTATGTGAAGAAAAGCTTCTTTCGTCTAAGCTCCCTTCGAGTCTCTTCATCCACACGATCCTTCCCGGTCCCTTCTTTCTGAAATGACTTCTTGTCCTGAATTTTGGGAGGAATGTAAGGTTTGGTTGGCCCCTTTGTCTTTGGCATCACATCTGTCATGTCAAGTGTTTTCATAATAGCATCCAATAGTGTGGTTGGTTTGAAGGCCTTGACCCATCCACACATGGGGCTCAATTAAACCCTCAGTGAATAACATCACCAACCTGTGCTCCAATATCTTTGTTACTTGTATAACAACCATCTTGAACTCTACAATGAAGGCCTCTGGTGTTCCTGTCTTCCTCAACTGTGCCAACTCATGGAAGGAGATATCTGGATCCTTCTTGTCAAATATATCCATCAGTCTCTCCGTGAAATCCACATAGGATGTGATGCTAGTATTCCCTAGTGTTACCAGCCCATGGTACCACCATTCATGAGCTTCACCGCCCAAGTGTGGTGTGGCAAATTTGATGGCCTCTGCTTCCATCATCGTATTGAGTTGGAGGTAGGTGTCCAACTTTTGGACCCACGAACTAGTTGAACATCTAAATGAACTGTCATAGGGTGGGATGGATAGCTTCCCTACCCTCTACCTTTGGCCAACATTTTGTTGTTTCCCTGGTGCTCCTCTATGCCCTTCTCTAGGTTTGTTCTTGTACTTAATGTTTCAGTAGTCCTGCAAGGACATGGCTTCTTGAAACTCTTCTCCAAGTGCCTGGTATTCCTGGAAGTATGTGGAAAAATCCTCATAATGGCTTTGTTGCGTTGATTGTTGCTCTTCAATGAAGCTAGGTAGGAGAGGTTTGGGTTTCCTCCTACTCATCATTGGTTGCTCACTGTGTTCATGTACTTAATGTTTCAGTAGTCCTGCAAGGACATGACTTCTTGAAACTCTTCTCCAAGTGCTTGGTATTCCTGGAAATATGTGGAAAAATCCTCACAATGGCTTTGTTGTGTTGATCACTGCTCTTTAATGAAGCTAGGTAGGAGAGGTTTGGATTTCTTCCTACTTATTTTGGCTTCTCACTGTAATGTTCCCGAGCCAAATTTTTTTGCTCGAAACACTAACTGTTGATTGTTTGTTATGTTTGATTATGTAATTGCAGGTTTACTCATGAAGTTGCGCATTAAGGGTTTACTTGATGTTGATTAAGCAATGGAATAATAGATCTGAAGCATATAATCATACACACGACAAGGTACACAAAGAACACCAGTATAAGACCAATAATGCCAGATCTGACCTTTATTTAGATAGTAGGAAGATCCTTTGCACAAGAGATCTGCAGATCTGGAAGAAAACCCCAATAATATAAAAAATGGGTTGCCAACTGATACAATAATAAGAAATACAAAGATAAGAGCCTCCCAAAGGCTATCTGAGAAGAGATCCAAACCTCCAAAGGCTCCCAGCATGCAAGATAAGGCCGACGATAAGAGAAATCGGAAAATATATTGCCGAAACCCTCCAACTGGTTGTGTTGCACACTGCTCTGGTTGCTGATGAACCCTCAAGTTTCGACCCTCATCTTTCTGAGCTCCAAGTACCTCCAAACTCTCCCATAATGTAGATCGTGATAATAGAATCCACCGGGCCAAGTCTCGAGCTGAACGAAGAAGTTCTGCTCCTCCAATTGAGCAAATCCTCTAATGGTTTGCGCCCTCCTGGTTTGACTGAATCAATGAGATTTCGTTCTACCCTCTAGGAGCCTCCAACTGCCACCAAAATCTCCCAAAATGTAGATCGGGCCAATACGAACAAGCTGATGAAATCTCAAGACAATCTATGAAGATCTGGGCCAGTAAACAATGAAAACCACTTCTTGCAATGCACCCCTCTCTCCTCCAATCCGTGCCAAACTCCAGGAAACAAAATGAAAGGATAACCTCCTCCGAAATAGACCAAGAATGATGCTAGGTACCATACAAAGAAAACCCAGATGCTCCTTTTCCAGGAAGCCTCCTCCTTTCTCCAGATCGAGCCAAACTCCTCAAGGTGGTGCGTCCCCCTAGCTGGAAACCCCCCAGGTTTCGCACTAGTTTGCTTCTGCATCTAGATCAAACCCCTGCAACACTGTAGAATGGTGTGGGAGGATTATTTCACCTCTGGGACCAAGCCTGGATCAAGAAAGGTGGGATCTTTCACCACTGAGTTGATCTCTAGTGTTTTAGACCCAAAAGACTCAAACTGCTTGTGCTCAAGAGCTCCAATGAAAAATAAGATAATAATCCAACATGCCTTAGAAGTGTTCCCTGCCCTTTCCTTGATAGCTCCAGTCTTTTCATCTGTTGAGTTAGTTAACCCCTAGGGTTAACTCTTAACTTTAACTCACCTTTTCTTTTCGTTCCTTGAGTTATCCTTTTTCACAAAAAGTCAACTCAATAATAGAATGTTATGTTTCAAAAGTGTCTTGTGGTTGACTTTGTCCCCAATATGCCTGAGACTATAGTCTAGTGGGGATAGCTAGACTACTGAGTCTCTCCATATCTCTTCATCAAGAGGTGGGGGACATTATAGTCTCCCATGCTAGAAATTGCTTTCCCACAAGCAATTCTGGACCTGTCTCCTGGATCAACTGTTCCCCTTCCCAAGTGACATCCTCCATGGGTAGGTTCTTCCACTTAACCAGATATTCTCTGATGCTTGTTTTCCTCAACTTCTTCTCCCTGACTTCAAGTATCTCCTCTGGTATTAGTACCAATTGTCCTTCTTCATCCATAGGTGGCAATTCCTCAATATGAGTGATATGCTTACCGATGGCCCTCTTCAAACACGAAACATGGAAGACATTGTGTATTTTTCTGCCCTATGGTAGATCCAACTCGTATGCCACGTCCCCTACCTTCTTGTTGAATCTGTATGGACCGAAAAAACGAGGCTGGAACTTCTCTATGCCACTTCTCTTAATGGATTCCTGCATGTACGGTTGAAGCCTCAAATAAACCAAGTCATCGACCTCAAATGTGCACTCAACCCTATGTTTGTCCGCATGTACCTTCTGTTGATTCTGTGCCCTTTGTAGGTGGTCCTTGAGTTCCCTGAGTATGTCCCGACTCTGCTGAATCCATTCCTAAACCATGGGAGCCCTGCTGTCACCAAAGGCAATCTCTGCAAATGAGAGGGGGTCATAGTTGTATAAGGCACTAAATGGTGGCATACCAATGGACATATGATGAGTGGTGTTGTAATAGTATTCCCCCAAGTGAATCCATTTAACCCATGCTTTATGCTTCCCTGCCACATAATTCCTGAGGTAGCCTTCAACCCATTTGTTTACTATCTCTGTCTGGCCATCCGTTTGAGGGTGATAATTGGTACTAGGTGTTAGGGTCGTACCTACTAACCTGAAGAGCTCCTACGAAAATGTGATCATAAACCTGCTATCCCTATCACTCACTATGGTTTTGGGCAAACCATGCAATCTGAAAACTTCCCTGAAGAATAGGTCTGCAACCTATGCTGCACTATAATATGTGGCAATGGAAAAAAAGTGTGCAAACTTCGTCAACCTATCCACTACCATGAAAATGCAGTCTTTACCGCGAGCCTTGGGAAACCTTGTGATGAAATCCATAGATATGATTTCCCATTTGTGCTCCAGAATGAGAAGTGGCTGTAGTAATCCTACTGGGTGAGTGTGTTCATCTTTGTTGGCCTGGAAAGTGCTGCACTCCTTGATGTGGCTCATCACATCTTCTTTCAAACCCTTCCAAGCAAACCTCTCCTGAACCTGTCTATATGTCTTGATGAACCCTTGATGCCCTGCTACTGGTGAATCATGGCACGCTTGTAGCACCTTGGCCTTAAAGTTTGATTCAAGAACCAAGAAAATCCGACCCTTGTAGTATATGATATCATCCATGATTATGAAATTGTCATCTTGTACCTATCCATCCATTTCACATGCAAATTTGTTTTTTGAATATTCTACCAAGAGGCGGGCCTTCCAATCCACTGAGATATCGGTCATGGCATAAACTGATGGTCTTCTGGATAAGGCATCTGCTACCACATTATTCTTTCCTTTGACAAATTCTATGTCAAAGTCATAAGACTGGATTTTTCTCACCCATTTCTGTTGCCTTTCATTCAAGTCCTTTTGATCTAGGAAGTACTTGAGGTTGTTGTGATATGTCCTCACTACAAATTTTGCCCCAACTAAATACTACCTGAACTTAGTCATTGCATGCATGATGTCTACCATTTCTTCTTCATAGATGGTGTAGAGGAGCTCAAGACCTCTCAATTTTGACTTTCATAGACAATAGGATGCCTATTCTGCATAAGTACTGCTCTAATGCCTTCCCCTGAAGCATCACACTCTACTATGAAGGGTTGTGCGAAATCTGGTAGGGCTAATACTGGACATGTACTCATCACTTTCTTTATTTTTCTAAAGGTTGACTGTGCTTATGGGCTCTACTTGAATGCCCCTTTCTTGGTTAAATCGGTCAGAGGTGCACAAAGTTGAGAGAAACCTTTGACAAACCTCATGTAATAGCAACAGATGCCCAAAAAACCCCTTTAACTCTGTGAGTGTCCTAGGTGTGGGCCAGACCAGTATAGCTTGTATTTTTTCTTGGTGTACCTGTGCCCCCTTCACTCCAATGATGTGTCCTAGATAAAGGACCTCTGTCATTCCAAATTCACATTTGGATTCCTTAGCATATAAGGATTTCTCTTCCATGATATCCAAAATATGCTCCATATGATGAAGGTGCTCCTCCCAAGTTTTGCTATAGATTAATAAATCATCAAAGAATACCAATAGGAACTTCCTCAGTTTCTTGTTGAATAAATGATTCATGCAATATTGGAAGGTTGTTGGCACATTATTCATCCCAAAAGGCATGACCAAAAACTCATAGTGTCCAGAGTGACACAAAAAAGAAGTCTTGGAGATATCTTGCTCCCTCAATTTTATCCGATGATAGTTAGAGCGCAAGTCAATCTTTGTGAAATGCATTGCCCCATGGAGCTCATCCAATAGCTCATCAATCTGTGGGATGGGGTATCTATTTTTGATTGTCTTCTTATTTAGAGCCATGTAGTCAATACACTTGCACATTGTCCCATCTTTCTTTTTCACCAACACTACTGAAGATGCAAAGGGACTGGAACATGGCCTGATGTGGCCCATGTCTAACAATTCTTTAATGGCCTTTTCAATTTCATATTTATATTTCTTGGGGTGCCTGTAGGGAGTGGTGATGACAATTTTCGCACCCTCCTCCAACTCTATGATGTGCTCAAACCCCCTATCTGGTGGTGCGCCTGGTGGTATAGGCTCAAAGACCTTGTTTTGCCTGTCAATGATTTTCTGGATCTCTGGTGAGTAATGAGTTTCCCCCTTCTTTTCTACCCTGACTGACATTCTACACTTCGCTGCATAAAAAATGTCTTCCCTCTTGAAGATGGCTTCCATGCGTTTCGCTGTCACCACTCTCGATGTGTTCCCTGTCATACCCCTGAGAACCACCTTTTTCCGATTTTCTTCTGTGAAGGACATATCCATGGCTTTGTAATTTGTGGTGATTGGCTCCAATGTACTAAGCCATTATACTCCAAGGATGATGTTGGTGTCTGGAAGGTCCATAACATAGAAATCCCGTGCCAAATCATGCCTGCCCAATGTAAGTTTCATTCCCGTAATGTATTTGTCACAAGGCATGGTGCACCCCCTGCTACCTCTACACGAAATCCCTCAAACTCAACTATCGATATATGTATTCTTTGCAGTAGGGCTGAGTCAATGAAGTTGTGTGAGGCACCTACATCAATGAGATTTGAGACCTTCTGCCCTTGTAGCACCCCTCTCATCCTAAAAGTGTTGAATTTTGGCACCCCACTGATGAATGCAAGTGTCACCTTCTCATCTGCTATAAGGCCGTGACTTGCATCTTCCTCTTCTTCCTATCCTGGGGTTTCTGCTTCTATGTTTTGTAGATGGACGAAATCTTCATCCTCCTCATCATCTGAGATCACCTCAATGTAGTGGGATTTTCCCTTACCCATGCATTTGTGTGTTGGGTCCCATGGTTCTTTGCAAGTGAAGCACCACTGCTTCCTCCTAAATTCCCTCCTAGTGGGCTCATCCATCCTACCCCTTCCTTGGTCAAACCCCCTTGGATCTCTCCCTCCTTGGTTCATACGAGGTCTTTTGTCTCTACCCCCTTGGTTTAGAGGAGGTCTAGGGGTGAGCCTCATATTTTCTTCCGATCCTAAGTCCCTGGTCTTCCAAATGGCATCATACAAGTTGGTAGGCTTAAAAGCCTTGACCCAACCCCTTGAAGGCTCCATCAACCCTTCTGTGAAGAGAATCATAAGCCTTGCTTGAGACACATCCTATACCATCACTGCTAGTCTCTGTAACTCTTCTATGTAAACCTACAATGATCCTGTTTGTCTAAGTTGTGTGATCTCCCTAAAAGGTATCTCCGGGTCCCCCCGGTCAAACCTATTAATGAGCCTCTGTGTGAACTCTGTATAGGATTTGATTTGATTGTGACCCAGTGTGGTCAACCCATGGTACCACCAATCATGAGCCTTGCCCTCCAAGTACATGGTGGAAAATTTGATGGCATCCATCTCCCTCATGGGGTTAAGTTGTAGGTAGGTATCCAGCTTCTGCACCCATGCTTGTGCAGTCACCTTAGAAGATCCATCAAAGTAAGGAATCTCCATATTGCCTGCCTTGCGCTCCAGTTCATAGTTGGGCCTTTGATACTATTTAGGCTTACCCTGAAACTTGATTCCACAATAT
Source organism: Picea engelmannii (assembly GCA_009831015.1). Classification (NCBI taxonomy): domain Eukaryota; kingdom Viridiplantae; phylum Streptophyta; class Pinopsida; order Pinales; family Pinaceae; genus Picea; species Picea engelmannii. The sequence continues at coordinate 421,442 of ML780454.1, read as the reverse complement.
TGGTCCAACACGACTTGCCTCTAGAACCCTGCACTTAAGGCATGATACTCCCTGGCATGCTGCTCAAAGTTGTCCTCAATCTCATCTTCATAGTTGCGCTGTGGCTGATTATCCAGGAATGTAGGTAGATAGGTTCTAGGGGTGGTCCTACTGTGTGTTTTCCCCTGAGGTGCTCCACCTCCATTTCTCTGTCCCTCAATGTGATAATGAGGGCTATGATTCTGCTGAGGTCTAGTCCCCCCATGAGATCCACTAGCTTCTCTGTTTGCATAAAACTTTAGACCCTTCCCTGCATGAGTCATCTGCATTAGGAGTTGCGCAAGTTTCTCCTGGATGGAATTCACTCTTTCCAGAGTCTCTGTTATTTCCATATGTCCCTTGCGCATTGATTCCTAGTTTTCTTGTAGATGATGTACAAGGGTACTCTATGTCAGATTTATGGAGTGTTGTAACTCCTTGGCGAAACCTGCTAGAATCTGTGGCTCATTGCTCTCACCTAACCCCTCCATTTCTACCTCTGTCTCACCTGTCTGCTTCCTGCATCTGCCCATGTAAATACCACTGAACTTCTGCATGTGCTAATCCCCACAAGCTAGGAGGATCAACGCTCTGATACCACTGTAATGTTCCCGAGCCAAAGTTTTTTGCTCGGAACACTAACTGTTGACTATTTGTTATGCTTTCTTATGTAATTGCAGGTTTACTCATGAAGTTGTGCATTAAGGGTTTACTTGATGTTGATTAAGCAATGGAATAATAGATTTGAAGAATATAATCATACATAAGACAAGATACACAAATAACACCAGTATATGACCAACAATGTCAGATCTGACCTTTATATAGATAGTAGAAAGATCCTTTGCACAAGAGATTTGTAGATCTGGAAGAAAATCCCAATAATATCAAAAATGGGTTTCCAATTGATACAATAATAAGCAATAAAAATATAAGAGCCTCCCAAAGGCTGTGTGAGAAGATATCCAAGCCTCCAAAGGCTCCCATCATGCAAGATAAGATTGAAGATAAGAGAACCCAAACAATATACTGTCGAAACCCTCCAACTGGCTGTGTTGCGCACTACTCTGGCTGTTGATGAACCCTCAAGTTTCGACCCTCCTCTTTCTGAGCTTCAAATACCTCCAAACTCTCATGGAATGTATATTGGGAAAATAGAATCCACCGAGCCAAGTCTCGAGCTGAACGAAGAAGTCTGTTCCTCCAATTGAGAAAACCCTCTACTAGTTTGCGCCCTCTGGGTTTGACTGAATCAATGAGATTTTGTTCTCCCCTCTAGGAGCCTCCAATTGCCACCAAAATATCCCAAACTATAGATCGGGATAATACGAACAAGATGATGAAATCTCAAGACAATCTATGAAGATCCAAACTAGTAAACAATGAAAACCACTTCTTGCAATGCGCTCCTCTCTCCTCCAATTCATTCCAAGCTCCAGGAAATAAACTGCAAGGATAAAATCCTCCGAAATAGACCAAGAATGATGCCAGGGACCATACGAAGAAAACCCAGATGCTCCTTTTCCAAGAATCCTCCTCCTTTCTCCAGATCGAGCCAAACTCCTCAAGGTGGTGTGCCCCCCTAGCTGGAAACCCCCTAGGTTTCACATTAGTTTGCTTCTGCCTCTAGATCAAACCCCCGCAACACTGTAGAATGGTGTGGGAGGATTATCTCACCTCCGGGACCAAGCCTGGATCAAGAAAGGTGGGATCTTTCACCACCGAGTTGATCTCTATGGTTTTAGACCCAAAACCCTCAAACTGCTTGTGCTCAAGAGCTCCAGTGCAAAATAAGATAATAATCGAACACGCCTTAGAAGTGCGCCCTGACCTTTTCTTTATAGCTTCAGTCTATTCATGTGTTGAGTTAGTTAACCCCTAGGGTTAACTCTTAAATTTAACTCACCTTTTCTTTTCTTTCCTTGAGTTATCCTTTTTTCACACAAAGTCAACTCAGTAATAGAATGTTGTGTGTCAGAAGTGTCTTCTGGTTGACTTTGTCCCCAATATGCCTGAGACTATAGTCTAGTGGGGATAACTAGACTACTGAATCTCTCCAGACCTCTTCATCAAGAGGTGGGGGACATTACACATAGGGTGGGATGGATAGCTTCCATACCCTCTGCCTTAGGTCAACGTTTTGTTCTTGCCCTGGTGCTCCTCTATTCCCTTCTCTAGGTTTGTTCCTGTACTTAATGTTTTAGTAGTCCTGCAAGGACATGGATTCTTGAAACTCTTCTCCAAGTGCCTGGTATTCCTGGAAGTATGTGGAAAAATCCTCACAATGGATTTGTTGTGTTGATCGTTGCTCTTCAATGAGGCTAGGTAGAAGAGGTTTGGGTTTCCTCCTACTCATCGTTGAATGCTCACTGTGTCTGGGCACATAGGAAGTGTTTCCCCCCATTGGGGTTCCGTTGTTTCTCCCTTCAACTTGAGGGTTGTTTTGTTCGATAGTCGGAGTCCCACTGTTACTCCCCTCTACATGAGATCTGGTTTGGCCTATTCCCCCATTCGTGTTAAGGCACCAGAGGTTCCCCAATGGGATCAATAGTTGTGTGAGGGTGTCAATTCCTTCAGTAAAGGCTTCCTTCATTTCATTCTACCCCTTTTCCAAGTCACTTAGGATGTGCAACACTTTGTGTTCATTATGGTCCTCCATGTACCCTGTTTCTTCTTCTTTTGAAACTTCAGATGTTCCTTGCTTTCCTGGTCCTCGTATTTTCATCACCAGGTCAACCAAAGGCTGGCAGGATCAAAGCTTTGATACCACTGTAATAACCCTAGGGTTTCTAGGGTTCGAGCCAGTTGGTAAACACATTAATTGTGCAATTTTCCCACGTAGTTTTTTACCCTAACCAGTCAGGAATAACACCAATGATTGTTGCACAGTAATAATTAGCAGCAAAGATACCAATCTCCAATTATATTTAAACTAGCAAGGATAGTATTAAAAAAAAATGTCTAAATCCAACAGTAACAGTGTTCAAGTTGTATCTAAACTAGCAGTAAACAATGTCCCAAAAACCAATAGTAAACAATATCCAATCTGGCATTAACAATAACCAAACCAACAGAAAACCCTCTTAAGAGGTTGTTGTGCAAATCATACTAGGAGTACTAAAACACAGGTTCTAATTATTGAATCCAACAATTACTAAGAACCCGTTTTAGAAAGTTACTAGAAATTGCTAGACTAGACAATGAACCTGGGGAAAAGTCGTGGCTCGATCCTACTCTCCTGAACCCAATCCGCCTTCCAATTGCTAGTTGGGGCCTCCACACAAATTCCACCGACCAACAATGGGGCTCGACCCATAGTCTTGGCCTCTTTAGTCTTCTGTGGTAGACTCAATCAATGGTAAAATCCTTAGCCTATGAAAATAAGTCCAACGAACTCTTTAATCAACTTCTTTGGCACCTCAACAAAGTTCGACCTCCTACCAACACCTTTTCAATAGTCACTAAACCTTCAATGGGGAACTCCCGATGCAAGACTGAGATAGGGTGCGATTGACCCACCAAAACTCAACAGAAAAGGGTTCAACAACCCACTGAAAAGACTGAGGCAACGCCTCCCAAGTCAAAGACATAAAATACTTCAATCCCAAATCGTGCCTTGTTCAAATGAGCCTCGTCTCTATTTATATTGTCTCCTTAGCTCAATTCCCTCTTTTTGTGGGAGATTTGTTCTTCAAGGAAGGTCTACTCTCCTTGTTTTAAGCCTAACACACCCTATTGAGAAAATCAGTGACCCCCTTGCCCCCACAACTCTCCTATCCTTGGGGACTATGGCCTACGGGGAGCCCCCTAAGCCACGACGTCCCTTCCCCGAGGGGTTAATTGTGAGGGGACATGACATGTGTAGAGTATTTACTGTGCATTCACCATACATGACCCAATCTTAGATGACAATAAGGGCCTTCCATTTGTCCTTACAACAATTCACTTGTCATGGAATACCTTCCTTTGAGTCATGTTGTCATAGTCTAGATGAGTGATGTCAGGTCCGCTACTTGATGCCTATTGCAATGATAGGGTCCTCTATCATTTTTGACCTCCGAGTCATATGTTTTTCCTTGCTAGAGACTTTGGGTTCTCCATTGAGAAACTACAAAATCCTGAAAAATAGGAAACATAACAACACACTCCTCAACTAGAAATGAAACATCTAGAGGATACACTGCCATTTCCATAAAGGCTAAACCAATCTAAACTCATGTGGCACATCCTTAATGGTTTGAATTAATGGAATTTTGACACATATTCTTGAAGCTGTCAGAGAATTGTGCTTGAAGAAACCTAGAAGAAAAGGAAAGATACATAAACCATCCATGTCATAGGACAACTTGTTGATCTTATGCTTGGAAAGGTGCTTGCTCCTAAATATTCTGATTCAGGAAGCCCCATAGTGAATATTCACATTTCCAATAAATTGATAACAAACACTTTGATTATCCTTGAAGCATCCATAAATGTAATAACAAGGATACCTTAGAAAACTAGAACTTCAAGGACTTATAAGACAAACCCCTTATGTTTTTCAAATGGTTGATAGATCCACTATCAAGCCAGAAGGCACATGATGCAGAATGGATCATCATATAATTTGTCATCTATCTTAGTACTTTTTGGGTGGAAAAATTGGAGGAATGGGCTTACAAGGCCCATTTTAGCGGTAGGACTTAGTATGGAGATTTGGTGTCTGAAACCTTCCAAAGCCATTGTGAGGCATCAAATGATATTTTTAGGGGTCAAAACTTTGAAAGCACAATTTATACCCCCTTGACATTATTCTACACATTGAGACCTTTCCAACAATGCAAAAATCAACTCAATTGAAGCTCATCTTTAGATGTTATGCCTCCTGCAAGTTGACCTAACTTGTTGACCACCGTGGTATGAGTGGATGCCACGTTAGCCCCCATTACTCACACATGTGGGGCTAGCCATGTGTGGACTTTTAAGAAGATTCTAGAGGGTCCAAAACCTCATGATTGATTGAGGGTTGAGGATGCAAAGACCCTAACCCTAAACGACTATCGGGCTATGTTAAATACATGGTCGCTAGGAAGAGAAGGGGTTCCATTATTTTGAATGGTACTTGTTCCATAGTTGAGATGAGCATCCAATGAGTGGGATTTGAGAGCATGATAGAGTTAGGAAGAAGAGTTTGTAGTATCCATTCAGGCCATAGAGTCATAGGTAACTGCATAGTGAGTTCCCCTTTCTTTGTAAGTGCATTTCATAACTGAAGAAAATAGAGTAGAGCATAAGACTAACCTTCTAGTTAGTTTTTCTCTCATATTGTGTTTCCTAGGATATACCTTGTGTTCATTTGTATGGATGATGTGTATATTTGTTTGTTCTTTTATTTCCGTATTCAATTATTTTCATAAATTCGAGCAATAATCTATTAATAATTAATCTAGGATCTAAGGGAAATAAATTGCATAATCTAAGGTTTTAAAATATTATAAGATCTGTTGTGACTAACTTTTCCAGTGGAATATAAATGGAAGTTTACACATTAGAATGCTAGAATACATTATTGTCTCTATAAACTCTTGGGAGTATCCAACATATTTTGTGGCCTTATAAACAAAATCAATATTGAGAGGTTATCCTTTAATTCTGGGAAAGCCTTGTCTGGCAATTACTAACGCTTATATTGGATGTAGAGAAGGTGGCATGATCATTTCCAATGGGTAGACTCATAAAAATATCACATTTTATCCCCCAACCTAACCATTCCTAAAAGCCATGGATTAAAAATGGATTACGGATGGGGAAAATGACACATTCAATGAGGACCCAACAAAAAATGTTCTTACAATCAATAAATCTATGACTTTAAAAGACCTAGACAAAGACACTATAATATCAAACTTCATGCATAACGCATACCAATCCACTAGAGTTTCAGATTGAGCGGATAAACCAATATTTTGATATTGATAGTAGAAACAATAGGTACCTAATTGAAGCCAATTCAACATTATATGCTTAACTAATGTTCCTACTACATCACTATCCAATCCATCAACGATGGAAATGGAAATTTTCCTTGTTAAAACTCTGAATATAAATAACCAACTAAGCTTCTTCAAGATATTAAGATGATGAATCTCCTACAAAAGAATAACACAAAGTTTGCATGTGAATATAAAGATATGATAATTATTGATGCAATTATTTGTAAACATCATATCTATATCAATGATAATGCACATCCTATTAGGTATCCTCAACATTGAATGAATCCAACCCTCAATGACATTGTCAAAATAGAATTGTAGAAACTCTTAGATGCTGATTTCATCTACGCCATCGTATATAGACAATGGGTTTCACCATTAGTTATATGGCCCAAGAAGGGAGAGAAATGACAAGTGTGTGTAGATTATTGAGACCCTAATACTGATCAAGTATTGGATACATATCTAGGAAAAAATGTTTTTTTTTCGTAGATGGTTTTAGTGGATATAACCAAATACAGATTTCCCTACAAAACTAAGATAAAACCACGTTCACATGTCCATGGGGTACCTTTGCCTATAAACCCTTACCTTTTGGTCTAGGCAATGCCCCAACCACATTTCAAAGAGTTGTCCTCAACATCTTTTTAGACTTAATCCATGACAGTGTAGACGTGATCAACCCTAATCTCAAAGATCAAAAGTATCTCTCTGTCTTGAGTAGTGTAAAGAAGAAAATAAACATTTCTAAAATAAGAAAAAAATTGCAAGAGCTTCATAGTGAAACAACACGTTGGTCAATTCCCAAAACACCGTGCGATGAAAGAGTCTGTCACCTTTGTGACACTAATAGGGTTGAAGATGAAACACACTCTCTCTTAGACTGTCCATCTTATACCCATATTAGATCTCAATTTCAAAATATTTGTCACACTACCAACCTTCCTAACCTTTTAACTCAACAAAACTTTGGTGATCTTAGAACACTTCTGTTAATGATTTTCGAGCACATAAATAAAATTCTAAAGAATTCCCAATAATCTCTTACATTCTTAAGGTTCGATAGACCAAATTCGGTCTCAGTGGATGTCAATCACCATCACCATCATCATTATCAACATATATGGATGACTTTACAATATATGGGGACACTTATGAAGAAGCCTTAATTGACCTAGAAAAAACATTGCAGAGATGGAAGGATATGAATCTATCCCTCGATCATGAAAAATGCTTCATGTTGATGAATGAAGGTATAATATTAGGGCATCATGTTTCAGCTACAAGAATGAAAGTAGACAATGCTAAAACTTCATTCATTCAAGACTTACCAACCCCTACAAAATGATGTGATGTCCAAAGATTACTTTGCTATGATGGCTATTATAAAATATTCATTGTCAGTTTTAGTAAGATGACTGCCCCATTATACAAAGGATGTTGAATTCATATGGACTCCATAATGCTAAAGAACCTTTAAAAATTTAAAATGGAAGACAATATCAACCCCCCTACTAACCAAATTGGAAGCTCCCTTTTAGTATCAATATAATGCTTCAAAGAAATCCATAGGTGTTGTCCTAGGGTAGCATGAGGATGCATAAAAGTATGTTATTTACTTCATCAACAAAAACCTTGCTAGAGAAAAATTAAATTGGACAATTTCTAAGAAGGAATTTCTTGTCGTGGTGTATGTCATTGATAAATTTAGACATTATATTACAAGTTACACCATTTTTGTCCATATTGACCATGCTACAATTATATATAACGTGAATAAGATTCTCATTATTGTCATAATATTTAGATGGTTAATTTTGTTGCAAGAGTTTAATATAACCATATTGGATAAACCTGAAAAGGAGAATGTTGTTGCAGATTTCTTGTCTCATTTGAAAAATAACCTAGAAGAAAAAACTAGTGGATGACACCTTCCCTGATGAGCATTTGTTTGCAATATCTTTGCAAACTCCATGGTTTAATAACATTGCAAACTATTTTGTATTCCAAATATATCAGTCAAGGATCATTTATAGAAAACAAAGGTGACAAAAATATATAAATATATAGAATTCTATCAAGTTATGAGAATCTTAAACAAACATGCAAATCACATGAAAAATGAAGTTGTTTCACTAAAAATTGGATCCATAAAGATAAATGGGGGAGTTCTTTTCTTTTCCCATATCCATGAATGATAGAAGCATAATATATAGTTTAATGATCGTGGAAGATAAATGGGGGAGTTCTTTTCTTTTCCCATCTCCATGAATGATAGAAGCATAATATATAGTTTAATAATCGTGGAAGAGTGCTAGATAAGTGGTGACGATACTTCAAAGTAGGGACAACATTTGCCCTCCCACCCATAAATTTTTGAAATTTTTGTACTACCAACACATTCGCACATGTATGTAATGAAAGATTGTAAATCATTCAAAATGTTTAGGAGTGATGTAGGTGGGATTATTCAAGGATTTTAATTAGATTTATTCTTTTGAAAGTGCTATGTGAGAGGATTTTGTTTCCATTCACTAGTAATTAGTCGTTGGATTGAGGTGGGTTGCTTTGAATTGGAAAAATAAGAAATAAGTAATTAGTTGTTGGATTGAGGTGGGTTGCTTTGAACTGGAAAAACAAGAAAAAATGATTTACATATGGAAAATACTAAATTTGTATAAGCATGAAGCTCTTAGCACACATTTCTTTTATTAAACTCACATTTTGTTAAACACTTTATTGAGTGATTTTTTTTTCATATCAATATGTTAGGATATATATTAATCAACACTAAGTTCAAATTATCTATTTTAATCAACACTAAGTTCAAATCTACTTATAGGTAGAATTTTAAAACTACTTAAATAATTTTGTCTCATTATATCAAATAATTCCAATATAATAAATTTGTAGTTGTTTAAAAAAACACTTATATAATATCATAATAAACGTTTAAATTCTATGAAATACTTTTTTATCTTAAAAAACAATGCATTGTGATATCAAAACCCTAAATTTTTTGAAACAATCTCAAAAACTAAAACAATCTAGAACAACACAGTCTAATTCACAATTTCATTGGATTGAAGATCGTAAATCAAGTATCTTAAAAGAAAATTGATATTTTCATTTATATTACAATGGTGCGATTATCTTTAAAAGTCAATATCTACATTTATATGTTTTAAAGTTCGCAGTTTGAAAGAATTTAAACTAAAATAAGTGAGAAATGTCGTTATCGTTGAGATTAAGATATAAAAAAGAAGTTTGGGAATCCGTGGAGTGGGCTTTCTTTAGAGCCGAAATACTAAGCACAGTAGACATGCTAATTGTTGTTCAAATATCAAACCCTAGTAACAAGAAGCACAAGAAATAACATAAGAAGACGGTGGCTACTACTGTGTTCATTATTTTAGCAGGTAAACACAAAGTATTTGTGTGAAAACCCGACTTTGGTTGACTCACAATTGGAGAAACATCTGAGACTTACAATCAAAAGAAGTTGCGTCAAGAAATAGAAAGCAGTCTCAACTTTCATTGAGCTCTCATTGTTGAAACAGATGAGACTTTGGTTGAAAAGCCATTGAAGAACCTAGGAGACTGCCTGATTCAAATTTATGAGAGGAACAAAATGAATAACAAACTGAATACAATACAGATAACAACAACATATATCCAGTGAAAAATAACTTCTATTGAATAAATAAAATAGCCTGAAACTGTAAATCTGCAAAACTAAAAACAACTTGTTGGAATGGTGGTAACTATTTCTGATAAGAGATGTGGTTGCTACGCACATCCGTCTGAGTAGAATGATTACAATGAGGCTCCAGAGGCATTTTTAACATTACTCATGAATTCCAAAGCCCTATACATCCAAAAACCTAACCCTAGGAGATGAAACACCAAAAGTTATGTGGGCCCCGATGGGTAAGTTGGTACCTCAAATTCCTGGGGTCGTAACGTTTGCATACAACCTTTGTTTTAGGCACGTGATAGCCCTTTGGAAAGGTATTTTCGATAACTACACATTATGTCGTCAAAATTTGACTCTGTCTATAGTTTGACTATAGCAAGCCAAAAAAACATTATTTAGGGCCCCAAAACGACCCCGTAAATACAGAAAGATGTACTGACATGAAAACTTCCAAAATAAGTTAGTTGGATTAGGTGGGCAGCCACCAATCTCCCTCTGGTAGTTGTGTAGGGATTCAAACAACCCCTAACGTGTAGAACCCACAATTACAAAGAATTACAATAGAACATGTTGAACTAAAACTGTCAAAAGGAACTAGTTGGAATAGGTGGGTGGCCACCTATATACAACTGGATCAGTCGTCCCCCCTTAGGAAGAAATCATCTCCATTGCGTTGAGGCCCCCCATTAGGTGAGAAAATTTATATTGAATTTGGCCCTGGGTGAGCCATTTGCCTTGGTGTAGGAGCTTCCCTGCCTTGACAATCCGATAAAGCTGGATCCTTTGCTAGTGAGTGCCCTTGACCTGTGTGTCCACTATCTGATCAGTGGATGCCTATTCCATGCAGTCAGGGTTGGGATTTATTGGTGTCAACGTTTATACGATCTATGAGGTGTTCAATAATGGTGGAAAATATGGCCGAAGGAGTTCCACATTGAACATTGGGTGCAAGCCAAGGAATGGGGGAGTGTTGAGCTCAAAAGCATTGTCTCCCACAACCTTGGTGATAGTGTAAGGACCATAGCAAAGTGGGAAGAGCTTCCGATGGGGACTTGCAAGGCACTCTTTATGCAAATTTAACCAGACCTTGTATCCCACATGAAACTTTTGCGATACCTGGTGTTGATCATGGTGTTGCTTGTACTTAGCATTGGATTTCTACAAAATCTCATGGACATGTTGGCAGATGTTCTGAATCCGCTCAATGAATTTGATGGCTTTGTTGGTATTAGATTGAACATTAGAAGAATCTGTCTTTGTGGTTGCAAGAGGTAGCGCAACATCAATGGGACCCAAGGGTTGGAATCCCAACCCCACTTGAAAGGGGCTATGGACGATGGAGCTATGGAGAGCCATGTTGTAGTTGTGTTGAACATAGGGAAGACTCTCATCCCATTTACGCAAATTATTAGATTTATACATGAATAGGATGTGCACAATCATCCGATTGATGACCTATGTTTGGCCATCAGTTTGAGGGTGGAAGGTAGTGGATTTAGTCATCTTGGTGTCCAACAATGACCAGAGACTCGACCAAAATGTGCTAAGGAACCTGTTGTCTCGATCGAAGATGATGGTTTATGGTATCCCAAAATGGACCCACACTCATTCATAGAAGAGATTGGTAGTATCTTCCGCTGTGATTCTCTTCTTGCAGGGTATGAGAATGGTCATCTTCAAAAACCGATCAACCACCTCAAATACGCAATCATTGCCTTGATTGGTGGACGAAAGAACAAACATCTAATCCATCGAGATGGATTCCTAAGGCCTCTCAGGAGTAGGAAGAGGGGTGTATAAGCCTTTCTTCTTGATGGTTGGCTTGGCAATGGCACATGCAATGCAAGATCTGATATACTTGTTGACGTCATGTTGAATTTTTGGACAATACAAATGTTTCTATAGAACGACCACAATTTTCTCCATGCCAAAATGTCCTGCCATATGACTGTAGTGAGCCTCCCAAATCATCTTTGCATACTCACTTGCAGGAACACAAAGATGGCCCAGATGGCATAACAGTCCATCCTGAATGTGAAAAATAGTGACATTTGTGCTTGTACCCAAGAGCTGATAGGTGGTGGCGAAGTTAGGTTCTCACTGATAAATTTGTGGCCACTTAGATGCCACATGCCTATAGGAATGGAGCACAGTGGTGAGTGAAACCATGGGAGGTCGACTGAGGCAATCGACGACATGATTTGTGCTCCATGTCTTATAATTGATGTTGATATGGAACTGTTGCAGGTATGTGGACCACTTTTGATGGCGAACGTTCTGCAACTTCCCTTTTGTTTGTATGAATTGTAGAGGCTTATAATCAGTGTGGATGATTGTCTCCTTGTCCAGAATGTAATGTTTCCATTGACAGTAGGCTTGCACCATAGAATGCATTTCCTTCTCATAGGTGGGATATTCCCAGAAGGTATCTAAGAGTGTCTCATTATGGTATGCTACTGGATGACCATGCTATGTGAGAACTACGCCTACATCATACTTGGATGCATCAATATCAATATCGAATGGTTGTTGTATAGTGGGTAAGGAGAGTATTGGAGCTGAGCACAAGTGATGTTTCAGATCATCGAATTCTCATTGTTGTGCTTTCCCCCATGCAAACTTTTCCCTGCCACCGCCCTTGGTCACTTGGCTGAGGTCCCATGCAATATGGGAGAATCCCAACACGAACCGTCGGTAGAAGTTGGCAAGTCCCAAGAAGCTCTGAAGCTTGGTTAGTGTGGTTAGGGCTGGCCAATCAAGATGACTTGGATCTTAGTTGGATCCACATGTACCCCATTCTCATCAACAATGTAGCTCAAGTATTGGACCCTGTTCATGCCAAAGGATCATTTTTCCAAGTTGGCATATAGCTTGTGCTATCATAGAGTGCTCAAAACCTATTGAATATGCTGCATGTGATCCTCCCAATTTCTGCTGAATATGAGGATGTCATCCAGATATACCACCACAAAAGAGTTGGTGAAGGGTCTCAATACATCATCCATCAACCTCGTGAAAGTGGTTGGTGCATTTGTTAAGCCAAAGGGCATGACCAGTCATTCAAAGAGACCTTCTTTATATTCGAAATATTTCTTCCATACATTAGTCAGTTTGATGGGAACTTGGTGGTAGCTAGACTTTAGGTCAATCTTACAGAAGAAATTTTCCCCCTTGAGTTGGTCAAGAAGGTCATCAATTTGGGGAATTGGGTACCAGTTCCTGACTGTGATTTTGTTTAATGCTTTGTAATCAATGAAAAGCCTCTAGGTCTCGTCTTTCTTCTGCACCAGTACAATTAGGCTTCCGCAAGGGGAGGAGCTGGGTATGATGTTCCCATTTTGAAGAAACTCTTGGATATGCTTCTTGATTTCATCATTTTCCATCAATGAGCGATGATAAACTAGTCCATTAGGAAGAGGTGCATTGGGGGTTAGATCAATTGGATGCTTGAATTGGAAGTGCGTCAGTACCCCGGTGGGTGAGAAGAATATGTCTATGTACTCTTCCACGATCTTGTTCACTTGCTTCTGCTGCAAAGAGAGGCTCTGTGTATAGGCCACAAATGTGGCGGCACCCTTCTGCTTACTGTGAGTATGGATCACAAAGAAAATAAAGTTCCCAGTCTATGAAATGACCTTACTGCATTTCTTAGTAGAGATTAAATAAATAACGGTAGGCGACACTACCTCTAGTATCTTGTACAATTGTCTACCCAAAGTAATAATAACATTGTGGGGTCTAGACTCATACACAACATGTCGCTTCCATAAATATGGATGTCCTAAAAGAACATCAAAAAATTTAAGGGGAACAATATCACACAATACCTCATCTTTGAAGGGCTTGATTTCGTAGGGCAGAGGACACTGTTGGATGACGCATATATCTCTTCCTTGGTGAAGCCAACCGATGGTGTAGGGTTGTGGGTGCAGTGTCATTGGTAGGTCCATCCGCTTGACGATTTTTTCTGAGATAAATTCCTTCTAACTATTTCTATTGATAATGAAATGAAGTGGAGCCCCCTTTACCCACATCTGTGAGTGAAAGAGGCGTTTCCCTTCCTCTAGTTCTTCTATTTTTCTTGGCTGGAATTTGATGGTAGCGACATTGGTGCTAGGTTTGACATCGATATTCTGCTTCCCTCCTTTTGTATTTTATTCAGATTTAAAATCTGCCTCTGACTCAGAAGATTTCAGCTCAACCACTAATGACTACTTGGAGCGACATTCTTTGGTGTTGTGCCAAGGGATTTTATGGTACTCACACTACTTTCCTGTATCCTTCGAATTCTCATTACCGTTATTGTGTGGTAGATTGGACTGGTTGTCCTGAGAGTGACCATATTTGATCTGACCCTTGCTTTGTGTGTTGGGTCCACCGTTTCCCTACTTCGTCTGTGAGGAGTTTGCATATCCAAACTCTCACCTCTTCTGCTTAAAGTTCTGCTCAATCTTGACAACATATCTGTAAGCTGCACCTAATGATGTGATGTCCCGAAACTCCATTTCTGTTTGAATGTATCTATGAAGAAAATCATGGTATTTGAGCACCAGATGTCGTTCAGAGTCTTTGCTACCCAATTTGGTGCGCAGGGTATGGAAAATATTGGTGAAATCTGGTACTGTCTGGTCCCTTTCCTGACACAGCATGGTCCATCTTGTGTACTAGTCTTCATAACATCTAATAGGGTAGTACTGTGATTTAATGGAATCCATGAAGGAATCACATGCGGGGGAGACCGAAAATATTGTAGATTCCTCTATGACCCTTTTATCAAATTAAGTATCCCACCAGTCCTTAACATGGGGGACGACCTTGAGGAGTGCAAAAGTAATATTTTCCCTGTCAGAAAAATTGTGAACCAAAAAGTACCCTTCGAGCAGATTCAACCATTTATCTATAGAATCCACATACATTAGTCCTTCAAATAATGGTATATAAAAATTTACTTGTACCTTGAAGGGGGTTGCATGGCTGCTTGATGAAGATGTGTCTCCTGTGGGAAGCCGCCGAAGGATCTTTGCAAAGTTGTCCATCATTTCATTCATTTGTCGCGCAAGGGATTCCGCGAGTAACATTTTAAAAGGATATCCTACTCCATCATATTTCTTATCATTCCCCATGGGTTGTTTTTGGGCTCAACGCGATCGATCTTGCAAAGGATCGTCTGGTTCCGGTCCCAACTTCTTATACACGGATCTTGTCAGGGACATGCAAGAGAAAAAAAATAAATGAAGAGAAGACTACTCTGATACCACTGATCCGGATTTATGAGTGGAACAGACAATAACACAAAGATACATATAAAAACAACAAATATCCAGTGAATAATAACTTCTATTGAATAAATAAAATAGGATGAAACTGTAAAACTGCAGCACTGAAAATAACTTGCTCCAATGGTGGTAGCTATCTCTGAGAAGAGATGTGGCTACTACACGTATTCGTCTAAGTAGAATGATTACAATGAAGATCCATAGGCATTTCTAAGATTACTCATGAATTCCAAAACCCTAGCATCCAAAAACCTAACCCTAGGATATGAAACACCAAAAGTTATGTGGGCCCCGATGGGTAAGTTGGTACCTCAACTTCCTGGGGTTGTAACTTTTGCATACGGCCTCCGTTTTAGGCGTGTGATAGTTTGTTGAAAATGTATTTTCGAGAAATACACATTATGCCACTAAAATTTGACTCTATCTAAATTTTGACTATGGAAAGCCAAAAAAACACTTTTTAGGGCCCCAAAACAACCCTGGAAATACAAAAAGATGTACTGACATGAAAACTTCCAAAACAAGCCAGTTGGATTAGGTGGAAACACACCAATATCCATCTGGCAGTTGTTTGGGGATTCAGAAATCCCTTAAAGTGTAGAACCCACAATTACAAAGAATTATAGAAGAACATGTTGAACTAAAACTGTCAAAAGGATCCAGTTAGAATAGGTGGGTGGCCACCAATATCCAGCTGGATCACCTCCAATGGATAAAATACGCAAAATGCTACCGTATCAGAGAGAGTGTCTTATTGGAAAAAAAACCTCTACATAATTACACAAGAAGATATAACACATGACATAAAATGGCATCCTAACATATCTATAAGAAACACAGTCTAAAGGGGAGGAATAATAGATCTAAAAGATACAGAACACAATAAATTGTCAGAAGTAATTACATGGTGTTTATCAAAGAGGTATCTATTTTTTCTCTGAAGGTTCTTTCATAAAACAAAGATTTTACTTTCACATAATAAGAGTAATATGTATGTGCTCCAACAAAAACACTGTAATGAGTACAATTCACTTTTTTGGTAGAACTATGAAATGTTGGAATGTATCCCTTTAATTTATGAAATGAAAAAACAAAACTAATATTCAATATTCAATATTCTAATCATGAAGAAGAAGGAGGTAAAGTTGTTATTGAATATTATAATAATGAATAAGAAGGAGGTAAAAGATAAAATATAAGAGATGAGACATTATTATGCACAAACAAAACTCTATTGAATAATTGAATTATTTACAATATATTGTGACTCCATTATATACAGGTCACAAGTTGTTATTAAATCCGGTTTATTCCCATTATAAAAGGAGAGGTTGAGAGAATATCTCAAGTACACACAAAACTAGGAGAATAAGTTGGACAATATCTCTCACAACCAACTTGTTACACAATATTTTGTTGCAATTGGCGATATTCACTTATCCTCTATCATTCAGAGCATACAAGCTATGATTGTTGAAGAAGAACCTTACTTTGAGAGAAGACAAACATACAGAAGGGGTTAAACATGTTATCAGGGCCTTAAAAGCCTTAGTTTAAGAGAGTGTCACATCTTGCATCAATGCAGGGTGCAAAACCCTCAAGTGTCACATGTTGCACCACCGCAGGGTGTGACATTGTCTCAGGTTGTTCCACAACAAGGTGCGACACTACTTAAAAGGGGGAAAATGATGAAATTTGAGAAGATTCTAGAAGAGAATATTCAAGATGAGGTGTCCTTTGATCAGTTTGGATCCCACCCATACTCATGATATAAGGGGATCCTAACCTCTCATCCTAACCTCCTCACCCTTTTCCTCTTTAATCTATAAAAGGATGTTTCCCTCATGAGGAAAAATTAATAGTGAATGGAGAATAATGATTGATAGCTTTTCTTCTGGTTTGTTATTAGAGGATTGTTAGTAATTATTTGGCTTTGAGGGATTCAATCTTAGATAAAGGAGTCAGTTGATGGTGATGGATTTCATGGATGCATTGTGGGTATTGGAGTAGTGAGCTTGTTGGAAGGAGCTTCACAACATCAAGGTGACTTTGGTTGTAATCTCTTTTCATTATCATTAATAAAATAATATAGTTTCTTTCCCACAAAGGTTGTTTATGTTTGAATATCTTTGTTGTATTATCCTTGATCATTTGCATAGGTTTCATCAAAATATACTATTGTTTCTTTCACTCTTGTTGGCTTGTGTCTTCTTATAGGTTATCATTCACAAGTCTTAGAACAGAGCTGGAAACTGCGACTAGCGAGTGTTGACGCCAAAAAAGTGCAACATGGATCCCTTCCAGCAAATAGGTTGCAATGCCTTATTATTTATATATAATTAATAATATACTAGATAGGTTGGACCCCATATGTAAATGATGATGAAGGATGCCTCTCCTTTTTATGTGCTCATGTCTATTTTTGAAAAAATGACTCTACAATTTAAAAAATTCGAAACCACTTTCCAAGAAAAATGGGAAAATGATAGGTTTATTGACGATTTAATTCAAAGGGAAGAGATGTTGTTTTAATTAGAATCTTGGTTTATTTTTCTGCACACATATTTTTATTGTTGATTTAAACTCCAAGCATTGGATATATTTGGATATGGAATATTGCACTTATGAATTATTGTGATTATCATGGTCATTGGTTAATTTTGAAGGGTGGCAATGATTCCCTAGCAATGAATGTGGGACATATGATATGCCTTGTTCTAAGTGTTAAGAGTGCACATAGAACTCAAATTTTTTATGGAAGGTGGTAAACTCAACTTTTTATTGAATTGTTGTTTGATAACTATAATGGATTATGTGTTGGAGGTGTTGGTACACTCGTACTGTGCTATGGTTGATGGAGTTAATGTAATATACAACGTGCAATTAATTCACATCTCTATAACCCTACATCAAGGTTTCCACCCTCACTTGGTTTTCATTTGGTTGATTACTTGGTTGATGCTGCCTCCATTTTTCTTGGCCTTGGAAGAAATAATCATGTTTGTGGTTTTCCCTAGAATTCTACATACATGTATGATAGCTCTCACCTCTCCATTCATGAAAAATAACTCTGCTTGGAATAAAGTCATGAGGTTGGCTCTTGCATTTTCTTACAGATAATGTTTTTTCCGAAGTTTAATACATGTGGGTATCAACTGTGTAATGGAATTTAAAGTGGAGGTTTTCACTGTTAGTATTCAAGTGTTTCAAGTTGATGATAGTGTTCAAACTCCTTTTTGTTCAGATTATGTGATTTCTTAATGCTCAGAATGAATACTGCTCTGTGATATAATTGTTGGAAAATTTTATGGCAAGTGTTTGGGTTTCACTCGTCTCTGGTCATTAAAATTCAAGGGTTTCTCTGAGAGATAAAAAAATGGTTGTTTGCTGAGTGCCATTACCTAATATTGGAAGATTGGTAGCTCCTTCAAACTATCTGTCAATTGTTTGTATATGTATGAATACATTTTCCTTATGGCTGCCATGAGAGGTCTATGGAAAATCAATGTTAAGAGATGGTTAAATATTTTTTTAGGAATAGTCCCTTTGTGAAGGTTTCAGTTTTGCGTTCACCCATACCTCTATTCTTTCATTAATGTATGGCATTTAAGGGGTTCGAATTTTGGTCTTGATGTACGAGTGATTGATCCAGCAATAGGAAAATTTGTTATTTGCACTAAATATTGGTTCGTTGTTTGATTATCCACGAGGGTTTTTGGGCGATTTTGAAAACTATATGATGATAAAATAAAAGAGCACCAGTTGCACATGGGTTTCAAACCCAGTCTGTTACACAACAAATATTGGAAGTGGTAATACCAACCTTGTATGTTGAAGAGTGGTTGGATTATGTTGTGTTCCATCACGCACTTGATGTGGTATTTTTTTAGTTATTGGAATGATTATGTGGAAAGTCTATTATTAAAATAAATCTGTGAATAAAAATAAGGAGTGCACAATGGATAGTCTTGGAGATTTCACGGTGTTTTGAAACAACAATGTGTTGGATTTGACTTACTAAACAAAGACAAGTTTTGGAAATTGTTTTATTGATGGAAATGGAATTTGTTTTGGGTATCATCACATATAATAGAACAATAATTGTTTTTCCCTCTCATTATATCATTTTTCACTCACTATGTTCCCCCCATCCTCCAAAATACATTAAAACACTCTTTGTTATGTTATTATGAATTTAAAATTCTTTATGAAAAGAAAAGGGATTAATATAAAAGTTGGTTGATGACTGATGTTTGAAGGTTGGATATAGAAACAGTTTCTGTTACTTCTGCATTTGCTTGAACAATATTCTTTTATCTTGTCCCATACATGCTACCATTTTTCGCACACTATAAAATCCTCATCTTCCCAATATCCCTACCACTCCCTGTTGAAATGGCAATTGATTGATGAAGTTTTAAGGTGTTAATGGATGGATTTCATGTGTTTCTATGGTGAATAATAGAGCCAAACTTTTGATTTTATTTATGTAGATTTTTATGCATGGATTGTTAGGAGTTTTTCATGACATGTTGGAATATTGCTTCAGGATGAGCTTCTTTAGTAGAGGTAGTAATGGCAGAGGTAATAGAGGAAAAGGAAATTGGCAGAGGGGTCATAGAAGGCCTTGATTATCAATACATTTTGATGTTGATCCACATGAATTAAACCAACTCTTTCAAGCTGTATTCTTTAACCTAGTTGGCCACGGGATCCTCCAGCCCCGACCTGAGAGACCGCCCTTCTAGCCACATCAAAAATTTTCTGGTATCTGCGTTCCCCCTCATGTGTCTATGCAACCAGAACCACCTGCCAATGTTGGTTGGTAAGAGATTGTCCATCTTCCTGCTGTTCATCACCATGGTTGGCCTACTGCTTCTTTACCATTACCCCCTCCACCACCACCAAAGAATCTAATTTTCCAAGTTGATCATGTTGTCTCACCTGTGTAGTCATCTCATTCTAGTAAGAGGTTAAAAACCGATGTTTCCAAGCCTGTGCAAGATAAAGGAAAAGGAGTGGCCATTGCCTCCAAATCATCCAAAGAGTCCTCTGAATCTGTGTCTTCGCGTCTTCATCTTAAGGATGATTGTTATCACGTTATCAGTGAAGTCCAACCTCAAGGTTCCAATCAACCTAAGGTTGCCACAGAAAGGTCAAAATGGGATAGTAGTGAGAAGAGGCAAAATGCCTCTCACAGTAAATATGGTTTTTAATGATGATTTGTGTTATTTTCTATTGAGGACAATATTTTTACTTTGACAATGTTTTGGACAACAAGCATATATTTAGGCATTTTTTTGGACAACATGGATATAATGCTATTTTTTGGATATTGTCATGTTATATTTTGCTGATATTTAATTATTTGGTCATAAATATGAGCACGAGAGTTACAAGGAGAGTGTTTGAATCAAATGATTGGGGTTTTATATTTCATATTTGATGATTATTGAAATAAATGAATGGGAGTCACAAGGGGTCCCACCTATTTA
>ML780454.1:384279-395675 GCA_009831015.1 Picea engelmannii | reverse complement strand
GAAAGAACAAACATCTAATCCATCGAGATGGATTCCTAAGGCCTCTCAGGAGTAGGAAGAGGGGTGTATAAGCCTTTCTTCTTGATGGTTGGCTTGGCAATGGCACATGCAATGCAAGATCTGATATACTTGTTGACGTCATGTTGAATTTTTGGACAATACAAATGTTTCTATAGAACGACCACAATTTTCTCCATGCCAAAATGTCCTGCCATATGACTGTAGTGAGCCTCCCAAATCATCTTTGCATACTCACTTGCAGGAACACAAAGATGGCCCAGATGGCATAACAGTCCATCCTGAATGTGAAAAATAGTGACATTTGTGCTTGTACCCAAGAGCTGATAGGTGGTGGCGAAGTTAGGTTCTCACTGATAAATTTGTGGCCACTTAGATGCCACATGCCTATAGGAATGGAGCACAGTGGTGAGTGAAACCATGGGAGGTCGACTGAGGCAATCGACGACATGATTTGTGCTCCATGTCTTATAATTGATGTTGATATGGAACTGTTGCAGGTATGTGGACCACTTTTGATGGCGAACGTTCTGCAACTTCCCTTTTGTTTGTATGAATTGTAGAGGCTTATAATCAGTGTGGATGATTGTCTCCTTGTCCAGAATGTAATGTTTCCATTGACAGTAGGCTTGCACCATAGAATGCATTTCCTTCTCATAGGTGGGATATTCCCAGAAGGTATCTAAGAGTGTCTCATTATGGTATGCTACTGGATGACCATGCTATGTGAGAACTACGCCTACATCATACTTGGATGCATCAATATCAATATCGAATGGTTGTTGTATAGTGGGTAAGGAGAGTATTGGAGCTGAGCACAAGTGATGTTTCAGATCATCGAATTCTCATTGTTGTGCTTTCCCCCATGCAAACTTTTCCCTGCCACCGCCCTTGGTCACTTGGCTGAGGTCCCATGCAATATGGGAGAATCCCAACACGAACCGTCGGTAGAAGTTGGCAAGTCCCAAGAAGCTCTGAAGCTTGGTTAGTGTGGTTAGGGCTGGCCAATCAAGATGACTTGGATCTTAGTTGGATCCACATGTACCCCATTCTCATCAACAATGTAGCTCAAGTATTGGACCCTGTTCATGCCAAAGGATCATTTTTCCAAGTTGGCATATAGCTTGTGCTATCATAGAGTGCTCAAAACCTATTGAATATGCTGCATGTGATCCTCCCAATTTCTGCTGAATATGAGGATGTCATCCAGATATACCACCACAAAAGAGTTGGTGAAGGGTCTCAATACATCATCCATCAACCTCGTGAAAGTGGTTGGTGCATTTGTTAAGCCAAAGGGCATGACCAGTCATTCAAAGAGACCTTCTTTATATTCGAAATATTTCTTCCATACATTAGTCAGTTTGATGGGAACTTGGTGGTAGCTAGACTTTAGGTCAATCTTACAGAAGAAATTTTCCCCCTTGAGTTGGTCAAGAAGGTCATCAATTTGGGGAATTGGGTACCAGTTCCTGACTGTGATTTTGTTTAATGCTTTGTAATCAATGAAAAGCCTCTAGGTCTCGTCTTTCTTCTGCACCAGTACAATTAGGCTTCCGCAAGGGGAGGAGCTGGGTATGATGTTCCCATTTTGAAGAAACTCTTGGATATGCTTCTTGATTTCATCATTTTCCATCAATGAGCGATGATAAACTAGTCCATTAGGAAGAGGTGCATTGGGGGTTAGATCAATTGGATGCTTGAATTGGAAGTGCGTCAGTACCCCGGTGGGTGAGAAGAATATGTCTATGTACTCTTCCACGATCTTGTTCACTTGCTTCTGCTGCAAAGAGAGGCTCTGTGTATAGGCCACAAATGTGGCGGCACCCTTCTGCTTACTGTGAGTATGGATCACAAAGAAAATAAAGTTCCCAGTCTATGAAATGACCTTACTGCATTTCTTAGTAGAGATTAAATAAATAACGGTAGGCGACACTACCTCTAGTATCTTGTACAATTGTCTACCCAAAGTAATAATAACATTGTGGGGTCTAGACTCATACACAACATGTCGCTTCCATAAATATGGATGTCCTAAAAGAACATCAAAAAATTTAAGGGGAACAATATCACACAATACCTCATCTTTGAAGGGCTTGATTTCGTAGGGCAGAGGACACTGTTGGATGACGCATATATCTCTTCCTTGGTGAAGCCAACCGATGGTGTAGGGTTGTGGGTGCAGTGTCATTGGTAGGTCCATCCGCTTGACGATTTTTTCTGAGATAAATTCCTTCTAACTATTTCTATTGATAATGAAATGAAGTGGAGCCCCCTTTACCCACATCTGTGAGTGAAAGAGGCGTTTCCCTTCCTCTAGTTCTTCTATTTTTCTTGGCTGGAATTTGATGGTAGCGACATTGGTGCTAGGTTTGACATCGATATTCTGCTTCCCTCCTTTTGTATTTTATTCAGATTTAAAATCTGCCTCTGACTCAGAAGATTTCAGCTCAACCACTAATGACTACTTGGAGCGACATTCTTTGGTGTTGTGCCAAGGGATTTTATGGTACTCACACTACTTTCCTGTATCCTTCGAATTCTCATTACCGTTATTGTGTGGTAGATTGGACTGGTTGTCCTGAGAGTGACCATATTTGATCTGACCCTTGCTTTGTGTGTTGGGTCCACCGTTTCCCTACTTCGTCTGTGAGGAGTTTGCATATCCAAACTCTCACCTCTTCTGCTTAAAGTTCTGCTCAATCTTGACAACATATCTGTAAGCTGCACCTAATGATGTGATGTCCCGAAACTCCATTTCTGTTTGAATGTATCTATGAAGAAAATCATGGTATTTGAGCACCAGATGTCGTTCAGAGTCTTTGCTACCCAATTTGGTGCGCAGGGTATGGAAAATATTGGTGAAATCTGGTACTGTCTGGTCCCTTTCCTGACACAGCATGGTCCATCTTGTGTACTAGTCTTCATAACATCTAATAGGGTAGTACTGTGATTTAATGGAATCCATGAAGGAATCACATGCGGGGGAGACCGAAAATATTGTAGATTCCTCTATGACCCTTTTATCAAATTAAGTATCCCACCAGTCCTTAACATGGGGGACGACCTTGAGGAGTGCAAAAGTAATATTTTCCCTGTCAGAAAAATTGTGAACCAAAAAGTACCCTTCGAGCAGATTCAACCATTTATCTATAGAATCCACATACATTAGTCCTTCAAATAATGGTATATAAAAATTTACTTGTACCTTGAAGGGGGTTGCATGGCTGCTTGATGAAGATGTGTCTCCTGTGGGAAGCCGCCGAAGGATCTTTGCAAAGTTGTCCATCATTTCATTCATTTGTCGCGCAAGGGATTCCGCGAGTAACATTTTAAAAGGATATCCTACTCCATCATATTTCTTATCATTCCCCATGGGTTGTTTTTGGGCTCAACGCGATCGATCTTGCAAAGGATCGTCTGGTTCCGGTCCCAACTTCTTATACACGGATCTTGTCAGGGACATGCAAGAGAAAAAAAATAAATGAAGAGAAGACTACTCTGATACCACTGATCCGGATTTATGAGTGGAACAGACAATAACACAAAGATACATATAAAAACAACAAATATCCAGTGAATAATAACTTCTATTGAATAAATAAAATAGGATGAAACTGTAAAACTGCAGCACTGAAAATAACTTGCTCCAATGGTGGTAGCTATCTCTGAGAAGAGATGTGGCTACTACACGTATTCGTCTAAGTAGAATGATTACAATGAAGATCCATAGGCATTTCTAAGATTACTCATGAATTCCAAAACCCTAGCATCCAAAAACCTAACCCTAGGATATGAAACACCAAAAGTTATGTGGGCCCCGATGGGTAAGTTGGTACCTCAACTTCCTGGGGTTGTAACTTTTGCATACGGCCTCCGTTTTAGGCGTGTGATAGTTTGTTGAAAATGTATTTTCGAGAAATACACATTATGCCACTAAAATTTGACTCTATCTAAATTTTGACTATGGAAAGCCAAAAAAACACTTTTTAGGGCCCCAAAACAACCCTGGAAATACAAAAAGATGTACTGACATGAAAACTTCCAAAACAAGCCAGTTGGATTAGGTGGAAACACACCAATATCCATCTGGCAGTTGTTTGGGGATTCAGAAATCCCTTAAAGTGTAGAACCCACAATTACAAAGAATTATAGAAGAACATGTTGAACTAAAACTGTCAAAAGGATCCAGTTAGAATAGGTGGGTGGCCACCAATATCCAGCTGGATCACCTCCAATGGATAAAATACGCAAAATGCTACCGTATCAGAGAGAGTGTCTTATTGGAAAAAAAACCTCTACATAATTACACAAGAAGATATAACACATGACATAAAATGGCATCCTAACATATCTATAAGAAACACAGTCTAAAGGGGAGGAATAATAGATCTAAAAGATACAGAACACAATAAATTGTCAGAAGTAATTACATGGTGTTTATCAAAGAGGTATCTATTTTTTCTCTGAAGGTTCTTTCATAAAACAAAGATTTTACTTTCACATAATAAGAGTAATATGTATGTGCTCCAACAAAAACACTGTAATGAGTACAATTCACTTTTTTGGTAGAACTATGAAATGTTGGAATGTATCCCTTTAATTTATGAAATGAAAAAACAAAACTAATATTCAATATTCAATATTCTAATCATGAAGAAGAAGGAGGTAAAGTTGTTATTGAATATTATAATAATGAATAAGAAGGAGGTAAAAGATAAAATATAAGAGATGAGACATTATTATGCACAAACAAAACTCTATTGAATAATTGAATTATTTACAATATATTGTGACTCCATTATATACAGGTCACAAGTTGTTATTAAATCCGGTTTATTCCCATTATAAAAGGAGAGGTTGAGAGAATATCTCAAGTACACACAAAACTAGGAGAATAAGTTGGACAATATCTCTCACAACCAACTTGTTACACAATATTTTGTTGCAATTGGCGATATTCACTTATCCTCTATCATTCAGAGCATACAAGCTATGATTGTTGAAGAAGAACCTTACTTTGAGAGAAGACAAACATACAGAAGGGGTTAAACATGTTATCAGGGCCTTAAAAGCCTTAGTTTAAGAGAGTGTCACATCTTGCATCAATGCAGGGTGCAAAACCCTCAAGTGTCACATGTTGCACCACCGCAGGGTGTGACATTGTCTCAGGTTGTTCCACAACAAGGTGCGACACTACTTAAAAGGGGGAAAATGATGAAATTTGAGAAGATTCTAGAAGAGAATATTCAAGATGAGGTGTCCTTTGATCAGTTTGGATCCCACCCATACTCATGATATAAGGGGATCCTAACCTCTCATCCTAACCTCCTCACCCTTTTCCTCTTTAATCTATAAAAGGATGTTTCCCTCATGAGGAAAAATTAATAGTGAATGGAGAATAATGATTGATAGCTTTTCTTCTGGTTTGTTATTAGAGGATTGTTAGTAATTATTTGGCTTTGAGGGATTCAATCTTAGATAAAGGAGTCAGTTGATGGTGATGGATTTCATGGATGCATTGTGGGTATTGGAGTAGTGAGCTTGTTGGAAGGAGCTTCACAACATCAAGGTGACTTTGGTTGTAATCTCTTTTCATTATCATTAATAAAATAATATAGTTTCTTTCCCACAAAGGTTGTTTATGTTTGAATATCTTTGTTGTATTATCCTTGATCATTTGCATAGGTTTCATCAAAATATACTATTGTTTCTTTCACTCTTGTTGGCTTGTGTCTTCTTATAGGTTATCATTCACAAGTCTTAGAACAGAGCTGGAAACTGCGACTAGCGAGTGTTGACGCCAAAAAAGTGCAACATGGATCCCTTCCAGCAAATAGGTTGCAATGCCTTATTATTTATATATAATTAATAATATACTAGATAGGTTGGACCCCATATGTAAATGATGATGAAGGATGCCTCTCCTTTTTATGTGCTCATGTCTATTTTTGAAAAAATGACTCTACAATTTAAAAAATTCGAAACCACTTTCCAAGAAAAATGGGAAAATGATAGGTTTATTGACGATTTAATTCAAAGGGAAGAGATGTTGTTTTAATTAGAATCTTGGTTTATTTTTCTGCACACATATTTTTATTGTTGATTTAAACTCCAAGCATTGGATATATTTGGATATGGAATATTGCACTTATGAATTATTGTGATTATCATGGTCATTGGTTAATTTTGAAGGGTGGCAATGATTCCCTAGCAATGAATGTGGGACATATGATATGCCTTGTTCTAAGTGTTAAGAGTGCACATAGAACTCAAATTTTTTATGGAAGGTGGTAAACTCAACTTTTTATTGAATTGTTGTTTGATAACTATAATGGATTATGTGTTGGAGGTGTTGGTACACTCGTACTGTGCTATGGTTGATGGAGTTAATGTAATATACAACGTGCAATTAATTCACATCTCTATAACCCTACATCAAGGTTTCCACCCTCACTTGGTTTTCATTTGGTTGATTACTTGGTTGATGCTGCCTCCATTTTTCTTGGCCTTGGAAGAAATAATCATGTTTGTGGTTTTCCCTAGAATTCTACATACATGTATGATAGCTCTCACCTCTCCATTCATGAAAAATAACTCTGCTTGGAATAAAGTCATGAGGTTGGCTCTTGCATTTTCTTACAGATAATGTTTTTTCCGAAGTTTAATACATGTGGGTATCAACTGTGTAATGGAATTTAAAGTGGAGGTTTTCACTGTTAGTATTCAAGTGTTTCAAGTTGATGATAGTGTTCAAACTCCTTTTTGTTCAGATTATGTGATTTCTTAATGCTCAGAATGAATACTGCTCTGTGATATAATTGTTGGAAAATTTTATGGCAAGTGTTTGGGTTTCACTCGTCTCTGGTCATTAAAATTCAAGGGTTTCTCTGAGAGATAAAAAAATGGTTGTTTGCTGAGTGCCATTACCTAATATTGGAAGATTGGTAGCTCCTTCAAACTATCTGTCAATTGTTTGTATATGTATGAATACATTTTCCTTATGGCTGCCATGAGAGGTCTATGGAAAATCAATGTTAAGAGATGGTTAAATATTTTTTTAGGAATAGTCCCTTTGTGAAGGTTTCAGTTTTGCGTTCACCCATACCTCTATTCTTTCATTAATGTATGGCATTTAAGGGGTTCGAATTTTGGTCTTGATGTACGAGTGATTGATCCAGCAATAGGAAAATTTGTTATTTGCACTAAATATTGGTTCGTTGTTTGATTATCCACGAGGGTTTTTGGGCGATTTTGAAAACTATATGATGATAAAATAAAAGAGCACCAGTTGCACATGGGTTTCAAACCCAGTCTGTTACACAACAAATATTGGAAGTGGTAATACCAACCTTGTATGTTGAAGAGTGGTTGGATTATGTTGTGTTCCATCACGCACTTGATGTGGTATTTTTTTAGTTATTGGAATGATTATGTGGAAAGTCTATTATTAAAATAAATCTGTGAATAAAAATAAGGAGTGCACAATGGATAGTCTTGGAGATTTCACGGTGTTTTGAAACAACAATGTGTTGGATTTGACTTACTAAACAAAGACAAGTTTTGGAAATTGTTTTATTGATGGAAATGGAATTTGTTTTGGGTATCATCACATATAATAGAACAATAATTGTTTTTCCCTCTCATTATATCATTTTTCACTCACTATGTTCCCCCCATCCTCCAAAATACATTAAAACACTCTTTGTTATGTTATTATGAATTTAAAATTCTTTATGAAAAGAAAAGGGATTAATATAAAAGTTGGTTGATGACTGATGTTTGAAGGTTGGATATAGAAACAGTTTCTGTTACTTCTGCATTTGCTTGAACAATATTCTTTTATCTTGTCCCATACATGCTACCATTTTTCGCACACTATAAAATCCTCATCTTCCCAATATCCCTACCACTCCCTGTTGAAATGGCAATTGATTGATGAAGTTTTAAGGTGTTAATGGATGGATTTCATGTGTTTCTATGGTGAATAATAGAGCCAAACTTTTGATTTTATTTATGTAGATTTTTATGCATGGATTGTTAGGAGTTTTTCATGACATGTTGGAATATTGCTTCAGGATGAGCTTCTTTAGTAGAGGTAGTAATGGCAGAGGTAATAGAGGAAAAGGAAATTGGCAGAGGGGTCATAGAAGGCCTTGATTATCAATACATTTTGATGTTGATCCACATGAATTAAACCAACTCTTTCAAGCTGTATTCTTTAACCTAGTTGGCCACGGGATCCTCCAGCCCCGACCTGAGAGACCGCCCTTCTAGCCACATCAAAAATTTTCTGGTATCTGCGTTCCCCCTCATGTGTCTATGCAACCAGAACCACCTGCCAATGTTGGTTGGTAAGAGATTGTCCATCTTCCTGCTGTTCATCACCATGGTTGGCCTACTGCTTCTTTACCATTACCCCCTCCACCACCACCAAAGAATCTAATTTTCCAAGTTGATCATGTTGTCTCACCTGTGTAGTCATCTCATTCTAGTAAGAGGTTAAAAACCGATGTTTCCAAGCCTGTGCAAGATAAAGGAAAAGGAGTGGCCATTGCCTCCAAATCATCCAAAGAGTCCTCTGAATCTGTGTCTTCGCGTCTTCATCTTAAGGATGATTGTTATCACGTTATCAGTGAAGTCCAACCTCAAGGTTCCAATCAACCTAAGGTTGCCACAGAAAGGTCAAAATGGGATAGTAGTGAGAAGAGGCAAAATGCCTCTCACAGTAAATATGGTTTTTAATGATGATTTGTGTTATTTTCTATTGAGGACAATATTTTTACTTTGACAATGTTTTGGACAACAAGCATATATTTAGGCATTTTTTTGGACAACATGGATATAATGCTATTTTTTGGATATTGTCATGTTATATTTTGCTGATATTTAATTATTTGGTCATAAATATGAGCACGAGAGTTACAAGGAGAGTGTTTGAATCAAATGATTGGGGTTTTATATTTCATATTTGATGATTATTGAAATAAATGAATGGGAGTCACAAGGGGTCCCACCTATTTAATTATTATTTAGTTAGACCCTTATATATATTATTATTATTTTGTCTCAACTAATTAGTTAAGCTAGTTAAGCTTAACCAAAAATGTAGTTGAACTACCATAACCTATTGATAAAGAATAAAATCTCAATGAAAGGAAGAGACAAGGAGAAAAACATAGAAGGAGAACTTCGGCCACAAGGTTTTCTCTATACTAGTGAGATACTTTCATCTTTCATTCATTCCGAGTTTACCAGAAGGATTAACCATCTTGATGACAACAGGGTCTTATTGAAGGCAACATGATTCAAAACTGGATCATATATTTGAACATATTGTTTTAAAGGTGTATGATTTATCTTTGGAAGTCTGTGTGTTCTTGTCTATTTATAAATTAAATTTTATAACTCATAAAGAATATTTTGCAGAGTCAAGTGACAACATTTTGTGGCAAGATGATTGATATCTTTAGCTTCAGTTTTCTTTTGTTGATAGAGTATTTTTGTATGGTTCCCATAGGAGGCTGCTAAATTTGACTTTGGTCCCTATCCTCACAGGGGTTTATAAAGAGAATTCGGTCTTGTATCTCAGAATGAAATCAATATAAAAATCAATTTTCTGGTTTCTGTCTCACATATGTATTTTGATGATCTGGTTCATTTTTTTCTTTTATCTCCATATATGCACTCATGCAATTTTTGTTTAAGTTTATTTATTTTTTGCACAGTTACATAAAATATATAAAATAAAGCAGCCTTGGTCCCTTGTACTTAATACCTACGAATTAAGTGATTGTTTTTCTTTGGCTATAAACCCCGGGTGACATTCCCAACTATCTTTCCTTAGCCCGACAAGATCTGAAAATGCTTGAGTAAGGTTCTCCATACCTTTTCCTCAACAACGAGGAAAAACGTCGATTAAAAGGTGTGAGCTCTTGCTAGCTAGTATTTTTTTATTACATAAACCTAGGGAAAGTTACATATTTTGGCATGTTTTGTTCTAGTCTTGGTTTCCGAGTCTAGGGAGATCATTCTATGTCCGCATAAACCGATTTGTCCAACAACACAACTACATATACAACATCCTCCTAAATAATATAATCACACAACTTACTAGAGATAAACTCTACATTACAATAAACATTAAAATAACACACCACAATCTTAATAGTATGATGAATAATGCCACATTAAGTGTTAAGTACAAGACAAGTAGGATTTAATTACTCCAACACCCTCCCTTAACGAGTACTTGTCTTGATCTCTATAAAGTATGGTCTTCATCAACATTATTTAACCATTTTGAAATATTACAAGATACTAACTCCATCAATTTGTATCTTAAACCTCGCAAAGGTGTAGCTCCCGAGTTGAATTCTCGAGTTCCCTCCCTGAACTCCCGAATCATGGAACTCCCGAAGTCAATTACTGGACAACAACTCACACACCTATCATGTAACCTTATTAGTAGACCACTCACATGTCTTCAACAAATAATGAGGGACAGTTCCCTAGATCCACAACTTCTGAACTATTTGGACAACCATCCATACTAAGATTTTACCTACACTTGATCCATTTTTGAAATACAATTGCTTCAGACCAGATAATCAATTTGACTACAACTATTTAATAATTGGCCATCCTATGGACATACTTCCATCCAACGAAACACCTAGGTACCCAACCATGGTGCTCACAATATTTGTAGGAAAATATTTTTTATACGGGGTGTATCTGAATCAATCTTACACCATGGGGTGATTGCAAGCTAATGATCGTCTCTCATGACGCGTTAGTGGCAATGCAAAGCTGGAAAACAATAATTTTTTAACTTGGAGGGATTATTCAAGGTACTTTTACAATGAATTTGAATATGTTTTAAGAAGTTGAAATGTAAGAAATTGAATTAGCGTTCGAATATACAACTTTTATTCATAGAAATTGTGAACAACTATGTCAACTTTTATTTTTTTTAACAATGGTATCTTATTTATCCAACAAATTATAAGGTATATGTTTTTGTTCATGCAGGTGTTGAGTACCTTAACAATGGAATTTCATTCCAAAAACTTGTATACTTGTAGAGAACTTATTTTACTTGTGTCATGTATTTTTTGGAAATTTATAATATTAATTTTAATATTTTTTAAAATTTTATCAAAGTCAACATATCCTTGAAATTACAATGTCTTTTTGTTCATGCAGGATAAGAGGGTGTTAAAATGATCAAAACAATTTCTTTTTTTTTAGATCGTAGATATTGGTCTCCTCTAATGCCACATATAACTCATTCGAGAAATGGTTAAGCCGATAAAAAAATATAGCAGAAATAAGAGAGGTATGTATTCTAGGATTTTGATATATGGAAAGATAAA
>ML780454.1:349949-374169 GCA_009831015.1 Picea engelmannii | reverse complement strand
CTATATTTCCCCTCTCTCTCTCATACATATAACCTTCTCTCCCCCTCACTTTGTATCCCACTTCCTCTCTCTCCCCTACTCTTCCACCCTTTCTCTCTTTACCTATGTCTACCCCCCTTCCTTATCTCTCTCTCACACACACAATCAAACACTCCCTATCCAATCCCCTCTCTTTCTTGCTCTCCTCCCCTCCCACACTCACACATTCTCTTTCTTTCTCTCCCCCTCTCACACTCACACATTCTCTCTCTGACACTCACACTCTCATACAATCTCTCTCTACCCCCCCCTCTATGTATTCCGTTCTCTCCCTCTCAGACTCACACACACTATAGCAAGTTTGGTACATCGCAATGAAATAAATGGCCTTGACCTAGACATGCAAACCTAGACCTAGACCTAGACCTAGACCTAGACATAGCAAGACCTAGACATGGAAAGGAGTAGAAAGACCTAGACCTATACCTAGAGAATAGACCATGACCTATACCATAGACCATGACCTAGACCTATACTATGAGCATGACGTAGTCCATGACACAGACCTGTAGTTAAACCTAGACCATGACATAGACCTAGAGTTAGACCTAGACTATTATTATCACTGAAAAATCGTCTGCAACATTGCACAGAAATAGTTAAAGAAAACAACAATTCCAACAACCATTAGTCCACCTACAACACCAAAAATCCATCAAAAGTAAAAAAACTATATAATTGAGTCAAAAATCAAAGTGTGGAAATTCACCAAAGGAAGTGTGTGTGCAGTGTGCAACATGCGCGGGCAAACAAAACCCTTAGCGTGCACTATGGGAAAAATGCGCGGCTGTCTACGAGAAAAGTCACACACTTCTATGAATGACACATTTATGGATTTTCGGCCCCTCAACCACTTCTAGTACGACCTCTAACACAATTTGACACTCACATCTGAGCGAAATCTAGGTTGGAGGCTGGTCAAGAGATAGAGTGTGCCCTAAAAGGCCCTTTGTTCACACTATGAACCAATTACATTTTTCCATGAATGGATATTATAAATAAGAGCCATGGGTGTGCTAAGAAAATAATATCTTCAAGGTATTGTTATGCTACAAGAATTCTTCTTTGAGAATCCTCTTTTGTCTTTGAAGCCTTCAAGCACCATTGCAATAGGCCATTCCATTCACCTCTTGAGGGAATATGCATTGTTTTTCTTCACCATTTGTAATTTATTCCATTGTAAGGAGAGAAGAGATATCAATTATGGAACTTAAGAGCCCTCCCAAGGAGGAAGAGGGGACTCATAAGTCCCTGCCTTTATCTACAGTGTTTTTCCTACTAATCTATTGATCCATTGGTAGCAATATGTTGGTCATTTGTTGATTTTCATGGTTCTAAGTTTCTCAAGATTTATAACATTTATTTCTTAGTTGTTTTTAGTTGTATTTATTTGTTTTCATATGTGTTTGGTTTAGCTAACCCACTCACAAAATTTTGTCTTGTTTAGTAGGCTTATCTAAACATGTAAGTGTTGTTGTTTTGATCACCCAAGTGACAAAACCAACACAACAGATTGACAACCATACTAGGGATCGATATCAAATTCCTCCCTATTTGAGCCTTGAGAGCACTTCATTTTGATTGTTTTGACTTGCAAGTACCAAAACTAGCCTAGCCCAATCTGCCAAAGTCAAAATTCAAAGATGAGGAAGGAGTATTTCACTTGGAAATTTCTCCCCCGACATGTGACAGGAATTGCATGGCTTTCAGGGTCCACATATGCGCACTCTATGCACCACATGCTTCATTATTCTATGCAGTTTGCGCTCTCTGCACACCTGTCAGAATTGTGACCCACGCATAAGTCTAGTTTTTCAAATTGTAAGGGATTTTATGAATGGTTTGAGGGCCCCTAGCCTTCATATTTTTATTTTCCTACACTATGTAAGGAAAATACACTCCACTTAGAGTCCTTTCTCATAAGAAAGGTTAAATAACATAGGCACTTAGGGTTAAAAATAATCACTATTCTCCTCTTTTGCTTTGTTTCCACATGGATGGCTCATTTGGCTTGTAAAAGTTTAAGTTTAAGTTATTGTTTTTCATACACAATCACTTAAATTGGAAGTATAAACCAATTTTGACCCTCAATTATGCTCTTCCCTCACACTCTAATATGATCTTGGGAATCAAAAAGGTGGTTAAAAGGAATTTTCATCTCCCTTAACAAAATATTTAGGAGAGGACAAATCCCCCCTAGGCTTCCTCTTTAGTTTTGGAAATCATCTTAAAGTTTTGTAACGGCCCATACATGTCCACATGTTGTAATCTTAGGATAGTTTCTAAATTCTTTATTAGTTTAGATCACAATCTAGGGAAGTTTAAAGATCAATGTAATGGGCCCATACATGCCCACATGTTTTCAAATCTAGGATAGTTTTCAAGATCTTTCTTAGTGTAAACAACATTCTAGGGAGTTTAAAGGATTTGTAAAGGACCCATATGTCCACATTGCTAGTTCTTTAGGGCTTTAAATATTCTGCAAGGTTGTACCAAAGACACATGGTAAGCTAGGTAAGAAGATTTGTAAGGACCAAAGGAAGTCCACATGTTGTAATATCACACTTAACTTATTAAAATATTTGCACACTTTTCACTTTCTTGGACACAAAGCCACTCCTAACAGACATAATTTCTATTAGAATAGTGGAGGTCTAAGTAGGATTTCTTCAAAGAAATTCCAAAATATCCGACTACTTCTTTGAAAATTATCCAAACCCATTTAATTCAAACGAGATTGGTCCACACCCCCAATCTCTTAGCCCACCACACCTAAATTTTTCTAAAAACGCACTAAATTTTCCTCCACAGGGAGTGCCAAAAGAATTTTTTAGTCTAAGTAGGATCGCAGGGGAAGGATTCCAAATAACCCCTCGTTATCCGGTTCTCACATTTTGAAACAAAAGAAGTTGAGAATAGGGATCCTTAAAATCCTCCAAGTCAAGTGTTCCTACACCATAAGGCAGGGAGATACATGTGAAGGGTCGAAGGTCGAGGTCTGGTTGTTCTGTGCATCTCTCCTTGAGTCACCCAACTCTTGTGAGGGCATCTAACCCATGACCCATTTTTGAGGCCAAAAATCTAAATGCTTCACTTTGACCGAGGTATTTAGTAACCAAACTTAGGATATCTACATAGGTGGTAGTGTGGGCTGCAATCGCACCTTAGTAGGATTTTGTGTGGCTATTGGGAAATATCGCCAGTTCTTTTAGGATATGCACCCTCTACCCCTCATTATAATTGACTACTTCGACCTTCACTAGTTCCTCTTCTGGTGGTTTCAAACCCCACTATTGAGTGCTATTGGAAGGCCCAATGCTAAATCGAGAGGAAGGATGATAAGTATTTTAGGACACAAGCTTTTATTTTGTTGTTTTTCCCCCACACAGACAAAATCCACCTATCCACATGCTTCTTTATTATACAATTGATGTATGTATGATGTTCATTTGATTACATGCCATTGTGAGTTATACTATGTTGTGAAGGTCAGAATTATAAAAGCACTTGTTCATTTATGTCTCTTGTCACCATTTGCACACATTCACTTTGCCAGTCGGAACAATAGGGGACCCACAAAATCCCCATCATTCTAGATGCTTGCAAAATGATCCTCCTATTCTAGGAGGAGTCACTAGTTTCACCAACTCATCGGATCAACCATCTCACACCCCTATGAGTGATACTATTTTGGGATCAACTTTACTTGGTTCCACTTTTCTTGGGTCAAACACCCAAGGCCATCCATCTACTGCTTCTCCTTCACAAGGAGGTGGGAGTCAAACTTCTTCTCAAGGGAGAAGTACACACCCACTAAATCCCTCTCAAGGGACAAGTCCATTACCTACACACATGATGGATGGAACTAATCCTCCTCCAAATCTCCCTATGCCATACTTGGCATCCCTCAACATTCCTGATTTAACCAAACTCACGAATGATCCCATTTTTCATGATGCTACTTGGCCCAATATGCCTACCAAGTTACCTGATGGGTATTCTATATGCACTAAAAACACACTAAAAACCCTCAATTAAATTGTCAACCTGGGGTAAGTAAACTTAGAGTTGTAGCAATATATATGCCAAGGTAGAAGGGATGGAGGTAGTATAGTCTAACTAAGGAAGTGGCTATCTAAGGGATAATCTATTCAAGCAAAGACTACTAATGATCAAGCCCTACTAAGAAACTCAAACTATTACCCTAAGTAACCTTTGAACAAAGGATCGATGGATAGTTCTAAAAAAACAAATCAAAAACCTACTTAAAGAAAACTAGTTCAATCATAACAATAAGCAAAAACAAACTATCTATCTAATAAACAATAACAACAACAAACTACTTTAATTAACCTACTAAAATTCAATAAGAAACTATCCTATGAAAGCAAGTAAATAGACAAGCAACTACCCTATCAAAGAAAAATAG
This sequence comes from Picea engelmannii, assembly GCA_009831015.1. Classification (NCBI taxonomy): domain Eukaryota; kingdom Viridiplantae; phylum Streptophyta; class Pinopsida; order Pinales; family Pinaceae; genus Picea; species Picea engelmannii. The sequence continues at coordinate 369,701 of ML780454.1, read as the reverse complement.
ACAAGCAATCAACTACCCTATTAAAGAAAGTAAACAACTAACTAACCTATGATAACTTCTACAACAAGTAAACTGATCAATAAGCAACTAATTAAGCTAAGAAACAAACAATCTCTATTCTTGAATTAAACTTCACAACTACTTCTAATTTACAAAAGGAAATCTACTAAATTGAAAGCATTATGATAATAAAAGCAATTAATAACTAATCTTTATGATAAACAAACTATCCTTTAATCTACCAAAGCAAGAAGACTATCTATCCTACAAAAGCAAGGAAACTATCTCCTAAGCTATGAAAAATCAAATATAGTGTTGATGGTTGTGTGAATGTCTCTGGTGTCTTATAATATCACGATGGCACTTAACAATGAAAGATAATTCAAGAGGGATAAACTCAATATTGAATTCAATAGAAAAGTGAAAAGTGTGAATTAGGCAATCCAGTGAGAACTTAACCATTATTGAAACAACATCAATTATCCTGCATATCCATGTGATTATTTAATCATGCATTAACCATTAACAATATAAAGACACTATTCTATGAATTTTAATTTCACTCTATACTACTTTAAGCAAACTCATACTACACTAAACTCAATATTCAACTATGAATTGAAATTGCAACCTAGATCTAAGAGAGAAATTGCATGAAGTAAACTAAACTAGTTCTATTTGACAATTTAATTTGCAAAAGGAGAAAATACTCATAAACATAAATTAAACACTATTCTAGCATATGACAAGTAATGAAATGAGTAAACTAGCTAACAATTAGATAAGCAAAAACTAAGTAGTAATTGGATAAGCAATGAAAACTAAAGTTAACACTATCCATCCACCGAAGCCTTGTCAAAGAAATCATGAATTAAAACTCTGTTTTAAACTTTATTTTAAACGTTGTTTCAACATAAAGGAAGTCTAATCTACCATCTAATCACACACGGGGTTAGTATATAAGATTTCAAGCTTGCTTCTACTAACTAGAGAGTCATTGCATATTAACAAGATTCCTCATAATAACCTACAAAACCAAGTTAAGCCAATTAAATCACAAACACCAATTTATACAACAAAGAAGCAAAATGACAATTCATGTACATAAAATAAATAAAAATACATCTACACTATCTAATTCAAAATAAAACTCATAGAATAGTTACCCAGACTGCTTGTAGGCTGTTGGCACAGGGTCAGACCCAGGGTTCAACGCTACAACAACACACCAACAAAACCCTAACTACCAGCCCTTTCGGCAACACCTGTGAAGCAGATGAAGTCTCACCCAAGGTAGAGGCAGGGGTGGTTGTAGGACTTAGATGTTTGCAACATTATCTGGGACACATATCTATGATTCTAATGCTTAACAAAGCGCTTAGCGATTAACCTTCATCAATATTCAGTTCTTAGTAACATCGCAAATGTACCCTAGTTACAAAGTATCACAGTATGCAACCAGATCCATCATCTAATAACACTTAACATAATAGGAAAATATTAGATCTAGTAGATTCAAGCACTAAGCACATCCATGTAGGTCAGATCTAGCATTCATTCACATGATTAGACACAAAGCAACATCATATCTATCTAACATGCATCACATAGAAACACATCGATGCATCGCACAAAGAGGAGCAACACAACATGTACGTGGTTCACCCCCACCCTGGGGATACATCCACCAACTCTTCTTATTTATTAATGTCTTCAATCGGTTACAAAAAACAGTCATAAAAAACCCTTATGCACACAGGACAAAAGATCTACGCAACTCGCTAGATCTTTTTTCCTTGCGTCGTAGCACAAAGCCTTCTATAATCTCTACAATAACTTGCACTTAGCTCTGTGACCCTTCTACAGTCATGCACAGAACACTACTAGCACTTAGCTTACAACACATAGATAGGCTACCGTCCCTTACTTACTTCGCCTAGACATCTATTTATACATACAAAAGTGGGCCTAAGCGTGGGTGAACCCACGGGCCGACATCCCTTTCCAATTAAATTGTCCCAAAACCCAAAAAGGGGCTTGAAAGTGGGCCGAGATCCCATGATCTCTGCTTCATCTGGTGCTCCATATTTGACAGGCTGTCGAAGTCCCAAAAACAGTCAAATATGACCAAGTGTTCCTCAAAACTTGATCAAGGGCCAACACACCCCAAACACTCACCCGTGACTCGTCCCGAGTCACTCTAGTCTAAGCAATTCCGCTTTGAACACCTCGATCTTGGATCGAGTTGCTTCGATCTACTGCAATGCTATTGCTTCTTTCTCAGTGAAATCCTAAATAAGTGCATCATTGACAGGTCCTTCGAGGTGCTGTTCCGCTGTACACACAACCTGTTCAATTTCTACTCCTTGGCTTTCAAGTTCAGTGAATAGTTGACATGCCTTTTCTTGCACTGGTTGAAGTCATTGAGAGACTTCCATTACTTTACTCTGGAGTCTGTGTACTTGCTGCTGGGCCATGTGTTTCTCTGGAAACCTCTTCATTCTCTCAACTAGTGACAAGGCCTTTAGCTGCACTTGTAACGTGTATGCCTGCTGCTGTGCGTGTTGGAGCTGCGACTCTAACGTCTGTAATTCTGTACTTTCCATGAGGCTTTCATACGTCTGGGTGCTTCTAGAGCTCAGCTGCTTGTATTCCAAGGAAAAAGATTTTAGTCGATCAAGTGCGCTTCAGGCAGTGGCCTCTCTTAGGTCTCTTATTTCTTGAGGTGTCTCAGACACAGTGCAAAGTTCCAGGTCTACGATGCACTACTGAAGTTGATGGATCACTCCTTCCAGTTGTACCACCTACTGTGGAACTCATTCTTCTATTTGGACTTCGAGGAGTGATTGAGGAGAATCTCTCCATGCAGCCAGCCAGCCAGCCAGCCACGTCAGCGCGCATGCATTTAAAGGTTGAAGAGAGGCGCAACCTCATTTCAAATTTGAAAATGAATGTAATTAAATGTTCTAGGCTGGTGAGCCATGGAAGCCGTGCCTTTGTGAAGGCTGTAGATAAGATCGACTTTAATGCTAGATCGGATGAGATCTAGATCCATACGCTGGACTAGACAACCATTGAATATAATTTATTAGAGTAGGTGAACCTGGAGGGAAGCGCTAAGATCCCTCAGGTAAAAGAGAGTTTGATATCTCATTTTGAGGGAGAGTGTTGAGTTGTAGAGCCGGAGAGAGCTCGAGAACACCTTGTAAATACAGGCATTTTCCATTATTATAAACAGAGCAGTTTTTCCTGCATTACTCTGTCTTATATGCATGTCTGTGTGTGTTCTTTGTATATGCTATGAATGCATGTTATGTGGATGCATTCTGCAGGAGTGTGTTTGATTTCAGGTTGAAGGTCTTTGAGGTTTCATGCCAGGAGGGTATGACAGAGGACTGCGGTCTCTGAATACCAGTGCACAGGGGATGCACTTCTGAACTCTGAGGAGTCAGATGAAGACGTGCTAAGGCATAGGAACTGAGATCGACAACTCAGAAGAAGAAGACCTCAAGGTTGTTGAATACCTTGGAGGCAAGGCTATGTATAAGGAACACAGTTGCAGACATAATTCTGCTTTGAATTCTGTAGAGCTCTTCCAGGTGGGCATTGAGCGTGAGCACGAGGTGTTGGAAGAAGAACTCGACCGTGAGTTCAGAAAGAAGACATAATCTCTGAGGAGTTCCGTAGGAGCTCTTCTAGGTGGGCATTGAGCAGGTGCAAGGAGTGCACAAGAAAAAGGGACAGAACTGTTGAACGTTCTGTGGAAGAGGAGAACTTTGCCAGAGGGGAATCGAGACGTTGTGCAGATAGGCACAGGAAGAAGAGAACTCTTTGAGTTCTACTACTTGAAGGAAGAATCCACTGAAGGATATTCACTGGGTTGCTGAACACCTAGAAGACTCAGCCAGAGGTCGCATGAGAAGAGAACCATGAAGGCACTTTATTCTCCGTCTGAGGGAGAAGGAAGGAAAGTAAAATCCCCCAAGGGGTCTGAGTGGTTGCGGAAGCTCAGAAGAGATAGCACGCTGTGTGCATGTGAAGACTCTGCAGGAGAGAAGACATCGAAATCCTTTAAGGATTCGAGGAGAACAAGCTAAGAAGGAATAGCGTCGTGGAGAACGCACAACAAGGCTCGAGGTTGTAGAGATCGCAGAAGAAAAGAGACAAAAGTTGAGGCCTTTGGAAATTGAAATTATTCCAAGTGCAGGAAGAAAGAGCGCCAAAGCTCGGGAGGAGCAACATCGGCTGTTGGATTAGCCGATAGAATCTGGACCGTTGGTTTTCGCATCCAGGGAGCAGTCGGAGGAGCACACAAGAGGAAGGATGGATCTGAGCCGTCAGATCTAGAGCGTAATACCCGAAAGCCGTCAGATTGGTAGAGATATGCGTGAGGTTTAACTTCGCAAAACAGGAGAGTGAGAATCCCGAAAGGTATCGGCACTCAGGATATCGGGGATGTCAAGGATGTAAGAGAGTCCCTTGACATCAGAGATGGAAAATTAGCGAGATTTGATCTGGACCGTTGGTTTGGGAGTGGATGCATGTCACGAGATTCCCACCTCGGGGACTCTGACATCGGAGGTTGGAAGAGGAAGTCATTCGACTTCACGAGTGGCGAAGTGGCGAGAGATTTGTAGCCGTCCATCTGAGGAGGACAGGTGGCAGAGATCGAAAGATCTCGCAAACTCGGGAGTTCGCAGAGTGAAGGCCCAAGTATTGGATGTTCAAAGTCGCGAGGCGCGAGTACGCGAAGCGGCGAAGTGGTGAGAGGACCAGGAGCGTCCATCTGAGTGGGACAGGTGGCAGAGATCAAGAGATCTCGTGAACTCGGGAGTTCACAGGGTGAGAGCCAAGTATTGGGTACTCAAAGTCGTGAAGACGTGAGAAGCGAGGAGGTGAATAGCCGTTGGATCTGGATCACGGAAGGACAGTTGGATCCGCACGTTGGATCGTGCATCGGAGCCTCGCGAGAAAAGGCTCAAGAACTTGGTCATGGGGATCGCGAGGTTGTGAGAAGCGATACCCCGACAACTGGAGGATATTGTGGGCCATAGCGAGACCGGTGAGTGGAATACAGGTGGCACGAAGACCTCGGGATCTCGCCACGAGAAGTCCCGAAATATTGGCCTTAGGATTCGCGAGTCGCGAAGTGCTGAGGGCCGAGATTCGTGTGGACGTGCGTGGCAGAGCATAAGGTGGGAACCGCATGGTCGACGGGTGGACACGTGTTGCCTGGAGGAAGAAGTCAACATTCCGTTGAAATTTCGCACCTCGGGGATTCGCGGAATAGGGGGGTGAAAGCTCGATGGTTCAACCTGTGAGGTGGCGAGGTTGCGAGGTCGCGAGTAGCGAAATCCCTCAGGGAAAAGTCAGCGAGTTGACTGACCATCGGATCTCAGGGATTCGAGAACCTAGTGTTCAACCTTTGAACTTGCGAAGTCATGAGTTCCGATTCCCCAATAAGTCAAGGAAGGGGATCGCACGAGAGAACTATGGGAGTAGATTTCCCGATAGGGAAATAGAAGAACCTTAGAGTTCTTCGGGCCGAGAAAAGGAAGATCCTGTGAGAGCGGACGTGCCCGTGGTTGGCGCACCTGCATCAAGTGGTATCAGAATGGGATTTTGTCTGTATACTGCAGGTGAAAGAAGACAGAGCACTGGAGGACTCTGTAAGGTGATTGTTTGCAGGAAGGCAACAATCCATAGACAGTCAACAGGACTGTAGGATGAAGCTGAGCACTCAGGATTGCAGAAGTGACAGCAACAGGTTTTCCAGGATGGAAGACAGAAACAATAGCATGGCTACTGAGGGCCATAAACATGCTGAATGGAAGAGGCCAGAGCTGATGAATGCAACAGAAATGGATAAAGAGCTTGCTGACATAAAGCGAGAGATGGAGGAGCTCGAACTGCGGATGCAACAGAATAAGAATCCGAGATGGGTGCATGAATGGCCCATGAAGATGCCAAAAGTGAAATGGCCAGTCAGGGAGCTGATGGTCAAAAGACAACAGAGGATGTTAAGGAGATGGCTAAGGTATGCTGAAAACCTCAGGCCCATAGAAGAGGAGGAATTGGTTCAGATATGCAAACCAGAGACTGGGAGAGGTCTCGATGATTGGGATGATGAAGAAGATAAATTGGGATCATCTGAGGATCTCATAGACTGCCAGGAGGGCAGTGGAAGGTTTCCAAATGGCCAGATGGGAAAGGGAACAGAGTTGAGATCAGTTGAGGATCTCACAGACTGTCAGGAGGACAACGAAGGAATTTCACATTGCCAACTGGGAAATGATCAGAGATCGCTGCGGGATCTCGAAGACTGTCAGGAGGGCAGTGGAAGCATCTTGAACTGCCAGGTGGGCAGAGATGAACATTTGAGACTGTCTGAAAGTCTCGTGGACTCAAAGGAGAGTTCAATTAATCCAGGAGTGCTGATAAATATGGGATCGGTTGATCTCATGGTCTGCCAGGGAAGCAGCAGCGGAAGCATCCCATATTTCCAGGTGGGCAGGGATGAGCAGATGAGACTGTCTGAGGGTCTTAGAAACTCAGAAGTGAGTTGGAATCATCCAGAGGAGATGACAGAGCAGATGAGCTCACAAGGAGATCAACAGATGTAGCTGACAGAGGAGGATTTGAGCCGTGTGATGATTGGGGGAATTTCAATATTCCAGCCATTTGCCCCAGAGGAGGCAGAAAATTGTATTGCTGATGCAACAACAGCAGGGGAACAATCAGCTATGAATGCCAGAAAAGAAGAAAAATGGGAGTAGACTTTGGAAGCTGCCCAAGAGGACAAAGAAGAGAGTGAGCATTCTGAGGAATGGCTCAACGCATTCAGCACTGAAGATGAAGAGACTGCAACAGGGGAGTTTGCAACAGAAGATGAAGAAGATGAGCATTCTGAGGAATGGCTCATTACTTTCAACCAGGAATCTGAAAGAGCTATAGCATTGGAGCTGACAGCCGAAGGAGCAGAAGAGGAAAACGAGAATTCCAAGGAGTGGCTCGATATTTTCAGCCGAGAAGCTGAAAATACTGCAGCACGAGAGCTTGCAACAATAGATGAAGAAGACACAGACAACATGTGATTTGCTGATCTGTGGGATCAAATTGAAGCTCTGGAAGAAAGGGTAAAAGTGTAGGGCGTGCACATCCAACAGGTGAAGTTGGAAATGGATGAGGAAGGCGTGGGAGATCATGATGATCTACCCAATGGCCAAAATTTTTTGCAACCGAGGACTCTGCATGAACAGGACTAGCCACTGGAGCAGCTGGATGAAGTGATCAAGGAGATCATGGAGCTGATGTTGAGGTCAACAGAGACTACCAGCAAAGAGAAGCTGGGCAGAGAAAAGGCAGTAGCAGCAGCAGTGCAGTGGAAGTTGCAGCAACAACAGAATGGAGTAGATGGGAAGCTCCAAAGACTTATTTGGGATCCAGGAGGATTTCCAAACAGCTACAGGGGGAGCTCATGATTTTTGCAGCTGTGGAGTATGATGCATGAGAATCTCTCCATGCAACTAGCTAGCCAGCCAACCACGTCAGCACACATGCATTTAAAGGTTGAAGAGAGGCGCAGCCTCATTTCAAATTTGAAAATGAATGTAATTAAATGTTCTAGGTTGGTGAACCATGGAAGTCGTGCCTTTGTGCAGGCTGTAGATAGGATCGACTTTAATTCTAGATCGACTGAGATCTAGATCCAGGCACTGGACTAGACATCCATTGAATGTAATTTATTAGAGTAGGTGAACCTGGAGGGAAGCGCTAAGAGCCCTCAGGTAAAAGAGAGTTTGATATCTCATTTTGAGGGAGAGTGTTGAGTTGTAGAGCCGGAGAGAGCTCGAGAACACCTTGTAAATACAGGCATTTTCCATTAATATAAACAGAGCAGTTTTTCCTGCATTACTCTGTCTTATATGCATGTCTGTGTGTGTTCTTTGTATATGCTGTGAATGTATGTTATGTGGATGCATTTTGCAGGAGTGTGTTTGATTTCAGGTTGAAGGTCTTTGAGGTTTCATGCCAGGAGGGTATGACAGAGGACTGCGGTCTCTGAATACCAGTGCACAGGGGATGCACTTCTGAACTCTGAGGAGTCAGACGAAGACGTGCTGAGGCACAAGAACTGAGATCGAAAACTCAGAAGAAGAAGAACTCAAGGTTGTTGAATACCTTGGAGGCAAGGATGTGTATAAGGAACACAGTTGCAGACAAAATTTTGCTGTGAATTCCGTAGAGCTCTGCCAGGTGGGCATTGAGCGTGAGCACGAGGTGCTGGAAGAAGAACTCGACCGTGAGTTCAGAAAGAAGACAAAATCTCTGATGAGTTCTGTAGGAGCTCTGCCAGGTGGGCATTGAGCAGGTGCAAGGAGTGCACAAGAAAAAGGGACAGAACTGTGGCGAAGTGGTGAGAGATTTGTAGCCGTCCATCTGAGGAGGACAGGTGGCAGAGATCGAAAGATCTCTCGAACTCGAGAGTTCGCAGAGTGAAGGCCCAAGTATTGGATGTTCAAAGTCGCGAGGCGCGAGTACGCGAAGTGGAGAGAGGATCAGGAGCGTCCATCTGAGTGGGACAGGTGGCAGAGATCAAGAGATCTCGCGAACTCGGGAGTTCACAGGGTGAGAGCCAAGTATTGGGTACTCAAAGTCGTGAAGACGCGAGAAGCGAGGAGGTGAATAGCCATTGGATCCGGATCACTGAAGGACCGTTGGATCCACACGTGGGATCGTGCATCGGAGCCTTGCGAGAAAAGGCTCGAGAACTTCGTCACGGGGATCGCGAGGTTGCGAGAAGTGATACCCCAACAACTGGAGGATAGTGTGGGCCATAGCGAGACCGATGAGTGGAATACAGGTGGCACGAAGACCTCGGGATCTCGCCGCGAGAAGTCCTGAAGTATTGGCATTAGGATTCGCGAGTCGCGAAGTGCCGAGGGCTGAGATTCATGTGGACGTGCGTGGCAGAGCATAAGGTGGGAACCGCGTGATCAACGAGTAGACACGTGTTTCCTGGAGGAAGAAGTCAACATTCCGTTGAAATCTCGCACCTCGGGGATTCACGGAATAGGGGGGTGAAAGATCAACGGTTCAACCTGCGAGGTGGCGAGGTTGCGAGGTCGCGAGTAGAGAAATCCCTTAGGGAAAAGTCAACAAGTTTACTGACCATCGGATCTCGGGGATCCGAGAACCTAGTGTTCAACCTTTGAACTCGCGAAGTCACGAGTTTCGATTCCCCGATAAGTCAAGGAAGGGGATCGCACGAGAGAACTGTGGGAGCAGATTTCCCGATAGGGAAATAGAAGAACCTTAGAGTTCTTCGGGTCGAGAAAAGGAAGATCCTGTGAGAGCGGACGTGCTCATGGTTGGCGCACCTGCGTCAAGGAGTGTCACAGAGTGAAGTGCTCTGTGAACCCATTCCTATACTTCAAGTTGCTCTGCGAACAACTGTTCCCTATCTTGCTGTAACGCTGCTTTCTCTTTCTACCACTTTGCTTGAAGAGCTATTTTTTCCTGTTCTGCATTACTGTGCTATTCTAGCATATATTTCTGTGCCTGTGCCAAAGCTTGGGTATCTTGTATTGTCTCTTCCTAAGCTCGTCGAAGGCGAGCTTCAACTTTATTGGCAATCTGGTGCATTTGGGTTGGCTCATCTCCTGGTTCTTCTGTTCCACTTGTCAAGGGTGCAATAGAAACTGTGTGGCTGGATTGTAGTGCCTGCTACACTTCTCGAAGTTCTGCCTTGATTCAGCTGAATACCTCCTCCTGCTTCGCTTCTTGATTTTCCATGATCTCCAATGAAGCATCATTCAACACAATGACTAAGAAGTCGAAATCTTCTGAGGTGAGGGTAGTCTTAAATGTAGCCCTGGTGGCTCTGGATTTCTTTCTGGACGAAGGCTTTGGTGGGGTAACTTTCCTTTTCTTGGTTGGATCCTCTTCGTCTCTAGGAGGAGTAACTTTGCCTTTGTTTGGATTGACTTTTGTACCACCTAGTTCTCCACCATCATCTCCCTCTTCAGATGAGGTCGAGGATGTCTGCTCCGATGTGCTATGGACATCATGCACTTTGTCATTTTTCTTCGTTTTACTTGGTCCTGATGTGTCCGGCATAGTGTCAGGTCTATCCACATCGGACAACTCTGTGGGGTCCTCTTGAACAAGGAGGTCTACCGACTATTCCTTGGTAATCTCCTCCAAGTCATCTTCTGTCAATTTGTAATATGACCGAAGCTTCTGTTCATTCTCATCAGCACGCACTGTAATGTTCTCTGTAATCAATCTCTAGTTGGTTGACAAGGTACTGCGGCCAGTTCATTTGTAATCCTTCTGCGCACTTCCCTGTGAGGTCGACCGTGAATCCGGTCACTTGAATTGGTCTATTATTATGAACTAACTTGCCCACGATCAGTTGACAGGCAAGGCACACTGCACCACTCTATATAGAGGCTACCTTGTAGCCTCGCATTCCCTTCTCGACATCACCATAGGTTTCCTTAATTTTCTATGCTAATGCTCGGTCGGAGGTCTTGCCAGGGTAGAACTCCTGTGGGTCAGGGCCTTGCATGCTAAGCTCTGTGATCGGATTGATCAAGGTAGTGTCCATAGTGATGCATCAATTTAGCCATAGGTATCCTCCGTGATAGCAAGATAGAAGCAACTTTACGCATGCATTCACCTCTTGGTGTGTGCCAAAGTGCATAATCTTCATAACATTCAACAATGTAGACTGCGCGCGGTTTTGGGTCGAAGACCGTGGGATGATCTTTGAGTTATTTCCCTTCTTCTTCATTAGATACTTGTGTGGGGAAAGCATACTATAGAATTTCCTATCGCCGAGGTTGAAGTCACTAAAATTCAACACTACGAGCTTGTCTTGATCAGCTCGAACTACGTGCACTCCTTTCGGAAGGTACGCGGTGATCAAAGTATACTTGAAGTCTCTGGGTACACTGTCGCGGTTAATCCCACCACTTAGAGGTGGTATGTAAGTTGGAAGAATGTGTGGAATAAGCTTGGTGTTCACAATGCCATCTCTGTTCTTTTTTCTTGTCTCTGTTGTGGTTCGGGAAGGTCCTTCTCTGCGAGCAGTTGAGGGAGAAGCTTGGATTCCTCCTGTTGATGATGCTTGCACACCTACAAACATCCTTCTTTCTGACATGACTTTCTCAGCCATTAATTCAATTAGAACGTCTTCGACTGCTTTCTCTACTACGCTGAGCTTGTCTGACATACAAGCTCAGGGTCGATTAGATTGGATGTGAACTGGATTCAGAAACTACAGTGGAGGGTACGGGAACAAGGCGATGATCACAGTGAAAAATAATCTCAGGCTGTGGGATTAATTTCTTAGTTAGAAAAAGGTATTCTCGGGGCATGGTGCGACAGACTAAGTAAGAAAGTTAGCAACGGTCTGCTTGCAATGGGTATGAGGCATCATTAACTCATGTTCTGTCCATTTATGGTGCGGTCTGATGGTCTAGTGGTGAATCATCAATTATTTTCGACCCATTCAGAGTGACAGTCGAACAGTTATATCAACTTCCAATGGCTATATTGCTTCACCTCAGCGAAGTGGCCTATGTCGCTGGTCTGATATCTCAGCGAAGTTCAATTTCTGCGAGTTTCCCATTTTGCGAGGTCCCCTTTGAAATATTCTGTAGTCTTTCGATCGTAGCTCTCTTTTTACTTAGTTTCCTAGCCTTTTTTCTAGTGAGCTTCGTCTTGGGGATTCTCTTTCCATTTTGATTCTTATTTTCCTTGAACATAGGTACTTCGCGCTGCTGAGATTCTCTCCTAAGACCGAGGGGTAATAATTCTTCTTTTTTTGGAGCACGTGCTTCGAGCTTCTCTGAGCCTTCTAACATTCTTTCATCTTCGACATCTGGGCCTCTAACGATAAGTGGCTTCAATCTATTCTCCCGTTCTTCAATCAACTAGGAAATCCTTTTGGTCATGAAATTTGTTAACTCTTGTCTCTGCTGTTTTAAAACTTTTTCTTCTTCTTCCTTTGTGGATTTATCTCTCTTAATCCAAGGTTTTCCAAGTAACATAGTAAACAGGGCGCTGTTCTCAATAAACTTAATAATCTCAAAATCTTCTTCAGTCAAAGTTCCATTGACTGTTATAGGTTTCTGAGTGAGTTTTCCAAATAACATTATCATCTTTCCTCTGAATAGTCCTATTCCTCCCAGTGAAGGAATCATGGCAGGATTCCCTATAACTTCCCAAGTTCTTTCTGGCATGATGTTCACTTGTGTTTCTTCGTCAAGAATATAGTCAATGTTGAAGTCCCCTAGTCTTGCTTCAACTTGTTCCTTTTCTTTGAAGATCTCCAGTAATCAGACATCTTTATGTTCTTTCAGGGTTTCTGTCATCTGTATCAATACTTTCTCTGATTCTTTCTGAGATTCGGCCATTTCTAGAGCTATCTTAGGGTTTTCTTCATTTAGATTCATTCTTTCAAGCTTAGCAATCATTCTAGGGCAATCCAACACTTCATGGTCCAAAGATTTGCAACAGAGACAACTAGTTTTTCCACCCAGGAATTCCTTAGCTATATGGCCTGGTTTTCTGCAACTGTAACATAGGGTTAATCCTCTCTTTCTTGTGAATGATCCCCAACCTCTTTTGTACTGCGCACTAGAATCATGGTAGCTAGCTTGAAAAAAATTCTTTCTAGGATCCTGCATCCATTGGTTAGTCCAAACATTCTTTCTATACATAGGTATAACATATTTATCATTATTCTTACCAGAGCTATCCATATCAAACCTTATTTCATCTAACAATGCTCTAGTTTTCAAGCTAGGACAGACTCTATCAAGCATACTTAGATCCATATTTTAGTTTTTTTTTTTTTTTTCACTTATCTTACTTTTACATAGCATAAAGCTTCCATATCTAAAAACTTTTAGCCGTTCTTACCTCTATCAGAGCACAGATCTTACAGATCTTACCTCTTTCTGTAGATCTGACCTCTTTTCTTCGGAAACTTCCACTTTAACCTTTCTTAGAGCACAAAGAATTCACACCTGGATTCTTTTCTTTAGATCTGTCCTTCCTTCTTTAGAAAAGAGCTTATCAGATCAAGTGGATTACTTTGTGCTAGGGCATAGGTCCACACACAGAGCTTCCAAGTTTCAGGATGAATATTTGCACCAAGATTCTTCTTTCTCAGTTCCCAGCAATCACAATTTCAGGTCCCGGAAACGAAACCCTTTGTTGGCACAGGGGCAGACCCATGGTTCAATTCTACAACAACACACTAACAAAACCCTAACTACTGGCCCTTTCGGTAACACCTACGAAGCAGATGAAGTCTCACCCAAGGTAGAGGCAGGGGTGGTTGCAGGACTTAGATGTCTGCAACCTTAGCTGGGTCACAGATCTGTGATTCTAATGCTTAACAAAGTGCTTAGCAATTAACCTTCATCAATATTCAATTCTTAATAACAATGCAAATGCACCATAATTACAGAGTATCGCAGTATGCAACTAGATCCATCATCTAATAACACTTAACATAACAGGAACATATTAGATCTAGCAGATTCAAGCACTAAGCACATCCATATAGGTTAGATCTAGCATTCATTCACATGATTATGCACAAAGCAACATCAGATCTATCTAACATGCATCACATAGAAACACATCGATGCATCGCACAAAGAAGAGCAACACAACATGTACGTGGTTCACCCCCACCCTAGGGCCACGTCCACCAACTCTTCTTCTTTATTAATGTCTTAAATCGGTTACAACACACAGTCATCAAAAACCCTTATGCGCATAGGACAGAATATCTGTGTAGCTTGCTAGATCCTTCTTCCTTGCGTCTTTGCAAAAATCCTTCTATAATCTCTACAATAACTTGCACTTAGCTCTGTGACCCTTCTACAGTCATGCACAGAGCACTACTAGCACTTAGCTTACAACACATAGATTGGCTACTGTCCCTTACTTATTTCTCCTAGACATCTATTTATACAAACAAAAGTGAGCCTAAGCGTGGGTGAACCCATGGGTTGACATCCATTTCCCATTAAATTGTCCCAAAACCCAAAAAGGGGCCTGAAAGTGGGTCGAGATCCCATGATCTCTGCTTCGTCTGGCGCTCCATCTTCGAAAAACTTTCGAAGTCCCAAAAACGATCAAATATGACCAAGTGTTCCTCAAAACTTGGTGAAGGGCCAACATGGTCCCCCCAAAAAGTCGTGGTTACTCTTCAAAGGCACACCACGAACTTCAACAACACAAATTCACCATTAAAACTAAAAGCACAGTCTTTGCACAATTCTGGAAAAACGAAAAAATGGCAAAACAAAGATAAAATTGTCTTTGTCTCTAACTCTATATTGTTGATGTGGTATTTATAAGTTTTAAAAGATGAGAGGTTGATCAATGGAGGGTCGATCCTCTTCTAAAAATAGTAAATTTCATTTAAGATGCCCTAACTGCCGAAATGAGGCAAGCCAATAATCACCCAACATAACAACCCAAATCGAGTTGTCAAGAGTTCAATAGCTAGAGGCCATGAGCATGAGAAAAACCCATGTCTTTGATTCGCCCAATCACTGGCCGCCGATACCATAACCACCAAATTTCCCATCGTTTTTGTGCAGGATGGAGTGCTAGACGGATTGCCAGATGGAGTATCGGACTGAGTGCTGTATGGAGTACCAGACTAAGTGTCGGAAGCAAAAACAAGCTGCGGTTTTTCCCTGTGACATACAAAACATGAATTAGATTCCTGGAAACATAAAACCATACTGAATTACACTGAAGATCATCATAAAACATGAGTTATGCATACCTGGTGTGGATCATAGCGATTTGACACAAAATCTCTTCAAAAACTTCTTCAAAAAATGAAAACACATATACACAGTCGACAAAAAGGATCTAATTAAGGTCATAAAATCGATCATATCACGGGCCCAAAATTACCCCCACACCTATGGTTTTGCAGGTCCCACTGCAAACAAAAAGAATTTACCTCTCATGACTAAGCTTGCCGAGGAGGATAAGCTTTAGAAACTTCTCCTTCTTGTTATGATGACTTTTCCTGATGCTTCTTGTGTTGCTTCAGTTGTGCTCTAAGGCTGGGGTTGGATTTTTTCATCTTGTCAACCAACCGTTGAAGGGAATTTACCTTTTCTTGGAGGACTGCATTATCATGGTGCATATGTTTGTCCATTGTCTTTCTTTCTTCCAATTGTTGCATAAGTTGAAAATTCTCTTTTTGTAGCTTCTCAATGGCTAGGACAAAATTAGTGATCTCGGAGGAAGGCTTAGATCCTTTGAAATATGTAGACAATCTATCATTTTAAGGATATGGGGTAGGCATTGGTGAAGTAGGAGTAATATGGGGTTGATAAGGAGAGGTAGTTTCTAATTTTGTCTTTCTTTGGGGCTCTAATTTGTTTGCAGAAACTTCCCTAAGTCTCTTATGAGGGCTCTCAAGATCGAAGGACACTTGGATAGGGTCCGAAGTAGGCAGGGGTTTTGCATAAGGTTTTTCTCTTGTGCTCCGGGTACCCTTTCGAAAGGGTCATTTATCAAATTAATTGTCTCCTCTTCTGTTTGTGGGAATTGTAGGAAAGTCTTGTTGAATCTTTTCTTGGAGCTTTTTAGGTGTGGGATCAAGAGATATTGAAGGCATCTGAGGATTGGCAATATGATTTCTTTGATATTTACTCTTGGTCTTTTTACTCGATGAGGATGCAGGGGTGTCAACAAGATTCTTGAATTGTTCCGATAAAGAAATGGTTTGTGCAAGGGGGTTTGGAGTCCTTGGAGATAGGGGCTTGGATGGAGAAATAGTCCTTAGTCCAAGTGGCTTTTTTCCAGTCTTAATTGTCAAGTGAGGGTTTGCAAATTGATAAATGAATGAATCCCAAGTTTTCCCTTGTTTCTCTAATTTGGATAGAACAAGGAGTTTTATTAGGCCATGGTGAAAGAGGCTGTTGTGGGGGTTAGTTACGTTCTTCCTCACTTGAGAGGACATCTTCTCCAAGCTCTTTAGAAAGTAGAAGGGAAAATTCAAAGGTTTGTTGAACTAAAAATGAGCTAGCAATATGAAATGCCAGGCTTTGAAAGTGGAATATATACCTTCGCATATGATCAACCTGGTGATGAATATGAGGGTTGATCAGTTCCTCTTTTATTCATTCCTTGGAATATCCTTTTGCTCCTGAGATGTTCTGGAATTTGGGCTTAAAAACCCTGTTATAGCTTGAGCGCAGCAGTTGGTGGTTTTTGAACTATCTATCTCCCACTCTTGGAAGATTCGTGGCTACAACAATGGATTCTTTTGAGACCCCAAAGGTAAGAGACCCCACTCGCACTATCTTCCCATCAAAACCAAGGGAAAATTTCATTGAGATTCCATCATCGTGGCCCTGCAAGTGGGATAAAAATTGCCCCCCAACTTGTGTGCAAAAACACCTCCCTACACTATGCAAACTCAGGAATGGAAAAAATGTCTACATAGGAAGAGGGTTCACACCTCTTGGGCAACGTGATGATGTGAATAAATAAGCAGAGGCAAAATTCACCAAGAGAGGGTGCAATCGGGTTAAGGAATGACACAAATTGAGCAAGGGCCGAGCACAATTTGAACATGGGAACAAATGACAGAGGCTGAGCGCGTTCTCTAAAACAGGGGAAATGAAAATGGCAGAGGTGAATTGTGATAATAGGTAACCCCAACCCATTTTTGAATGTGCCTAGGGTGGAATTGGTTGCACATATGCGTGCACGAGTTTCCATGTGTGAGAAATTTCGAATTAAAAAAAATGTTTTTGGGGGCAATCTTAATGATGCACAGTTAGATAAATGTCCAAGCCTTTTTACTTGGACATTTGATCATGAACATGTCTAAAGTTTGCATCCTCAATCTTAATTACCTTCAACCAATTCGATTAAATGTCATTGATTCCTAGTTACCTAGAATTGTGGATAGTTACTGGTGTGTAAATTCATATGGCACCTCATTCGACACCTCATACGACACTTCATACGACACCTCATATGGAACTTCATACTAAACCTCTGTGTTAAATACATTTTTACCTCCTGTAATGGATATCCTGCAATATTGCAATGGTTTTGTAACACACCCACCATGGGGCTAGAATTTTTTTTCGACTTTTTCCTTCTTTTCACCGAGGAACAAAATCCCCCGAATACCTATGGGGCCTGATACAGACCCTTCCATATCTTAACCATACTCATATAATTGGAGGCTAGGACCACATGCCTTATTGGAAAGGTGCTTGTCGGCTTTCGTGATTCAGGAAATCATGACACATGTATTTCCTTTTCTCTCTTGTCTCTCGAAGTGCCAAAATACGAAGGGGACCAATAGTTTGTCATAACTAAAAATGCCCCAGATTAAAACATGTCACTCCACCTTTCGGGGTTTACTCCATCGAGATTTTGGGATGTGTGACGACAGGAGGTCTTGCACCTGGGTTTCTCGGGAGCCGAAACTCCGAAACACCAAACGCTAACATGCTTCCCTATTTTGAGGTTTCCTCCATTGGGATTTCAGGATGTGCGATGACAGGAGGTCTCCCACATGGGTTTCCCGGGAGCCGAAACTCCGAAACACCAAACTCTAACATACTTCACTATTTCGGGAATTCATCCATTGAGATTTCTCGAATCGGGGGTTTCGAGACTGGCGAACACATGGGGCCCACACTTAGGTACCCCAGGTGCCGAAATACTGAAATAGGATAACTTTTCCACACTCTATATTTTGGGATATTGCAAGTCGGGATTTCAGGACTTGCGAGTATAAGGGATCTTGCCCTTCGATATTTCGGATACCGAAACATCGAAACATCAAGAATCAAATCCACGTTAGACCATTTCGGGGTTTCGTTAATTGGGATTTCGGGACTAGCGAGTACAAGGGAATTTACCCTTAGGTGTCCCGGGTACCGAAATGCCAAAATGCTAAACCAAGTCACACTATGCCACTTTGGGATTTCATGAGTCGGGTTTTTGTATATCGGAATTTTGGGATGTGCGAGGATAGGAGGTCTTGCATATAGATCTTCCAGGTGCTGAAACTCCAAAGTACCCACTCTTAATCTACACATCTATTTTAGGATTACATCCATCAGAATTTCACGGGTCAGGGATTCGAGACTTGCGAGTACAAGGAACTCGCCTCTAGGTATCCCGGGTACCAAAACTCCTAGGTCTTATAACTTCTCCATACTATTATCATTTCGAGATTTCGCAAGTCGGGGTTTCAGGACTTGCGAGTACAGGAGAACTCACACTTAGGTACCTCGGGTGAAAAAACTCCGAAAACTCATAACTTACCCACACGCTAGCATTTCGGGATTTCATATGTTGGGATTTTGTGAGTCGTGAAGACAAGGGTTCTTACCCTCTGATCTCCTGGGTGCTAAAAAGCCAAAACGCTTACCAACCACCATGTGTACTCTACAGTTGGACGGTCTAGGTACTCCCATGGGTCTTGGAATTGATGGTTCCGATTTCTTCGCTACTTACGAAGGTTAAAAAGGGATCGAGGCATTAATGCTTGCCTTCCTTCATCCAATTCAATGGTCGTAACAGGCCTTAGATCCTCCGAAAGGATCTGATTCGTGCATTTAGCAAGAGGGAGGGTATCCTGGGCACCAAACCACCGAAAGGTCCTTAATTCTTCCACACACTGTCATTTCGGGATTTCACGGGTCGGGGTTTCGGGACTCACGAGTACAAGAGGACTTGCACCTAGATACCTCGGGTGCCGAAACGCTGAAATGTCCTAAGTCTAAGAGGACCATTCTCTCTCTTGTGCAGGTTTTTTCAGACTTACGCCATAAAATCCTCTGTTAGATTTTTGGGTAAACTTTTAAAAAGGGTGTCCCTGTGGGAAGATCTATCCAAGGCATCACTTGAGAAATATAAGGGAATAGATTTCCCGAGAACAGACTTGAATACTGAATCCGTTCAAAATATACATATATACAAATATATATGTAAGTCATATATGGTCTTTCCAATATAATCATGCAACCACCATTTATGATCAAACACCATATAGATAGTCTTATACGGAAATCATTCATAATTTCACAAACCATGAGAATACATGTCATAATATTTAAATTTGAGATACAAGATATAACACTTATCAGAAAACACCAGGTGTGATGCAACTGCTGAGAGGGGTGCTTGTTTCAACCCAACCGTAGGCTCAACGACTCCAAATATATTTACCACTAGCCACCCCCGAGCTAGACCATGATGCTTGAGACTCTTTGTCTCAGTTCTTCATCGATCGAGAATGAAGGTTACTCTCCTTCTTATCTGCTATCGCTCACTCTGTATTTTGTTCCATAGTTCTTCCGATCTCCTTCCTGCGATCTCTCTCTCGTGCCCCCCTTTTCACACCTTTTACCTGCCTTTTCTTTTCTGGTGAGGTTGCGTGTGGCACGAATTTCCTCGCGGTGGTCAGGTCTGAGGCCTCCATGGATGGGTGGTTCACCCCCATCCCTCATTAACTCATGAGGAGCCTCTTCACCTACCATCCTGGCGAGTAATTCATTTCGGGGCCAGCGAGCCGCTCTTGTTTCTCCAGGTCAGTGAAGACCAAATATGGTTTGATTCAGTGGAAGTTAACGCCACCATTCCAGGTGCCTTCCACCACCTTTCTTCAGCCATCGTGGTCTCTTTGTCATCACATCCCCCTCCCAATAGTCCTGCAACATATAT
>ML780454.1:326073-349500 GCA_009831015.1 Picea engelmannii | reverse complement strand
GACCAGTCAATTATATGATTAGAATCATGTACATATTTCTTCAATAATGAAACATGGAAAACATTATGTGCTTTTACTGTGGGAGGAAGTGCTAGCCTGTAGGCTATAGGTCCCACTCTATCTAGAACCTCAAAGGGTCCACAGTACCTAGGTTCCAACTTGGCACAAGCTCCCATTTTCAGGGAACTCTTCTTGGGCCTAACTCTGAGATATACATGGTCTCTCGTCTTGAACTCTCTTGGAGTTCTCTTTTGGTCGACATAACTTTTCTGTCGGTTCTGAGCGACCTTCAGGTTTTGTTTTATCTGAGTCACTTGCTGTTCCATTTCTTTCAACATGTTGGGTCCAAAAGAAATTCTATTTATAGGATTACTCCAACTAATCGGAGTGTTTCACGGTCTACCATAGAGGACTTCAAACAGACTCATCCTTAAGGATTCTTGGTATCCATTGTTGTAAGCGAATTCCACCAGTGGCAGGTAGTCTTCCCACTTCTTGGGTTGATGCATTACATGCATTCTTAACATGTCTTCTAGTATTTGGTTCACTCTTTCTGTCTGTCCGTCAGTTTGAGGGTGATAGGTGGTGCTAAACAACAACTTGGTCTCTGAACCAGCCATTAGTGATTTCCAAAAGTTGGAAGTGAATTTCGTGTCTTTGTCAGACACTATCTCTTTCGACATACCATGTAGTCTCAATATCTCCTTCTCGAATACCTAGGCGATGTCTATTGCCTTGCAAGTCGACTTGACGGGGATGAAATGGGCAGACTTGCTCAATTTATCCACCACTACCATGATGGTGTCATTATGTTTGGCCGAGGTTAGTAATCCGGTGATGAAATCCATGGAGATGGTTTCCCATTTCCATTCCAGAATTGGTAGAGTTTGTAATAATTATGCTGGGTGTCGGTGTTCTGCTTTTACCTGTTGGAATTCTATGCATTTGGCTAGGTACTCAACTATGTCTTTTTTCAATCCAGGCCAATAGAATTATTTCCTGGTGGCCGTGATCATATTCTGGTATCCTGGATGACCAATATAGGGTCTTTTATGTAGCTCATCCAGTATGAACCTCTTCAAGTCGTCACAATCTGGGATATACAATCTGCTTCAGTAAGCGAGCAGAACTCCTTCCATCATCTGATATCCTCCATACTTTATCCCCGTGGGTTCTTGTTGTAGGTACGAGGTCACGGTTTGGATGAAGGGATCTATTTCTTATGCATTTCTGACTCTTTCCTTGACATCCGTCTCGCAAGTGCTCACCACGGCCAGGTGAATTGTTTTCATGCTTCTGTTAAGGGCATCAACCACCCTATTTTCCTTTCCTTTAATGTGTTTGATTTTGAAATCAATATTTCTAAGGAGGGCCATCCACCTAGCTTGTCTAGCGTTGAACTTTGGTTGGTCAAACAAATATCACAATCCATAGTGATCTGTCATAAGTACAAATTTTCTTCCCAGGAGGTAATGCCTCCACATTTTCAAGGCATGCACTATGGCAGCTAGCTCTAGATCATGGGTCACATAGTTGACTTCGTGCTCATTCAATTTTCGGGATTCATAGAAGACCACACTTCCTCCTTGCATAAGGACTCCTTCGAGCCCTTCCTTACAGGCATCTATGCACATGAGGAAGTCGGCTTCAGGATCGAAAATCTTCAACACGGGTGTGTGGGTCAGTAGATGTTTCAGGGTTTGAAATCTTTCTTCACATTTTGGTGTCCATGTGAATTTTGTCCCCTTCTTCTAGAGGGCAGTGATTGGACAACCAATCTTGGAGAATCCTTTTATAAATCTCCTATAGTATCCTGCTAATCCCATAAAGGATCTGATATCTGAAACATCCTTTGGGGTAGGCCGTTCCATGATAGACCTGATTTTGTCAGGGTCTACCGCTACTCCTTCTTCGGATAGAACATGGCCTAAGTAATGTATTTTCTTCTGGAAGAATTCACATTTGCTGAATTTGGCATAGAGCTAATGTTCTCTTAGCACTTGCATCACAAGCCTAATACGCTCTTCATGCTCTTCTCTATTCTTGGGTAAATTAATATATCGTCAATAAAAACCAGTACAAATTTGTTTAGGAATTTACTGAGTACATTGTTCATCAAGCACATGAAAGTGGCAGGGGCATTGGTTAACCCAAATGGCACTACCACAAAATCATATTGACCATACCTCATTTGGAAGGTAGTTTTATGGATGTATTCACCCTTAATTCAGACTTGATGGTATCCCGACCTCAAGTCAATATTTGAGAAAATAGATGCACTCCCCAATTGATCAAATAGGTCGTCAATCCTGGGAAAGGGGTACTTGTTCTTTATGGTTACCTTATTGAGTTGTCTATAATCTATACACAGTCTAAGGGTACCGTCCTTATTTTTCAAAAATAAGACTAGTGCTCCCCATGGAGACACGCTGGGTCGGATATAGCCCTTATCCATCATTTCTCTTAATTGCAATTAGAGTTCAACTAACTCGGGTGTGCTCATCTGGTAGGGTGTCCTAGACACCGATACCTCTCCCGGTGAAAGTTCTATCGAGAAGTCTATGTCTCTTCTCGGAGGTAGACCCGGTACCTCTTCCGGAAACACATCTCTATATTTTCTCAGGGTAGGGTGGTCTTCGAGGCTTGGTTTGTCATCTTCAATAGTTTTCAACACCTGTATTACATATAGGGGACATCCTTTTCGACAATACTTTCTCATTTGCAGAGCTGATATTTGTCTCACCGAGACAGGTTTTCGAATCCCTTGAGGGGTTATCCTTTTCCCTTCTTTACTTACACATTCTAAGGTTTTATGGTAACAGTCTAATCTGGATTTATGGACGGCTAGCCAGTCCATACCAATAAATAGATCATATGATCCCAGGGGTAATATGTTAAGGGTTGCTTGGGTGGGGAATTCACCCAACATTAATTGGCAGGTTGGTATGATCTCTGTTACCCTTCTTTTGGTGCTAGTGGCTAACTGTACCAACCATGGCTTGGTAGGTTTTTGTGGCTGTAGTTTACACTTATCAACAACCTTAGGGGATATATAACTCAAATTTGAACCAGGGTCAATCAAAATAGACACTAGATGGTTGGAAATCATACCTTCTATTTCCACCACTGAAGCTTGGTGGTCAGCTTGGTTATTATCCAAGGCTGCATAAATTTGTGGCACACTCCTGGCCACATCAGTGACGGTGGTAGCTTCCTGGATGTTGTAAATTCTCTGACTATTCTATTGTCGATGTGGACAGTCTCTCAGTAGATGTTCTTCTCCGCAACCCCAACATTTCAAAGGTTCTCTCTTTGGGTTATCAGTCTTTACTGGGGAAGATATAGAAAGTTTATTTCCGCTCAAGGAGGGAAAGTTCTGTTGGTGTACACTTCGGGATGGGAAGATCATCCTTGAGTTATTTTTATAGTCCTTAAATCTTGGGGATTTAAACCCCTTTTTCTGGAATCCTGAACTATTCTTCTACTTCCAGCCTTCGCAAGGTTCTGTTCGATGCCCATGCTGTTCATAACAATATCTTGCCTTTCAGATAGTATCTTCTAGGGTCCTTGGTTCGTCAAATTCAATCATGTTCTGATAGTCCTTAGGTAGTCCACTGATGAATCATTACACCTTTACGTTTTCTACCTTTATGTAGGGTACATACCTCAGCAACTCGAGGAATCTGCGGACATATTCCTCTATAGTGAGTTGTCCCAGTTTGAGTTCATAAAACCCTATAGTCTTCTCGTCGAAATATTTTTCCGACAAATACTTCTTCCGGAAGTATTTCTCAAATTTCTCCCAAGACAGGTCCTCTTCATGAACCCCTTTCACATTCTTAAGGTCTTCCCACCAAATGGAAGCCTTTCCGTTCAATTTGAAGGTGGCCACTCGGGCCTTCAAATTTTCTGAGAAGTCATGGACTCTGAAATACTTCTTTAGTTCAAGAAGCCAGGCCTTCTTGAACTCTTCGAGGTTATGACTCTTGGAAAGTTTCCGCTTCTTTCATTTTCTTTGGGAATGAGAATTAGTTCTGCTGCTAGAATATCCCTCTGGGTCGCCAGATTCCTTTCCAGAAGAATTGTCCGACACTTGTCCCTTATCTCTGGGGTGGAACTTTCTCGAGGTGTTTCTTTCAGTGTGGCCATTAACATGACCATGTTTTTGTGTCTCAGGTTCATGCTACATTTGTCTTTGTAATTCGGATAAGCTCTGTAGTAAAAATGCATTAATTTTTGTTTGCTTTTATTGTTCTTTCATCATCCTCTCATTGTCAGCCTTGCACCTTTGTAATTCGACCATGAGACTCCTCACAATCTCGGCTAGATCTGGAGGGGTCCCTACCACCCTCCTTTCGTCAGACTCTTCATCTCTATTGTGGGAGCCCTCCCCCACTTCATAGTGAGTCACCATTCTATACGTCTGTAATTTCCTGCGGCTAATCATCCACTTAGGTACAAAAGACAAACGCTGGTTTTTAGTCATTATTTATATACGTTCATAACCAATACATAATTCATATTTTTCACAGGCACACACACCATAAGAGTTTTTTTTTTTTCATTCTTAACTTTGACTTTTAATTAAGAAAGTTAAGACAGGAGGGTTACTCCTTTTAATAGTACTCTGAGTGGAGTCTCTGTGCAACCCGTTCATGAGCCCA
This sequence comes from Picea engelmannii, assembly GCA_009831015.1. Taxonomy (NCBI): domain Eukaryota; kingdom Viridiplantae; phylum Streptophyta; class Pinopsida; order Pinales; family Pinaceae; genus Picea; species Picea engelmannii. The sequence goes on along the minus strand of ML780454.1, from coordinate 344,836 downwards.
AGCAGGCCAAGTGTTGTAACCATGCTCTGATACCAATTTGTAACACACCCACCGTGGGGCTAGAAAATTTTTCGACTTTTTCCTTCTTTTCACAGAGGAACAGAATCCCCCGAATACCTATGGGGTTTGATACATACCCTTCCATCCCTTAACCATACTCATATAATCGACGGCTAGGACCACAGGCCTTATCAGAAAGGTGCTCATCGGATTTCACAATTCGGGAAATCGCGACACATGTATTTACTTTTCTCTCTTATCTCTCGAAGTGCCGAAATCCGAAGGGGACCAATAGTTTGTCATAACTAAAAATTCCCTAGATTAAAACATGTCACTCCACCTTTTGGGGTTTAATCCATCAGTATTTCAGGATGTGTGACGATAGGAGGTCTCGCACTTGGGTTTCCCGGGAGCCAAAACTCCGAAACACCAAACGCTAACATGCTTCCCTATTTCGTGGTTTCCTCCATCGGGATTTCGGGATGTGCGATGACAGGAGGTCTCGCACCTGGGTTTCTCGGGAGTCGAAACTACGAAAATCCAAAATCTAACATACTTCACTATTTTAGGAATTCATCCATCGGGATTTTGCGAGTCGGGGGTTTCGAGAATGGCGAAGATGTGGGGCCTGCACTTAGGTACCCCGGGTGCCAAAATACCGAAATAGGATAACTTTTCCACACTCTATCATTTGGGATATCGCAAGTCGGGATTTCGGGACTTGCGAGTACAAGGGATCTCGCCCTTGGATATTCTGGATGCCGAAACATTGAAACATCAAGACTCAAATCCACGTTAGACCATTTCGGGGTTTCACTAATCAGGATTTTGGGATTGGCGAGTACAAGGGAATTTACCCTTAGGTGTCCTGGGTACCGAAACACCGAAATGATGAACCAAGTCACACTATGCCACTTCGGGATTTCACGAGTCAGGTTTTCGTATATCAGAATTTCGGGATGCGCAAGGACAGGAGGTATCACATCTAGATCTTCTGGGTGCCGAAACTCCGAAGTAACCACTCTTAATCTATGCATCTATTTCGGGATTACATCCATCGAAATTTCACGGGTCGAGGATTCGGGACTTGTGAGTACAAGGAGCTCGCCTCTAGGTATCTCGGGTATTGAAAATCTGAGGTCTTATAACTTCTCCATACTATTATCATTTTTGGATTTTGCAGGTCGGGGTTTCGGGACTTGCGAGTACAAGAGAACTCGCACTAAGGTACCCCGGGTGTCGAAATTCCAAAAACTCATAACTTACACACACGCTAGCATTTTGAGATTTCATATGTTGGGATTTCACGAGTTATGAGGACAAGGGTTCTTACCCTCTGATCTCCTGAGTGCCGAAAAGATGAAACGCTTACCGACCGCCACGTTTACTCTACATATGGACAGTCTAGGTACTCCCATGGGTCTTGGAATCAATGGTCCTGATTTCTTCTCTACTTACGAAGGTTAAAAAGGGATCGAGGCATTAACGCCTGCGTTCCTTCATCCAATTCAACGGTCGTAACAGGCCTTAGATCCTTTGAAAGGATCTCATTAGTGCATTTAGCAAGAGGGAGGGTATCCTGGGTACTGAACCACTGAAAGGTCCTTAATTCTTCCACATGCTGTCATTTTGGGATTTCGCGGGTCGGGGTTTCGGGACTCGCAAGTACAAGAGGACTTGCACCTAGATACCCCGGGTGCCGAAATGCCGAAATGTCCTAAGTCTAAGAGGACCGTTCTCTCTCTTGTGCAGGGTTTTTCAGACTTATGCCATAAAATCCTTCGGTAGATTCTTGGGTAAACTTTTAAAAAGGGTGTCCCTATGGGAAGATCTATCCAAGGCATCACTTGAGAAAAATAAGGGAACAGATTTCCCAAGAACAGACTTGAATACTGAATCCATTCAAAATATACATATATACAAATATATATGTAAGTCATATATGGTCTTTCCAATATAAGCATGCATCCACCATTTTTGATCAAACACCATACAGATAGTCTTATACGGAAATCATTCATAATTTCACAAACCATGAGCATACATGTCAGAATATTTAAATTCAAGATACAAGATATAACACTTATCAGAAAACACCAGGTGTGATACAACTGCTGAGAGGGGTGCTCGTTTCCACCCAACCATAGGCTCAACGACTCCGAATGGATTTACCAATAGCCACCCCCGAGCTAGACCACGATGCTTGAGACTCTCTGTCTCGGTTCTTCAGCGATTGAGAATGAAGGTTACTCTCCTTCTTCTCTGCTATTGCTCACTCTATATTTTGTTCCAGAGTTCTTCCAATCTCCTTCCTGCGATCTCTCTCTCGCGCCCCCCTTTTCACACCTTTTACCTTCCTTTTATTTTCCGACGAGGTTGTGTGTGGCACACATTTCCCCGTGGTGGTCAGGTTTGAGGCCTCCACGGATGGGCGGTTCACCCCCATCCCTCATTAACTCATGAGGAGCCTCTTCACCTACCATCATGGTGAGTAATTCATTTTGGGGCCAACAAGCCGCTCTTGGTTCTCTAGGCCAGTGAAGACCAAATATGGTTTGGTTCGGTGGAATTTAACACCACCATTACAGGTGCCTTCCACCACCTTTCTTCAGCCATTGTGGTCTCTTTGTCAGCACATCCCCCTCCCAACAGTCCTACAACATATATATATATATATATATATATATATATATATAATGTTAATTTACATTCATCGACCTTATATACTAAGGTCCTTTCAAAATCACACATTCACATCTTTGAGTTTTCCACAGTTCTTGGCCAACACAATTATTTTTATAGACTGGCGGAAACAGGGTGTTACAGGTTTTGACAGTCATGGTGATTAAAAACAGAGGAAGAATGTTCCATTGTTTGTTGATTTTTCCACCATGCTCACTCAATCCACTTGCATAGAACATGCAATGTCAAACCTACAATGAACAACCTGTAACAATAATAAAACATGTAATGTCAAAACTATAATGAACAACCTGTAATAAAAATAAACCAATAAAGTGGTCTGTTAAGTATATGTACAACAATTTATAGCACACAGGAGATTAGCATTTTAAAAATAAAATGACTGCAGATGTAATAACCTGTATCATGAAAATAATACAATTTTTTTTCCAAAGATTTACTTCTCTAGGCAATGATCATTTGTCAACTCATGAACCCCTCCCCCACACGTAAGTATTGTGACACCTCACAATCAATAGTATAGGAAACCAGTCAGTTTTCCCAATAGCTGAAGGTTTATAGTTTGTAAAGTGTAAATACAAATTTCACATATTGGTCTGATGAGACGGTTAGAAGATGGCCCCACCTATAGGATAAGAGATCCTATCTATATATAAGAAGAGGTAGGCAAGAGAGTTTCAATATAGTCTCAAAGTTAGTTCTCAATGGAAAGTTTATGGAGTTCATTAACCTTAGCTTAACCATACATACTTCATGTCATCTTTGTCTACAAGTAATTCCATACATTAGGATAAGTTTTAAATTTATTATTTATTTTTTTGTCAGATTACCATCCTTGCTAGGTAGAATGCCCCACTACCAGCAAGCCTGCTCAATACTCCGACGGGTTTACCTAGTCATACCATAGGCCAGTACCCACTGCCAACAGACCTGTTCAGTATCCCGACGGGTTAGCCTCTTACACCTTCAGAGATTGGCCCTCCATATTTTAAGATTTCAGTATAATATTTCTTTATGCAAAAAGGGGGGACAACTCTGAAAACAACTTTTTTTTTTTCAATTGGGATGGTATTTATGTTAGAGGATGACTTTCTGTTATATTACTTAGTGATTGTCCTGATGTAAAGGGTACTTAAGCAGATGTGGCCTATCTAAAGATATGATATAATCAAGCTATTTAGTGTGTAGTGGACAATACCATTGAGAAATAACATAAAGGTATCTCTAGGATCAACTCACTTTCTTCTTTTGTAGTTATTGTGATGTTTCCATGACTAACTACTAATGAGACCTCCTTGTTACTCTTTAATAAAGACACTTTACTCACTTACTCAGGTTTCTTGGGAAAATTTGTACGAGAGACCTCTAAGCTTGATGGTTATGGTATCACTTCCTTATACATTGGTGAAGAGTTTCAAGAGTAACTGCTTTGGAATGCCTTAAGAAAATGAAAATTTTTGAAAAAAATATAGCCAATTACAGCAAGTCAATATTCATTTGATGCTTAGCAGACAACAAAATTCAAGTGTAACAACGTTTTGAAGAAAAATCCTTATTTTATATTTCCTTGAAACTGTCTACTCCTGGTGAAATAAATACTTACAACAATCTCTAGAATTTCTTTATGAACAAAATTCAAAAACTATTTACATATGTATAGTAGAAAATTCAGAAAAAGTTTCAAGAACAAGGGGGGACTTCCCCATCTACTAAGGCCAATGCCTTGTCAGTTGACATGACCTATAGAAAATCTTCTTTGGAAATGGGCTTATGATAAAATTTGAGTCAGTTTCCATTTACTACAAAGGAGACTTGTCCATCGTCAATTGTTTTGATTTTTACAGCTCCATTGTCATATATAGTGTCTACCTCGTAAGGGCCCAACCACCGGGTGGTGAATTTACCTTTGAAGGTTTTAAATCCGGAGTCAAACAACAAATCCCACTCACCAGTTTGGAAGTGTTTCTTCTTAATAAACTTGTCATGCCACTTGCTCCTCTACTTTTGGATTAATATTGTTCATTGGATGGCATCTTGCATGATCTCATCCAACTCATTCAATTATAGGGATTGTTGTTTCTGAGCCTCATCCAAGTTCAATCCCAATTCTGCGACAATATGGAAGGTCCTTACTTGGAATTCTATTGGTAGAAGTACTTGTTTCCCGTACACTAGATCATAAGGGGTATGCCCAGTGGTGTTCCTCCAGGTGGTCTGATATGCCCACAAAGCCTCTAGAAGACTGTCAACCCAATCCCAGTAATGTAATTGAAAAATATTGGTTAAGATAACTTCCAGAACTTTGTTTGTATATTCTACCTGACCATTGGCTTGCGGGTGGTATGGAGAAGATTTACAGTGTTTAATCCCATATTTCTCTATTAGCTCTCTCATCAGCTTGGAAGTGAATTGAGTGCCTTGGTCTATAACAATTTCATGAGGGACACCGAAGAGGGTAAAGATGTCTTCATAGATGAATTTGACAGCAGAATTTTCTGTATCCTTGAATATGGATTTTGCCTCTACCCACTTGGTGACATAGTTCGTACAAACCAAAATATAGTTCTTTTTACGAGACATGGGTGAAACTGGTCCTACAAAGTAAAGGGCCCATTTTTCGAAGAGTTCTATCATAACTTGGGAACGCAAGGGAATTCCGTCAGCTGGCATAGGTCTACCTATCCTTTGGAAGCTATCACAACTTCTCACATACTTGGAATCATCTTTGAAAATGCTAGGCCAATAGCAACCCAAATGTAACACCTTATATGCTGTGCGTTTGTCAGAAAAATTACCACCACATGGTCCATCATGACAACTTCGTAGTATTTCTGGTACCTCATCCTCTCAGATACATCTATGAATAATCAAATCAGGACCTGTGCGAAAAAGGTCATGAGCAACCCAAGAGTAATTAGCACTTTGCATAATAATTTTACGCTTTTCATGAGGTGACAAATGAGATAGTAATTTCCTAGTAGCCAGATAGTTTTCCATATCTGCAAACCACGAGGTATTCATAGAGAGGGAAAAAAGGTGCTCGTTTGGGAAACTATCATATACAGGGATATCATCATCCTCATTTTTTATTCATGAAAGAAAATTAGCTACCACATTATCCTTTCCAGGTCGGTCAAGCATAGTGATATTAAATTCTTGTAATAACAGGAGCCACCTAGTCACTCGACCATTAGTTATGGGTTTATTCATGAGAAATATAATGGCAGAATGATATGTATGTACGAATACTTCGTAACCTATAATGTAATGATGAAACTTGTTGATAACATGAACAACTGCCAAGGATTCCTTCTCGGCAACTATGTAGTTTAGCTCGACAGGGGACAAGTTCTTGCTCACAAACTAAATGGAATAGGACTGCTGGTCCTATTTCTTCCCTAATAATCCTCCTATTGCAGTGTCGGAGGCATAAATGGATATATGAAATGGGAGAGTCCAATTGGGCCCTCTAAGAATTGGTGCCACAAACAACTTAGCTTTCAGGGTTTCAAAGGCAGTTTGACATTGCTCAGTCCAGACAAAATCAACATCTTTTATTAACAGTCCAAACATAGGTGCAACAATCTTTGTAAAATTTTCAATAAACCGCCGATAATATCCGGCATGTCCAAGAAAGATTCTCACCTCTTTCTTAGCATTGGGGGGTGGAAGTCCGATGATGACCTCAATCTTTGCAGGATCAGATTTTATCCCTTTAGATGAAACATGATGTCCTAGAACCACTCCTTCAGTCAACAACATTTTACATTTTTCATGAATTAGAGACAGGTTCATTTCTTGGCATCTGATAAGAACTTTTTCTAGGTTATCTAAGGCTTCCTGGTAAGTATTTTCATAAACTATGAAGTCATCCATGTAGAACTCCACACAATCATGGATAAGATCAACAAATATTCCTAGTACTTATCATTGAAATGTGGCAGGAGCATTACACAATCCAAATGGTAGGACCCTATAGGCATAGGTTCCCCAAGGAAAAGTAAAGGTAGTCTTGTCCTCGTCCTCGGGTGCTATGAGAATTTGATTGTACCCACTGTACCCATCTAAAAAGGAAAAATACTTCTTTATAGACAAGGTATCCAAAACTTGGTCAATGAAAGGAAGATGAAAGTAGTCTTTCAGAGTGGCTTTGTTGAGTTCCCATAAATCAACACAAATTCTCCATTTCCCGGTCACTTTCTTTGGAACCACTACAAGTGGAGATACCCACTTACTGTCGGAGATGGGATAAATAAATCCGAAATTTAATAACTTTTGGATCTCCTCTTTTACTATATCTTTGAGTGTTGGGTTCATCCTTCTCTAGGGTTGCCTAACAAGTGTTACTTCCCCCTGGGTATATATGTGATGGATGCATGTGTCAGGGTGTATACCCTTCATGTCAGTTTATTCCTAGGCGAATGCTCCTGATTGTTCTTTAAGGATACTTACTAACTGTTTTTGTTGGTCTGTATCTAGCCTGGAGTTTATATGTAAAAATTTCCCTGGACTAATCTCGTATGGAATATTATAAGACATGGCAGACTTATCTATCTCGAAGATAAAATATGTCGAAGATAAAATGGATGGGTCCAATTGTTCCTGAAATTCTTTCCCAAACATGTACTCAAATTGGGGAAACTATTGTGGAAAATCCACACATGTGATAGCAGAAATAAACTAGTTTAGCACATTTTCTGCTGTGTGCTCCTGAAGTTCCCAGACATGGTCACTTGGCGATATGGGTTCTTCCTAGTCCTCATTCTCATATGGAAATTCAAGCCACCATAGATTCTCCATGATAGGTTGAGCTGGAGGGTAAATGGTGAGCTTCTGGATAGAGAGTCCATTCGATATGGTCATTTCTCCCTCTCTACAACCAATAAATGCATCGGCTGTGGCTAGCCAAGGTATTCCTAAAATGATGGGATGGACTTTGGTAGGATCCTTTGAGTGAATGACAATAAAATCTACTGGTTACTCCCACGAGGCTAAAGTAACCATGATATCATCTAAAATTCCTTCAGGTATAACCTTGGTCTTATCTGCTAATTCCAAAATGGTTGGGGTAGGCCTAAGAAGAGGTTGTAATTGTAATTTCTCCAAGGTAGTAGTGGTCATAACATTGATGGCTGCCCCTAAGTCTATGAGAGTGTTTCCAATGGAGACCTCATTAATGGTTATGGTCACTACGGGGTTTCCTGGGTTCCCATATTTTTCTAGTTTTGGCTGCTCTGATATGTACTCAGAAAGTCCTCCTACCAAATGTTTTGTAGGAGGGTCCTTTTGCTTCCTATCTGGCTTTTTAATACACAATTATTTGACTAGATTATTGTAGATTGGAATGTCTTTAATGGATTGAAGCAGTGGAATCTTGACACAAATATTCTTCAATTCATTCAAGATGTCAAATTCCGGTCGGGTGGTAGGTTTCACGATTACCAATCTGTCTGGATAAGGAGGGGACTTCGTAATTTGTGAAGGTTCATTTTGGGGAAGCTTGGGTTCTTGGTTCTTAGGAATAATAAAATATTCCCACCTAGTGTCATGCATGGGTTGTTTGGTGGTTTATTCTTCTTCTTCTTCTTCCTGGATGACTATTGAAGCTCTCTACTTATCTAAAATTTTTCCCGATCTTAGTTGAATTTCCTGTAATGGAACATGAGTAATAACATATTTCGGGAAGGCCTTCATATCAACATTATGAAGAGGTTGAGGGGTCTTATTATTGATATTCGACACTGGTTGTGCCGGTAATAATGCCGGTCTCGAGGAGCTTGCATTTTGATATTGTAGCAGTTGTTGTTGTGGAATAGGAGGTAAAGGTGGTGGAACAAAACCTGGCAGAAGCTACAGAGTGTTCGGTGGAAATTGAGGATAAGGATGGTTAGACATAGGGATAGGTCAAGCTTGAGGGTTTCCTTGGTCATGTCCTCCTATCCATCCTTGAATCCAAGGATGTTGGTACTGAGTAGATCTGTTTTTCCAACCTGGTGAGTTCCACTGTTGTTGTTGTTGATAATAGGGTGGAACTTGATATTATAGATATAGGTATGTGGGCTGGTTCCTAGGTTGCCATGGCCTCCTAGGTACTGTTGATGGGACCTAAATCCATTTTCTCAACAATAGGAACCAAAACCTCCACCGAGGCCCAATTAGACTCTGTAGCGTTTAAAATGGAATGGTTCTCCAGATCTTGCGATCCGACCAATTTATCGATGGGCTTTGTGTTTTTGTATGAAGGCTCTTCCTTCAATTAGGACTATTTTCTTCTGTATTTTCTCTTGGGTGGGGATGATATGAGAGATGCAAGACAACATAAACCAACTTGACAATTAACTGGATTAAGTTCTAACTACTGGGGAAGAGGTTAATCTTGGGATAACCCGCTGCTCAACATGCAGATAATTACTCTATACCACAAGCCTAGTACTAATACATTAACCATGTGAGCATCTAATTACTGTATGAGAAACTAACTATCAGAAAGAAAGCACATATGTAACAAGATAATGACAAGAAAAATAATTCATCTACCATAACCATGCATTACATAATAACACAACGATTTATCTTCATCATTAAAGGAAAGAACATCAAAACATTGCACCAGATAACTTGACAACATAATTAATTGCTCTTACTCATTACTACATCATTCATGAAATAGGATAGGAAGTAGTTCTTCTCCAAGTCCAATCACATGCATGTGATGAAAATAGTTTGTCTTTGGTCCAGAAGGACTTCTCAATTCGTAGCAGTCTCAAAATAATTCTTAACAACCAAAAAGAAAGAGTTCTTACAACAACCATTGACCTCTTGCTCATTGGCCGATGTCTTTATTTATAATATAGAGTTTTAATCGAAACTAAAGACTAATTGCAGTTTAAACAAAATAAAATCACCACGTGGTGTTATCTTCTAACAACTTCTTTAATAGTCATCCTGAGATACTTCTTGGAAAGGATGACTTCTCTCGTATTCAGTCCAGTTGAAAAACAATTTTTCACAAGTTTGAGCCCATGGAAATCTATTCTGTTCCATTGGGGCCACATATATTCTCCTGATGTCTACTGCATGCTCCTGGTACTTTACTAAGCTGGAGTTTAGCTGCTGTAGAATGGTTCGGGCTTTGATCATATGTTCTACGAATTGTCATAGTTTCCCTAGCTTCGCATCGACTATTTTTGCGAGTTCTTCGGTCCATAGTGCATCTTGTTCGGCATGCATTTTGACCACGTTGCTCAGATCAATGAAATTATTTGGGGTGCCGAACTCGGGGAGCTCTGTTTCCTTCATTACTCAGTCAATTTTGCGTAAGAATTTCTATCGTTGAGACCACAAAGCGAGCCTTGTTTGGTGATTGGGGAATCGTTCCTGCAAGCGGGATTGAGATATTTTAGCGATCAAGCGATATGACATAAGGTACTAACAAACATAATGGATCAATGCGTACCTGTGAAGCTCATTATTTTCGATCGTTTAATACTTATGTGATCCCGACTACTCCTTTGAATTACCTGCGATGTCTTTTATCCACGCCACCACTCCTCTTTAGTTTAAACGAGTCACGTCATCGTGCCATAGCATGGTAAATCAAGTACGACAGATACAGGCGTTGGAATCGTCATAGTGGTTGCTCGACCTTTGAGACTGAGAAAATACGTCAGAGTTGAGCTTGCACGTGTATGCTCCTAAAAGGTCAGGTACCGTAGTAAGGAAGTTGTTAAATGCCTTAAGAGCCCGTATCACCAAGTGTGTCAATTATCATTCGTCAATAATGGAAGCTGGGGAGTTTAAAGAACTTGGAACGATTATAATGCACATTCTCTGCAACTCCGTTCGACGACACTTTAAGCGTCATGGGTTACATCTGAGGAGAAACTGTGATGCGTTAAGTCTTCAAGGCATCTTGTCATGAAGCGTGAGTGTTCTTTTGGCATGCTCTGGTTTGCTGCTTTATTTTGCTATAAATTCTGGGAATTCTGTGGGGAATTCCACGCACAAGTCGAGTTTATGCCTCTGTGATGCTGATCTTGTGCGTTTATTCAGGAGAGACTTGATGTAGTGGTCCTTATCACCTGTAGGCATCCAAGACACCATTTGTTTCATTATGGGATCCTCTCCTAACAAGGGACGAGGTTTGCGAGGTAGCCAGAATGCTAGGTTCGAGCCCCAACACGCCTGGGATTCCTTCTTATTGGCTCCCAGTGTCTTTGAAGCTTCGACATGAGGTACAAGCCTTTGCTCGGAGAGGGTGTTGGCACCTCTGATGGAAGTTGGGGTGGAGATAAGTATGCTTGAAAGAGGTATGCTGGGGGTCGCGCCCCCAGAGGAGCGGACACCATGGAGAAGAGGAAGTCTGAGGAAAGACATGGGAAAAAGGAGGGAGACTGCCCCCAATCTGAGATGAGTGTACATCCCTCCACTGAGGGGTCTACAATGCTTATTAACTGGTCAGGGCTTGTGGAGACTGCCATTAAAGGAAGAGGGGGACGAAAGGGGAGGGAAAAAGGACTGGGTTCTCACGTTAAGAGTCCCATCCAACAGTTAGAGCAAGCACAACTCGCAATAGCTGAACTCTATCAAGAAAATAGGGAGTTGCAGAGCCAGTTGGCAGCAGAGAACCAGGGGGTATCGATGTCAAAGGGTTGTGGAGGAAGCACCGTTTGGCTCCAGAGACAGTTTCGAGAATCTCAAGACACAATTGTGTAGTTACGCGAGGCGCAGAGGATGGAAAAAAAAGAGGAAAATGAAACATTACACAGTGTGAGAAGTAGTCTGGGAGAGCGTGCACGTGGAGGAGATGCATAATGGGCAACCCCCCCCCTTGCTTTGGGTTCCCCATAGTGACACTTAATATTTCTTCTCTTTTGACGTAAGAGTTTTGTATTCTCATTGTGACCAGGTTGGTCAGTAAAGACACTGACGATATCTACTCGTATGTAGCCCAAATTTGGCAGAAATTTTTATAATTACATGAAAACTTGAAGCTTCTTGAATGCATTGTGTTCCCTTTTGGATGTAAATTAACTGCGTTCTTTTATCTGCATTTTTCACAAATTATGTGATTTTATAATTGTTATTTTTGCAAATGTGGAATTGTTGATTATTGATTGACGTTGATGTGGCTTATTAACTCAGGGTTACTTAAAATATTTGAACATAAAATTTAGCATTTGGATGGTGGGTAAGGATTGCACTTAAGGGCTCTACTTATGTCGAAATCACTAAAGGAAAAATATATTGTGACTACCTATGCCTGAGTGGCGTCGGGGATCAGTAATTTTAAAAGTGAAATGTTAATGTGTATTTTAATTTGTAATTCTCCGACACCAAAATCGTGTCGAGTGTCAGAAATCAGTGATACCGCTCTTCTTTATGCATGACGCTTACCTTTTCGTTTTCCTACCGAAGCCGAACGGATCAGTCTTCGATGATACTTCTGTTAAAATTCAATAGTAAAAAAGAAAAACGTTCATTTGTCGACGCCGATGAAGACCTATGTTTGGCTATGTTAAACCTCTCAAAGGATTTTCATCACCTTTAACGTTTACCGATGCCGAACTCCTAAACGCGTTGGGGAAATATTTAGTGTGCCGATTCCTTAAGTAGCTTGTTAAGGGTCTTTTGACGATTAAGATGATTCTTTGTTGTATGTTTAGGCACACTTTAGAAAATTCAAACATGAAACATAAGAAATAAGCGTAAGTATCATTTTCATATTGAAGGCAATACAGACAGTGCAAATGATCAAGTGGTACTCAAAAGTAAAAAATGAACATAGAATTTTAGGGTGTGTTGAGTGCTCAACAAATGGAGATTCATTGGGCGAAAGAAAAATCTCTATTCCTCCTTCGTTTCTTGTGACCCTGACTCATTCCCCTTTATTTTTTTTATTTTTTATTTTTTTATGTTACTGGAAGTATTGTTTTAGGGATTGGACATTTACTGGGAGGGCATCAGGTTCTCCCCTTAGACTCTGCAATTGATAAGTGCCTGCCCCGATTTTCTCTACTAACTGGAAAGGTCCAAGCCATAGACTCTGGAACTTAGAATGTTTCCCTTTAGGCTCATTTTCTCTGTCCCACTTAAGGACTAAGTCTCCTACTTCAAAATTATTTTCTTTAGCCTTATGCTTATCGAACCATATTTTCACTATTTGTTGGTGAGCTAGGAATTTTGACTTAGCATTCTCCCTCTCTTCTTCTAGAATGAGTAGAGTGTTAATCCTTTGCTGCATGGCCGAAGATGATTCTTTGTTGGAATCTTGAGCCAACTGAAGAGACGAGATATAAAGCCCATTTGGGAGGATGGCTTCTTGCCTATAGACCAGAAAGTATGGGGAATTTAATATGGCTTCCTTAGGCATGACCCTATCGACCCATAGAGAATTATAGAGTAGATTATGCCAATTTATTTGGTTATCCATGACCATCTTATTTAATATCCTTACCAGGTTTTTATTAGTCAATTCAGCCATGCTATTTCCCCAGGGATAGTAATTTTCAGAGTACTTGATTATGATTCCTTTATATAGAGAAAACTCTGTCAATAGGGTTGACTAAAATTAAGCTGTGTTATCGAAGACCAGAATAGAAGGGACACCGAACTTCATGATCAACTATTGTTCTATAAATTGGATAACTACCTTCTCATTCACACAAGTTAGAGGAATGACCTCTGTCCATCTTGTGAAATAGTTGGTGGCGGTAAGAATGTACTTGTGTAGATTCGAGGAGCTAGGTGTGATTTCTCCTATGATATCCAACCCGCACTGCTCGAAAGGCCGAGAGAAAGTAACAAGTTGGAGTGGGACTGTTGCTCTTTTCTCCTTTCCAACGCTTATTTGAAAAGTCTTACAGTTTCTAGTATAAGTATAAGCGTCTTTGAACAAGGTGGGCCAATAATAGTCAGCTTTTAGAATCTTATGAGTGGTAGTGTTTCCTGCAAAATGTCCCCTGAAGGGGCCATCATGGAGTTCTTTCAGTACCTTGCTTGTGTCTTCTTGTTCGAGACATATTAACAGTACCCTGTCATAATTGATCCAGAAGAGCTCCAAATTTATAAGATGATAATGTGCATATTTAATCTCAGGGCTCTCCTTTCTCTCGGGTTGAGGTTTTCGGGACAAGTCCCGTGATGTAGGAGATAAGTTAAATCTTTGTACCCAGAGTCTTGTCCTGGGGAGATGTATGCTACTTCACCACACCATAATGTCATTTCATTCTCCCATATGAGATCTTCATTTACTTGATCCTGGGCTTCGGCTGCAAGTTTGCACAAACCTTGTCCCTTTACTAGTTTTGTAGGTTTTATATCTAGATCAAATTCCTAGACTACCACCATCTAGTTTACCCTTCTTTCCCCCATTTCCTACTGGGTGAACAAGGATCAGACTACAGGGTGCAACACAATTACTTTAGTGTGATTCTTGAGGATGGAAGACCTGAAATGTTTTACTGCCTTATAAACCGCGTAGGCATGTTTGTCTACAACAAGATAATTGATCATATCTCCTTGAAGATTAGTACTCATAAATGACACAGGGGATTCGTTGTTTCCATCATCCTTCTGAGTCAAAACTGCAGCTAGCGATTGATCAGAGGCGAAAGTATAAAGAAAAAAGTCTCTGTTGAAATCGGGACTTCGCAACACCAGGGCTCGGGAAATGACAGCTTTGATATTGTTGAAGGCGTCTTTTCGTTCATCATCCCACTTAAATTCGACATATTTGCGTATCATCTTTTGTAAGGGTTTGATTATTTCTGCGAAGTCAGGAGTGAAATTTCTCACAAAATTGATTTTCCCAAAAAAGGATTGCATAGCTTTCTTATTATGGGGTAAGGGAAGTTGAGATATGGCTTTAATCCTTTCGGGATATATGCGAATCCCTACCTGAGATATAATGTGACCTAACAACTTACCTTCCTCAACACCGAAGATAATTTTCTTAGGGTTTAAGGATATACCGTATTTCCTACACCTCTCGAAAATCTGAGTTAAGTGTTGGATGTTATCTTCTCTGATCTTTGAATACACTGTTACATCATCTAGATACACTACCACACATCTATTAATTAGTCCCCGGAAGGCTACGTCCATGGCTCTTTGGAATTTTTCTCCTGCGTTGATTAACCCAAAAGGCATGCACTTATAAGCGAAGGTTCCCCATTTGGTTCAGAAAGTGGTTTTTAAACGATCTCCCTCCGAAACAAGGACTTGGTTGTATCTTGAGAAATCGTCTAGTAGAGAGAAAATCTCCAAGCTGGACACGGTCTGCAGGAGTTGTTCCATCAGCAGGACTGGATAATTGTATTTTTCCGAGGACTTGTTGAGGTTCCTAAAATCTATGCATAGGCGGATCTCCCCTGACTTTTTCCTCACCAGAACAAGGTTTTCTACCCAAGCGGAATGCCAAACCTGAAAAATGATCTTGGAATCTAAGAGCTTCTTTAATTCCTGATACATAAGAGACTCCAGGGCTGGGTGATACTTTTGGAGCTTCTGTTGGAAAGGTTTTAATTCCGGTTTTAAAGGGATGGTATGTTGAATGATGCGGGTATCATACGTTTTCAAATCCCTATAGGACCACGTGAAGACATCCTGGTATTGT
The DNA here is from genome assembly GCA_009831015.1 of Picea engelmannii. Lineage (NCBI taxonomy): Eukaryota > Viridiplantae > Streptophyta > Pinopsida > Pinales > Pinaceae > Picea > Picea engelmannii. The sequence continues at coordinate 329,517 of ML780454.1, read as the reverse complement.
CTGAATAATTTGAGGTAAGATTTCCTCTCTTCCTTAGACATAGTCTTGCCCAGATTCACATTCTTGGGACTCTCTGGGGTTCCAAGATTCTCAGTTTCATGCAAGGGGAAAGAGCTACTAGTCTTTCCATTTTTGGGTCCCTTAAATCGCTCCTTGAGATCAAAAATATTTTCTAGATTAGCTATCCCTTTTGGGATCATGTGAACCTTTGATTTATCCATAGGTGTTCCCATCCGAGGATCGGTTTATGCGGATAGCTCATGGAATTCTTCATCGTCAATAGTGAGGTCTTTGAAATTGTCTTGGTTAGTCAAGAAGTTTATGATTTGTTCATCTCCTTCGAATACTTTCCAATTGGAAATGTTATTAGGTACCGTCTGTTTGTAGAGTAGTTCCACAGTAAATTAGGAGGCTTCATAATATTCTAAAGGAGATAGCCTAGAAGCGGCTGTGGCCAAGGAGTCATCGAGAATATTCTTTGTCCTAGGGACCCCAGTGATATTAAAGGCCTCAAAGTGTTTTATTAGCCTATGCACCTCCTACTGATAGTTCTTCAGATGAGGAGAATTGCAATGTATAGTATTTCTTACTTGTCTAACAATAATTTCAGAGTCCTTGAAAACTTTCAATCCTTTGATATCGAAATCTATAGCTTTCCTTAATCCTTGTACTAGAGCTTCATATTCGACAGTGTTGTTGGTACATTCAAATTCTATCCTACAGGACAAGAAATGACGTTTACCAATAGGATTGATGAGAATTCATTCTACTCCAGATGCTTCGTGATATTTAGATCCATCAAAATAGAGGGTCCAAATTTGTGAATGGGGATCGCTATTTTCGTTTCCCTTATTAGTTTCTTATTCCCTGACCTCTCGTTTTGCAAGTTCTAGAACTAAGTTTTGGCAGAAGAAGGTTTCTCCTATTGGGATCGACAATTTGTCTTGAAATATCAATTCAGAGTTTTGAGTAAAAGGAACATCGGATAAGAGGGGAGCGAAGTTTCCAAAGTAGGAGTCACAGGAATAATTTCCCAGTGTGGGGAAATCTGTGAACGAGGGTTCATTAGGGTCTTCTAAATCAGTGACCATATGTTTCAAATATATATCCTTATCGATTCTGATCATGTTCTTGTATCCCTTGAGTGGTAGCCAAAGGTGTGCCCAGTCCGTACTGAAATAACCATTTATCTTTTTAGACCAGTCTCAGCTTAATAATAGCCCATGCCTCTGGGATATCTAGTACAATAATGTCGATCACTTGCACAAACGTGGGGTGCGTCGATATCCTGATCATAACGTCTTTGAGTTCTCCTATGACCTTGACCTGGGTCCTATCCAGTTGTATGACATGTTTATCAGTCTTGAGAGGAACGACATTCAATTTCTTGCAAACATACAAGGGCATGACATTGCAGGATGCTCCATAATCTACTAAACAATTGTGGATGTTTATATTGAATATTTCAAACGTTAGGAGGAATGGGTGGACAAAAGGTTTTTATTTTCTATCTCCCGAATAGGCATTCACAGTTGGTTTGAACACTGGACCTGTGTGAGTCAAAATTCTTTTTGGGCCATTTCCCGCCGTTGGGTTTTCCGCAGATTTCAAGGCCTGTAATAGAAAGTCTTTCTGCTGAGGGATCCTGCATATATCCATAACTAAAATGTTGGCCTTTAGATTCTTCAAATATTAGACCACGTTTTAATCTAGTTTGGGCGACTCTTGGTTGTGAATGCTTATAGGAGTTTTACCGAGAGCGAAAGACATTTTTGATTGGTTGGGATTTAGCTTACTTTTCGAATCTCAGGTGGCGTCAATATATTTTGAGTCGGGTAGACCTTTACTGCGTGTCTATATCGCTGAAACTTCCGCAGGTTGTTCCCGAGACTCGAAACGATCGCTGGAAGGCATGATCATGTCGGGATCCCATATTAGCATGGTTATGTCTCGTGGTGGGTCAAATTCTTCCCGATCTGCCATATTCATAACCGAACTACTTGGCTGTTTGGCTAGGGAGACTTCGTCTAGAACCGATTGGCCATCAAATTTATGGCATGTACCCATTGAGGGAAGTCTCTTTCGGAGTGGTTATCCTGATGATAAGTACAGAAAGAATCATATGTGACATTCCCTGGATCGATATTTAAGTTAGCGGGGGGAGGTTCAATTGCTTTGAAAGGCAGGTTTATTTTAAAGAAATCTTTATAGGGCCTTTGGCGTTGGTTTCCCTCCCTTGCATTTCTCTTCATGTCTATGATTTCATTTTATAATTTCTTCACCATGCATTGTAGATCTTCTATATCACCATTACGTTTGTCGGGAGTCTGTTCAACTGGTTTTCCCAGAGGTCTAGTCAGAAGGATTCCTCTCCTGGGGGGGGGGGGGGGGGGGNCTTTATTTTTTCACTAAGGAGAGATGGCCCTCTTTACATCCTTTCATCTGGAATTCTATTTTCTTGGCCTCCTCAAAATTTTCCACCAGGGTTTTCTTAGCGACTCTTTTTACAAACATAGAAATAAAATCTAGGAGCGTGTTGGCGTAAACCTCGATTTGTAACTCTTGAGTTTGTTTCACTGCGAGCTGGAATTTGTTTAAGATGGTCATGAGTCTCTGATTGAAATATTTGAACCTTTATTTCAGACCCATGGTGGCTGCGAACAACTCTTCCATCAGGGCTCCCATTGTAGTTTCCTCTACAAATTTATCTAAAAAATATTTCTGGAACTTAGTCCAGCTGGTTATCGATCCTACTTGCAAGTTGAAATACCATGTGGAATATGAATTTTTTAATGTGTTGTGGAAAAGTCTACAGACTACGTCTTCATGTTGAATGCACATAATTCTGATCGCGAGTATGAACTTCTTGATGTGATCTTCAGGTAAACTCAAGTTTCGGGTTCGTACTTAGGAAGCAGTTTCTGCGGATGCCGGGGAAGATTATGTATTCGTCCGGGGATGACCACAGCATCTCCGGCCAACCAAGGATGATTATTCTGAAGAAAGATTTCTCTTTCTTCCTCATGGTTATTATTTCCCTCCATATCTTCGAAATCTGAGTCGAACTTTTATTCTTCCGAAAATTCGTTTGGCTCGGAGACGTCAGCAGTTGGCGTTTCGAGTATCAGATCGAGAGGTTCTTGGATTTCAGTAATTGTGAAATCTATTAATTCTTCTACGGAGTGTATGAAAAATTCGTCGGGAGTGCTAAACACTGGTCTCCTTTTAAGAACCAAATATCAATATAGCATAGACAAACCTCAGAATAAGTACACAACGCCTTGAAAAAGAAAGAATTTTGTATAATAAGCCTCTTCGAGGGGGCAACCTCCTTTTACCCCACATAAATGTTCAAGTACAAGATGATTCCAAATGAAAATGTCTCCTTGGTATATATAGGAGACTAGGAGGTATAATTACAACTAATGGAATAAAGACGACATA
>ML780454.1:304731-318705 GCA_009831015.1 Picea engelmannii | reverse complement strand
ATATATTGTGCATGGTGTATTGTGGTGTATTGGTGTAACTCTTATACTATTGTTAATTGCTCATTGGATATAGTTGAATGGTTTAAATATAAGTTGAAAAAGGTTTTAAATTGTACTTGATACTGATTCACCCCCCTCTCAGTTTCAACATAACCGAAACTAACGACTAATTGCAGTTTAAACAAAATAAAAATCACCACGTGGCGTTATCTTCTAAAATCTTCTTTAACAGTCATCCTGAGATACTTCTTAGAAAGGATGAATGCTCTCATATTCAGTCCAGCTGAAAAACAGTTTTTCACAAGTTTGAGCCCATGGAAATATATGTTGTTCCATCGGGGCCGCATATATTCTCCTGATGTCTACTGCATGCGCTCGATACTTTACTAAGCTAGAGTTCAGTTGCTATAGAACGGTTCAGGATTTGATCGGATCTTCAATGAATTGTCGTAGTTTCCCTGGCTTCACATCAACTATTTTTGCGAGTTCTTTAGTCCATAGCGCATATTGTTTGGCATGTAGTTTGACCACGTTGCTCAGATCAATGAAATTATCGAGGGTGCCGAACTCGGGGAGCTCTGCTTCCTTCATTACTCAGTTAATTCTGCTTCGACATTTCTATCGGCAAGATCGCGGAGAAAGCCTTGTTCGGTGATTAGGGAATCGTTCCTGCAAGCGGGATTGAGATAGTTTAGCGATCAAGCGATATGACATAAGGTACTAACAAACATAATGGATCAGTGTGTACCTGTGAAGCTCGTTATTTTCGATCGTTTAATACTTACATGATCCCAACTGCTCCTTTGAATTACCTGCGATGTATTTTATCCACGTATCCACTCCTCTTTAGTTTAAACGAGTCACGCCGTCGTGCCATAGCATGGTAAATCGAGTACAATGTATACGCGTGTTGGAACCGTCATAGTGCCTGCTCGACCTTTGAGACTGAGAAAAGACGTTAGAGTTGAGCGTGTATGCTCCCAGAAGGTCGGGTACCATAGTAAGGAAATCGTTAAATTCCTTCAGAGTCTGTATCACCAAGTATGTCAACTATCATTCATCAATAATGGAAGCTGGGGAGTTTAAAGAACTTGGAATGATCGTACTGCACATTCTCTACAACTCCGTTCGGCGACGCTTTAGGCATCTTGGGTTACATCCAATAAGAAACTGTGACGTGTTAAGTCTTCAAGGCATCTCGTCATGAAGTGTGAGTGTTCTTTTGGCTCACTCTGGTTTGCTTCTTTGTTTGGCTATAAATTCTGGGAATTCTATGGGGAATTCCATGCATAAGTCGAGTTTATGCCTCTCTGACGCTGATCTTGTGCGTTTATTCAGGCAAGACTCGGTGTATTTGTCCTTATCACCTATAGGTGTCCAAGCCACCAGTTGTTGCATTATAGGATCCTCTCCTAACAAGGGACGGGGTTTGAGAGGTAGCTAGAATGCCAGGTTTGAGCCCCAGTGCGCTTGGGATTCCTTATTATTGGCTCCCAGAGTCTTTGAAACTTTGACAGGAGGTACAAGCCTTTGCTTGGAGAGGGTGTCGGCACCTCTAATGGAAGTTGGGGTGGAGAGAAGTATGCCTGAAAGAAGTATGCTGGGGGCCACTCCCCCAGAGGAGAGGATTCCATGCAGAAGAGGAAGGCCCAGGAAAGACATGGGAAAAAGTAGGGAGACCGCCCCCAAGATGAGATGAGTGTACATCCCACCGCTGAGGGGTCTACGACGCTTCCTAAATGGTTGGGGCTTGTGGAGACTGCCAGTAAAGGAAGCTGGGAATGAAAGGGGAGGGAAAAAGGACTGGTTTCTCCCGTTAAGAGTCCCATCCAACAGTTAGAGAAAGCACAAATCACGATAGCTAAACTCTATCAAGAAAACAAGGAGTTGTAGAGCCAGTTGGTGGCGAAGAACTAGGGGGTATCGATGTCACAGGGTTGCAGAGGAAGCACCGTTTGGCTCCATAGATAGCTTCAAGAAGATCAAGACACAATTGTGCAATTACATGAGGCACATAGGATTGTAGCGAAAGAGGAAAAGGAAACGTTACCCCCCCCTTGCTTTGGGTTCCCCGCAGTGACAATTAACATTTATTCTCTCTTGTCGTAAGAGTTTTGTATTATTACTATGATCAGGTTAGTCATTAAAGAAACTGACGATATCTACTCATATGTAGCCCAAGTTTGGATGGAATTTTTTTGTTGAAATAATGTAACTGCAAAGTGTATTCTTATTATTATTTGATATATTATTCATTAGATAAATACCCATTGTGGATTGATCATGTCAGCTATTGTAAAAGGACCAAATCCCTTTTTGCGGATTGGTCATAATGTAATTGTAATAAGCATAAAGAGAAGTCAGCCCTAGAATATATCAAAGAGGCCCCAGGATATAATAAAAGTGGTTATAACCACCCAAGAAAAGAAGTTAGCCCTGCTAGTGAAAGGACACTCCCACACTCACTTGTTCATTTGAGAGACAAGTTTCAGAGCTACAGTTGGAGAAGAGAGAGAGAGAGAGAGAGGCGCATATTTGGGAGAGGAATTTATGTACTTGTTCGAGTTATCTCTTGACATTGTATTGGCTATCTATATTAAGGAAGTTTTGCTGCGTTTTCTGCCCCATGAGGGCTTCCCAGGATAAATGACGTGTCTCTTGTGATTGTGTATTTCTAAGTGATCCTATATTATTCTATTGTTATCTATTGAAATGAAAATAACTCTAATAATAGATTAAACATTAACATGGTATCAGAGCCAAGATGAAGAGAGCATCTTTCACAAGAGAAAAGTGAAAAACGTCTCTGGATTAGAATTTCAAATTTTGAAGTTTTAAAAATTAGGGGTTCTTCATAAAACCCTAAATTTCAAGTTGCAGTTACAGTCTCAGAACCAGTTGTAGTATTAGTTGCAGTTGCAGTCGTAGTACCAGTTACAATCACCCTTGAAGTTTTTAAGAGTTGGTAATGATTACCGCTGCTGCCAGATGGTGCCACTACCTGCAAATACTATCAGACGTATCTACTCACATATGTTTAAATGGTTAAAACTTTAAAGAGTATTTGTAGGAGAAGGGATCTCTTTCTATAGATCCAAAAGGATCTCAAGATCCAACACATTCAGAGGAATGATGCAACCCAGGTGTGATTATTCTGATATTCATCCATTTGTTATATTGATCAATGTTGCATGTTGTAGTTATGACCTTCATTCTAACCTTTTTTGAGTCAAGGTATTATATGGATTAAAAGTTGAGATCATAGAACTTATCCTCTAACCCAACCTTCTATCAAGATAGTGTATTGTATTAGTACATAAGACAGGTTGAAGAAAGCACTCGTCATATTGAGTGAAGGAGACTCGGAAGAAAACCAAGCACTCATTCCCGAGGACAAGGCTCCAGGTTTGATTAATCAAGTTAATAAAATTCAAAGGTACACATGACAAGTTGATGACTATAGTTGAGATAGCAGTCTTTGTAAAGTATCATACTTGATAGCATGTGAGCATATAGAGGTAAATGCTTAACATAATCATTTGTTTGATACAACTAACACCTCCTCTAGGAAGAATCTCATGTGTTAGTTCCAGGTTTCCATGGAGGAATGTTTGATCACAACACTATGAGAGTGTTGATCTCATTTTCATATTGTATTCCTTACCTTTAATCTTTGCTTCAGACAAGTTACAAGTGATAGCTCTAAAGTAGCTACTATGATGATTGTTCATTCTATTACTTTATATTATCAAAAGGATAATATTCTTGCTTGCTGTTTTGTTGACCTTTCTCCAGGTCACAGGTAATAACCTTGAGGAAGCTATAGTGAAGGTTTCATAAGGAAACGTGCTAAAGGAGAGACCATAAATGAAGAAATCATCATTGGAAAAGAAGAAGGTGGCTTGTATAAGATAAAGGGTCACTCAGAAGCTACCATGACCCACGTCATTGAGAATCCATGCGAACTTTGGCATAGAAGACTAGCTCACATTAACTACAAGGCGCTACCATACATATGCAAAGCGGTCACATGTTTACCAGAACTGAAGGTTGACCATGAAGGTGTATGCAATGAATGTGCACAAGGGAAGAACATCAAGAACCCTTTTCCGAAGAGAGACAACAAGGAAGAAGGAGTCCTAGAACTCATTCATTCAAATGTGTGTGGCCCAATGCCATCATCCTCCATTAGTGGAAAATTCAAGGAATTCAAAGCCTTTATAGAGAATATTTCTGAAAGAAAGATCAAGATACTCAGGTCAGATAATGGAGGAGAATACACCTAAAAAGAGTTTGTAAACTTCTGCAAAGATGTTGGGATCAAGAGGGAACTCACTACTCCCTATAATCCTAAAAAAAATAGTGTGGTTGAAAGGAAGAACATAACGATAATGGAAGCTATGAATACCATGATCCACAATCAAGATCTTCCTATGTTCTTACAGACAGAAGAAACAATGAGAGCCATATATGTGCAAAACTGATTGTCCCATAGTGCACTTGGGTTCAAGACCCCGGAAGAGATGTTCACTGGAAAGAAGCCAAAGGTAATCCATCTCAAAATATTTGGTTGCCCAGTATTTATACATATACCGAAAGAGAAAAGAAACAAGATGGAACCCTCAGGAAAAAAGGGAATATTTGTGGGATACTGTGAGGTCTCCAAGGCCTTCAGGATCTATATACTAGGTCACCGTCACATTGAGATAAACAGGGATGTGACCCTTTATGAAGATGCAACACTCAAGAAATTGAGAAAATGCCATCTTGAAGACGTATATGAAGAGGAACCCGTAATCCCCAGAGTTGCAGAATTAGTGAGGGAGGTTCCCAGAGCTGCTGAACTAGTGAGGGAAGTCATAAATTCCCCTGATGAGGAAATTCTAGAAGATCATGACGTAGTAGAGTTTCAAGAACCTCATTAGATGAAAATGTCCCATAAAAGAAATCCATCTTGGGATAGAAAGCTTATTCAAGATGGAGAGAAATATGGTGTTCCCGAAGGAACCACAAGATATGTGAAGAGACCTAAGCCATTCTCTAGTTATATGGCTTTGATGTGTGATCTCCTAGAGAAGGAACCTACCTTCTTTGAAGAAGCTATTCAGAAGAAAGAATGGGCAGATGCCATGACATAAGAATACCAATCCATAATAAAGAATGCTTTATGGGAAATATTTCCCAGACCAAATAGCAAGGATGTGGTATCGTTCAGATGGCTCTTCAAAATAAAACATGTTGCTAATGGAAGTATTGAGAAGTATAAAGCAAGATTTGTAGCTCGTGGATTTTATCAAAAATAAGGCATTGACTATGAAGAGACATTCGCTCTTGTAGCCAGATACACTTCGATCAGAACCATCATATCCCTTGCAGCTAAGATGAAGTGGAAGTTACACCAGATGGACGTAAATACATCTTTCCTAAATGGTGTTATCGAAGAGGAAGTGTATATATAGCAACGTTAAGGATTTGAAGTTGAAGACAGGAAGTCTCATGTCTGCAAGTTGAAGAAAGCCTTCTATGGATTGAAGAAAGCTCCTAGAGCCTTATATGGCCGGATAGATAGCTTTCTGATGATCTTGGGATTTAACAAGAGTAAAGTAGATTCCAACCTCTACTTCAAGGTTATGAACGATGAGACAATAATACTATTACTATATGTGGATGAGTTACTCTTAACTGGAGAATAAAATCTCATCACTGAATGTAAGAAGAGACTCACTTCAGATTTTGAGATGAAATACCTTGGCCTAGTGCATTATTTCTTAGGTCTTGAGGTATGGCAGAGTCTAGAGAGGATCTTCCTTAACCAAGGGAAGTAAGCAGTCGAAATATTGAAGAGATTCAACATGTTAGAGTGCAATCCCATGAATACACCCATGGAAGAAACGCTGAAGTTGCTGGTCGATACTTCGTCATAATTGATTGATGCCACACTGTATAGACAAATTATTGGATCGTTGATGTACCTGATGAACACTAGACCAGATATTTGTTTTTCCGTGAACACCTTGAGCCAGTTTCTGGTAGAACCTAGACATACTCACCTTGTGGCTGCAAAACATGTGCTGAGGTACCTTAAGGGTACATTAGATTGTGGTCTCAATTATGATGGAGATCATGATTTCACATTGAGTGGGTACACTGATTCAGATTGGGAAGGAAGTGTTTTTGAAAGAAAAAGCACTTCAGGATGTTGTTTCAGTTTTGGATCAACCATGATCTCGTGGCAGAGTAGGAAGCAATCCAACATTTCTCTCAGCACAACGGAAGAAGAATACATTGTTGCGTGTTTTTCCAGCTGCGAAGCTATATGGCTTCAAAAGTTACTGACCAGTCTATTTGACCTAGAGATGGAAACAACCACGATTCTATGTGACAACTAGAGATGCATAAAGATGATAGAGAATCCTGTATTCCATGACAGGTCAAAGCACATAGAGATTCGTTATCATTACATCTGTGACATGGTGTAGAGAAGAGCCTTAAAGCTCCAGTACGTTAGCATGGATGGACAAGTTGTTGATGTGTTGACCAAGCCTCTATCTCATGTAAATTTTGAGTACTTTCAAGATAAGCTTGGTATAGTTCGAAAGGACCTTCCTCGAAAGGGGGAGTAGTTTCTATGATGAGACATCTCTTGCTTCCAGCTTCATTAATGTGACGTAAAGAAGGAATATGTGATGAGACTAGTACTTTGCTTCCGTCTTGACGGCTATGACATAAATCGATTCTAGTATCTTGCTTCCAACCTGATGGTTGTGACGTAAAGCAAGAAGATGTGATGATACTAGTACTGTGCTTCCGACTTGACAACTGTGACATAAAGCCAGTCTAGTATGTTGCTTCCAACCTGATGGTTGTGATATAAAGCAAGAAGATGTGATGAGACTAGTACCATGCTTCTAGATTGACAGTTGTGACGTAAATCCAGTCTAGTATCTTGCATCTTGATTTTTGTGACGTAAAGCAAGACGATGTGATGTGACTAGTACTATGATTCTGACTGGATAGCTGTGACGTAAAGCCAATATAGTATCTTTCTTACGACTTGATTACTGTGATGTAAATAAAGACGATGAGATGAGACTAGTACTGTGCTTCCGGCTGGATAGCTGTGACGTAAATCTAGTCTAGTATCTTACTTCCATCTTGATAGCTGCGACGTAAAGAAAGACGTTGAGATGAGACTAGTACTGTGGTTCAAGCTTGAGAAGTTGTGACGTAAATCCAATCTAGTATCTTGCTTCCAGCTTGAGTGATGTGACGTAAAGCAAGACGTTGAGATGAGACTAGTATTGTGCTTCCAGCTTGAGAAGCTGTGACGTAAAGCCAGTCTAGTATCTTGCTTCCAACTTGATTTTTGTGACATAAAGTAAGACAAGTACTGAGCTTCCAGCTTAACAGTTGTGACGTAAATCCAGTCCTGTATTATGATGAGCCAACCTCGTGCTGTGATGATGATGATGTATTAGTTTTATACTAATACATATTGATGCATATGATGATTGCATTCCTTTGAGAATGACGATGCTGCCGATGAAGAACAATTTCGATGATTTATAGATACGCCAGTCATTGTTCCAAGAGGATATTGATGATGCTATCCTCCTGATGCTGTTGATGATAAAGGCCTCTCTCTCATCTGATGCTACTATAGAATACCCTTCTTGTTAAGGGGGAGTGTTGAAATAATGTAACTGCAAAGTGTATTCTTATTATTATTTGATATATTGTTCATTGGATCAGTCCCCATTGTGGATTGATCATGTCGGCTATTGTAAAAGGACCAAATCCCCTTTTGCGGATTGGTCATAATGTAATTGTAATAGGTAGAAAGAGAAGTTGGCCCCAAAATATATCAAAGAGGCCCCAAAATATAATAAAAGTGGTTATAACCACCTAGGAAAAGAAGTCGGTCCTGCCAGTGAAAGGACACTCCCACACGTGCCAATATTGTAAGGAGGCTAGCACCTCACTTAGATACACTCACTTGTTCATTTGAGAGACATGTTTCAGAGATGTAGCTGGAGAAGAGAGAGAGAGAGGCATATCTTTGGGAGAGGGCTTTCTGTACTTGTTTGAGTTATCTCTTGGCATTTTATTGGCTATCTATATTAAGGAAATTTTGTTGGGTTTTCTGCCCCATGAGGGTTTCCCAGGATAAATGATGTGTCTCTTGTGATTGTGTATTTCTCAGTGATCCTATCTTATGCTATTGTTATCTATTGAAATGTAAAGAACTCTAATAATAGCTTAAACATTAACATTTTATAATTACATGAAAACTTGAATCTTATTGAATGCATCGTGTTCCCTTTTGGATGTAAATTAACTACGTTCTTTTATCTGCATTTTTCGCAGAGTATGTGATTTTATAATTGTTATTTTTGCAAATGTGAAATTATTGATTATTGATTGACGTTGACATGGATTGTTAACCTGGGATTACTTAAAATATTTGAACATGAAATTTAGAATTTGGATGGTGGGTAAGGATTTCACTTAAGGGATCTACTTACATCAAAAGCACTAAAAGAAAAGGATATTGCGACTACCTATGCCTGAGTGGCGTCGGGGATCGGTAATTTTAAAAGTGAAATGTTAATGTGAATTTTAATTTGTAATTCTCCAATGCTGAAATCGTGTCGGGTGTCGACAATCGACGATACCTCTCTTCTCTATGCACGACGCTTACCTTTTCATTTTCCTGCCGAAGCTGAACGGATCGGTCTTCGACGATACCTCTGTTAAAGTTCAGTCGTAAAAAAAAAATGTTCATCTTCCGATACTGATCAAGACCTGTGTTCGGCTATGTTAAACCTCTCAAATGATTTTCATCACCTTTAACATTTACTGATGCCGAAATCCTAAACGTGTTGGGGAAATCTTTAGTGTGCCAATTCCTTAAGTAGCTTGTTAAGGGTCCTTTAACAATTAAGATGATTCTTTGTTGTATGTTTAGGCACACTTTATAAAATTCAAACATGAAACATAAGAAATAAGTGTAAGTATCATTTTCATATTGAAGGCAAAACAAATAGTCTAAAGGATCAAGTGGTACCCAAAAGTAAAAAATGAACATAGACTTTTAGGGTGTGTTGAGTGCTCAACTGGTACACAAGAGGATTCCCTAGGATCCCTACTCCTATAAATGGATAACAAACTAGGAAATGATGGATATTTATCAGTTGAATGGTATTCCGTACAAAAGCCACAAACTGAAATGTTATCTAATGGGCATTCCCTTGAGGAATGCTTCCTCCTGCATCTTGGGCAATATATGCTCATTGCTGAATTTTCCTCCTATTTCTTTTTGATTTTTAGGGTGCCCAATTGGGAACCTATTGTTCTTAAGATATTTGTCTTGAAGTTGTCTAAAAGTTTCCCTATCTCTTATCTCGTGATACCACCTGAACCAACTGGTTTTAAGTTTCTATTATAAGGGTCCCAAACATTCTTTCCTATTTTGGCTATACTCCTTGAGTAATTTTTACACATTTCACACATTTCACATATTTCAGAAAATGGTTTATGAGAGATGTCACCTGATTCCATCAGGTTAAGGATCTCTAGGTATTCCTCTGAAATTCCCTTAAGGAAAATAACCCTAATTTCATCATCTGGAAGGTCATGGTATTTTGATTTCTAAGAGATATAACCAAACCTTTCCATATAATCCTCGAGGGTCTCGTCTTCTAACTCTTGGATTTTGAAAATATCATTACGAGATTCTTTGGTCTTGCAATAGTGTTATTAATTCTTAAGAAATATATATTTCATGGCTTCCCAAGACCTAATGCTAGATTCTCCCAACCCCATGAACCATCTTAGTGCAAATTCCTTGAGGGTGGCAAGAAAGAGTTTTAGTTTCTGGGCATCTTGTAGGTAGTTGTAGCTCCTACACAAGATTTCAAACTCAAATAGGAAGGTATCTGGATCTTCACTGCTTTTACCATAAAAGGTAGGCAGTGCTGAGAGAGGAATATTCTTCATGTTGACATTTGGAGTGGTGTCCAAAATTGGAAACCCGAAGGTAGTTTCGGTTTGGTTTCCAGCTTCTTATTCCTCCCCGTGTCTTACATTGTTATGATCCTCCTGATCATCCATATTGGTTTGGTTTCCAAAAAGAGAGTACCTAGGTGGTTTTATATTTGAAGAGAACAAGGTTTCCCTTTTATGGAAAGGTCTTCCTACTGATTGGATGTATGGGACTCTACTCGAGCCGGTTGAGATTATTGGTGCCAAAGTTTCTGTGTCAGTTTGAGAGTAATTACATTAGTTTAACTACCAAACAAAATATTCACTTGTTTAGGGTCTATGATGTCCTCAAAGTTAGGATCTCCTGGTGGTGGTGTAAAAGAAAAGGTTGTATTGTTTGGTTCTACAGAAGGCTCGAGTGGTCTTGCCTCTTGTCCCAATATGACTGATGCTTCAATTTCTTGTTCTATAGTGCTCCCTGTGTTAGTCTCTTCCAAGACTATTTTAGCTCTTTGATTTGAGCTAGCTCCTATCTTTCGGTATCGGTCTGTGGATCTTATGAATAGAACATTCCTTCCCCCAAAAATATCGGAAGGAACCTTGGTTGAAAGGTCTGATTTAGATTTAATGTATCTATCTTTTGGGTCTCTAGGTCTATTCATGAAAGTAAATAAAAACAAAAAGAAAAACTACCATTGGGTTTGGGGGAGCCTACAATAGTATATGCATAGGTTCTTACCTCTCGTCTTAAAGTTCCCCCGCCACCAATCTAATTCTAAGGTCTAGAAATGATCTATTTCCTAACTATTTCCAACCTTGAGACAACTCCCCGACAACGACGCCAAAAATGATGGGTGTTCTATATGCACTAAAAACACACTAAAAACCCTCAATTAAATTGTCAACCCGAGGTAAGTAAACTTAGAGTTGTAGAAATATATATGCCAAGGTAGAAGTGCTGGAGGTAGTATAGTCTAACTAAGGAAGTGGCTATCTAATGGCTAATCTGTTCAAGAAAAGACTACTAATGATCAATCCCTACTAAGAAACTCAAACTATGTACCCTAAGTAACCTTTGAACAAAGGATTGATGGATAGTTCTAAGAAAGAAAATGAAAACCCTACTTAAATCAAACTAGTTCAATCATAACAATAAGAAAAACAAAACTGTCTATCTAATAAGCAATAACAACAACAAACTACTTTAATTAACCTACTAAAATTCAATAAGCAACTATCCTATGAAAGCAAGTAAATAGACAAGCAACTACCCTATCAAAGAAAAATAGACAAGCAAACAACTACCCTATTAAAACAAGTAAACAACTCACTAACCTATGATAACATCTATAGCAAGTAAACTAATCAATAAGCAACTAATTAAGATAAGAAACACATGAACTCTATTCTTGAATTAAACTTCACAACTACTTCTAATTTACAAAAGGAAATCTACTAAATTGAAAGCATTATGATAATGAAAGCAATTAACAACTAATCTCTATGATAAGCAAACTATCCTTTAATATACCAAAGCAAGAAGACTATCTATCCTACAAAAGCAAGGAAACTATCTCCTAAGCTATGAAAACTCAAATATAGTGTTGAAAACTCAATAGCAAAGTGAAAAGTGTGAATTAGGCAATCCAGTGAGAACTTAGCCATTATGGAAACAACATCAATTATCCTACATATCAATATGATTATTTAATCATGCATTAACCATTAACAATATAAAGACACTATTCTATGAATTTTAATTTCACTCTATAGTGCTTTAAGCAAACTCATACTACACTAAACTCAATATTCAACTATGAATTGAAATTGCAACCTAGATCTAAGAGAGAAATTGCATGAAGTAAACTAAACTAGTTCTATTTGACAATTCAATTTGCAAAAAGAGAAAATACTCATAAACATAAATTAAACACTATTTTAGCATATGACAAGTAATGAAATGAGTAAACTAGCTAACAATTAGATAAACAAAAACTAAACAGTAATTGGATAAGCAATGAAAGCTAAAGCTAACACTATCCATCCACCAAAGCCCTGTCAAAGAAATCATGAATTAAAACTTTGTTTTAAACTTTATTTTAAACTCCGTTTCAGCATAAAGGAAGTCTAATCTACCATCTAATCACACACGGGGTTAGTATCTAAGCTTGCAAGATTGCTTCTACTAACTAGAGAGTCATTGCATATTAACAAAATTCCTCATAATAACCTGCAAAACTAAGTTAAGCCAATTAAATCACAAACAAATATTTATACAACAAAGAAGCAAAATGACAATTCATGTACAGAAAAAAAATAAAAAGACATCTACGCTATCTAATTCACAAGAAAACTCATAGAATAGTCACCCAGACTGCTGCCGAGCCCCCCAACAAGTCATGGTTACTCTTCAAAGGCGCACCATGAACTTCAACAAGACAAATTCTCCATTAAAACTAAAAACGTAGTCTTTACACAATTCTGGCAAAACGAAAATGGCAAAATAGAGCTAAAATTGTCTTTGTCTCTAACTCTATATTTCTTAACTTCTTAACTATTCTCTGACCATTGAGGTAGTATTTATAAGTTTTACAAGCTAAGAGGTCTACCATTGTAGGGTCGATTCTCTTCTAAAAACAATAAATTGCATTTAAGATGCCTTAACTGCCGAAATGTGGCGAGCCTATAATCACCCAATATAACAACCCAATTAGAGTTGTCAAGAGTTCAATAGCTGGAGGCCATGAGCACGAGAAAAACCCATGTCTCTGATTCTCCCATCACTGGCTGCTAATACCATAACCACCAAATCACCCATCATTTTTGTGTAGGACGGAGTGCCGGATGGAGTACCAGATTGAGTGCCGGAAGAAAAAACAAGCTGTAATTTTGCCCTGTGACATACAAAACATGAATTAGATTCCTGGAAACATAAAAACATATTGAATTACATTTAAGATCATCATAAAACATGAGTTATGCATACCTGGTGTGGATCATAGCGATTTGACACAAAAGATATTAAAAAACTTATTCAAAACATGAAAACACAATTACACATTCGGCAAAAAGGATCTAATTAACGTCATAAAATCAATCATATCACAGGCCCAACATTACCTTTAGACATTCCAAAGTTTGAAGGAAAACCGGGGGAATATCTTGTCAACCATGTTATGACCTTCCACTTATGATTCTCTTCAAACAACATCATGGATGATTCCATCTGCTTAAGGTTATTTCAAATAACTCTCACTGGTTCATCATCCAAATGGTATGTGGACGAAAAATCAGGGTCCCATGTGACCTTTGAATCATTGGCCAAGGCCTTTTTGTCCTTTTTCCAACTACCATCTCGTCATGATATTGGCTTAGAACTTCTTTCTGAGTTCAAACAAACCATTGCTATCCATATCACCGACCACATCCTTGAATGACGACAACACCATAGTTTTTGTAAAGCGAAAACCACCAAAGAGCAACATATTGATTGGTTTCTTAAATCACTTGTCTCTGTTATTACTAAAGATGAAACATCCACTTTTCCTCAATCAGAAGATGAGGCCATTAGCAAGGCCCAATAGTTTGACCTCATCTATGTTGGATTACTGAGAGGGGGGGGTGAATCATTAATAGCGTAATTATAATCCTTTTTCTTCAAATGTTATATCAATGTAGAATTATTATCCAATAATAAGCAATAAGAAATAAACAATCACACACATACACAGTACACCAGTGTTTTACGTGGAAACCCAAATCGGGAGAAAACCACAGAATGATTTTTCTTATATGTCTTGAAGAATTACATTCATTGGAAGGACCAACTTCCTTTGTTTTCCAGCTACAACTGGAAGGAGGCTCCAACCCCCTAGTTTCTCAGGCTACAACCTGAGGGAAGCTCCAACTCCCCAATTCTCTAGCTACAACCAGAAGGAGGCTACAACCCCCAATGTTCTCTGGCTACAACTGGAAGGTGGCTACAACCAC